>OY288274.1:15029235-15629235 GCA_958450335.1 Hibiscus tridactylites
GGATTTTTTTAAATATAGGGGATCAAATGTGTAATTATACCAATTTTATTTAACAGCCCCGTCAACTTTTCTTTTATTTTTAACGTCGGGTGATTACATTGATACCATTTAAATAATTTAGTGGTTAATTACTTCGAAAAAAATAATGTAATTAAATCACAACTTTTTTAATAATATGATGGTCTTTAAATAAAACGTGAGCATTCTCATAACCTAATTAAAAAAAAGTAGACTACTTCGTTTGTCACCAAACAATTAAAGTTAGGGTAAAATACATTTCAAGTCTCTTGATAATGTGTTGGTGACAAACAAGTTAATTTTTTATATTAAAGTTACAATTTAATCACTGAATTAAAATTTTATTACAAACATATCACAAGGCCGTTAAAATTGAAATATAAACTAGTATAATACAATCTTAATCCCCAAAACTTATACATTTTATCAATTTGGTCGTAATTATAAATAATTCAATAAACTTAATACCTCATATTTAAAAATTTCGACACTATACCCTCCTAGCACACCATCAAATCACTTGTCACACTCGCTACTACCGTCCATCCACTTAATACCGAAATATATGATATCTTGACATACACATAGACTTCACTATTGAACATCTGGTATATTAGTGGAACATAGCCATTATGGCCCTAACTGTCATCTGTTCGCAAACACAATCACTATTGAAATTTTTAAAAATGAAGAGTTTAATTTATTGTATTATTTTGAAATAGGAAAAAATTAATAGAATGTATAAGTCTGAGGATTAAAATTGTTATTATACCAAGTCATTTAGACTTTCGTTTCAATTTTAACCGTACTGTGATCTTATTCTAACAAAATTTGAATTGAATGAGAAAATTGTAACTTTTAGAAAATAAGTAACCAATTTGTAATTGGATACATAACAGATTGGTTGGGCTGTGTATTTCACCTTAAATATAATTATAAATTAAGTTTTCTTTTATTAATAGTTAAATCCCAAGCAAAGTCAAATGAGTTAAATAAGTATTTTAAACCTCGGAGATCATCTTGTGGCTGTAGTTTAGTGGTAAGAATTCCACGTTGTGGCCGTGGAGACCTGGGCTCGAATCCCAGCAGCCACAGAATTTAAGTTTTTTTCTTCTTTTCGGTCCATCAAACGCTGCCGTTTTGCTTCAAGGGTGTACAATTCGAAGTCAATAAAAGGGCTCTTTTACTCTCAGTGTTTGGTTTCACTCGTTTTTTTCCAGAGATATTTGCTTCAGCGCTTTGGCTTTCCCTCGCCTCGCCTGCATCCGTCAAGGTACGCCATTGTTCTTCTCATTGATCACCGTATCAATGTATCACGATCTTAATCAGATCGACGGTTTCTTTTTATTCACTGTCGACGATTCATCTCTTTGTTTTTCCTGTTATTTTGGCTCGTCCGTTAGCATACGTCTGTTTTCCTGTTCTTGAATTGTTCGTCATTTCGATTTTGGTTATATAAGCTGAAAACTGAACGATTTCTAGACTTATCGTCACTGGCATATACTTTTAATTGGTTTAGTGAAGTCGTAAGTGAGAAGAACATTGATTATAGGAGTAATTCTGAGAATCCCTTTTTTTCCTGTTTCTTTCGGGGATTTTATGCATGTGTGTTGAATGGTTAGGAATTGTTTTTTCTGTTTCTGCTTCCGATTATGTATTTTGACTACAATGTTTTGTGCAACATAGCTTAGAAGTACTGTTTAGCTTCTAACTATTCGAAATTTTAGTGTGAGTTTCTTGATTAATGTTGATTTAGTTATTGTTATTTAGGAAAATAGGGCTTAATTTTTTAATTTTATTTTAAAGTTGCTCCGTTTATTACCAGTCTGTTCCGCCGACAAAACTTAAAAATAGTTTTGATTTCTTCGCTAAATCTCAGGTATCTTTTAAACTTTCCTACAATGGCTGTTGAAGGTAGCAAAAAATCTCAAGCATCGGTGTCTCTACCCCCGCGCAAAATCAACTTGCAAAAATTCGCGGAATCCAGAGCCGCCGAGCTCGAGTCACTTCACTCAATTGTGTCAGCTCGACTCAATAACGATTTTAGGTCTCGTAGAAACAAGAGGAGGAGGACCACAGCATTCGACAGTCGAGCTTCCAAGAAAAGAAACAGAAAGAGACAGAGATTGATTAACGTTGATAAAAATAATGTTTCGGGTTTAGAGACGGAGCAGAAGAAGAACGAATCTCCCCTTCCACGCCGCGTTCGTCGCAGAATAGAGCTTAAAAAGAATCTCGAAAGCGGTTTCATTACTTCTGGTGATGGTACCAAGAGGTTGAGAACGCATGTTTGGCACGCGAAGCGGTTTACAATGGCTAAACGGTGGGGGTTTTACCTTCCCTTAAGATTGCAGGGCAGGTATATAACTTAATATTTTAAGCATTTTGATTGTGTAGAAAAAGGCCAAATCTTTACAATTTCTCATTTGAAATTCATGTGTTTATATGATATAGAGGAAGGGGATCGAGGGCTGTTTTGAGGTGGTTCAAACAGGGAGTGCTTCTCCATGATGCGAGCTATAATCTTGCTGTTCAGCTGGAAGGTCCAGAGGCAGGCGCTTCCCTTCTCTTGTTTATTTCTTTTAGTTGATTTTATTTATATTTGGATCAGACATTTGACTTTATTATTTCTTATCTGTGTCCAGGATTCTTTAGTGGCAATACTAGAGATGGTTCTGGTTCCTTCTACACCAGTTAAATCTGATGGTGTTTCTGGTTCTGTTCTTTCTGGTGTTACTTACGGAACTGCTATTGTAAGTAATTTTTGCACCTTTTCTTATGATTGAGAAATATTGATACTAATTTACTTGTTTTTTGTCTTTTTCAGCTTCATCACGTTGGAGCACCTTATTCTCGGCCAATTGCACCTGTAACTTACATGTCACATCCTCACCGGAAGAGTAAAGAAGATGACAATAATAATTGCCAACTCTGGGTTTGGATCCATGCCTCCGCTTTCAGTGAGGGATATGATGCTCTTAAATGTGCTTGTCAGAAACTGGTAAATCATCCATCTTTTAACTTTGTAAGAATGTTTAAATTATAGTACAATTTTGTGAAGCTCATGAGTACGAGCAAGCTATTTCTTGGTATCACATAGACATTAAAAGAAAAGACTTATACATATCCCGTGCTGTTATTGTGTTAGATGCTGAGTTCTTAATTATTTTCCAGATGATTGATAGAGGCATCACCATTAATTGTTTTTCACGTGAGGGTCAACTTGCAAAATTGGAACTAATTGGGTGCAAGGCATTTCAACTTCTTCAGAAGACTGTTCATCCCGTCTCTTGGTTAGTTATTTGAGGTAGATTCTGGTCATTTTGAACTAAGATAAGAAATTAAAATAAGCTGAACGAGTTGATTGCCTTTGCAGGATAGCAGACAATTCCTGGCAACTGCAAAAGTGTTCAGTTGAGAAGGACAGTGATGACTTTCAAAACGAGAAGTCTTTTACACTTGAAAACGAGGAACATATTCCATCTCGCGCAATTCTATCTTTTACTATCAAGGATCCCCGTTTGTTGCCTGCTAAAGAGACCACAGATTTTCATGAGCAAGATTCAATCATTGATATGCAAGAAGTTGGAGCCAGTGGCCGTGTTAACATAACTGGAAATTTAGATAAGAACAAAGAGTTACGTTCACTCTCATGTTCAAAACCTGAAGGAAATGAAATTTTATCCGACAAGAATTTGTGGGATGCGAGCAGTAGAATAGATCCTCCAGAGGAAGAAAATGAACTTTGTATGGAAAAGCATCAGCAGCGGATGGGTTTCTTTTGCCTTGATGATCCAAAATCAGCCCCCCCAAGGACTTCAAACAAGGTGCAGCGTTCTTGCCCTATTTTGCTTCTAAAAAATAATAACAAGAAGGGCTCTCCTATTAGGTAACTACTTTGTTCATTTCCCCCAAATATCCATTATTTCTAGTCCGGAATCGACTTTGCCAAATTTTGATGCATAAGAATTTATGTCTGCATTGTCCTTTGCATTTAAGAGCCATATATCATACCCCAATTTAACAAAGGACAGCAAATGGTTTGAGTTTGTTGTTACATTACATAACAAAATTTTGCCTCATTCTTATCCTATGAGTTTATAATTACCATTTAAGAGCCATGTTAGATTATAGACCCAGAAATGTCTTAGAACTCGTCAATGATTGTTCCCCCTCATTCTTGGTTGCAGATGGTCTGTTATACTACCTATAAGTTGGGCTAGGGTCTTCTGGAATTTTCTTGTCTCCAAAGGGGCCCATGTGATAGGGCTGAGGGAAAAACGCTGGATTGCTGGTGAAGTAAGTGCTTGGTTCTGAGAATCCTGTCTTGGAATGCCCACTTATCTGACCCTGCATGTTAATTTCCCCCCTTTTTTTGCAGATTGGATTGCCTTGTTTTCCTTCTGATTTCCCTGACTGCCGTTCATACTTATCCTTAAATGAAATTGAAGCCACTGCCTCTAGGGAAAAAACAGAACGGCGCCCTCCAGCTGTACGACCTTTCAGAATTCCAATTCCATCACCTTGGAATGTTGTACATACTGCTTTTGACAAGCTAACCATGAGGGTAAACGAAGCAGCTCAAGTTTCAAGTGTAGAAAATATAGTTGGTACTTCAAGTTGTGAAAGAAGTGACGTAACATCATTCAGATCTCATAATTCATTTGATGGCATTTTAGCAAGGACATCCAGTATGCTGACTGACTTCTTGAATGGCATTCAGGGTGAACATTTACTTTTATTTCCTCAATTACAAAATAGAAACTCGAATCTTGTTAAGGTTATGAAGGACAAAAACATGATGCAAAAAGGTCAAAATGGGATTACACAAATTAGCTACAGCCATAAGTTATGTTTTGTGAGGGTTCATCTTCATGCATACAAGGAGGGTGTTTTTGAAGAAGGAGCAGTTATATGTGCACCATCTCTCGCTGATATATCAATGTGGACATCCAGGTAGTCATTTAATAAATGTGTGTATAATCGAAGTGCATGCTCTGATCCTTTTTCTCTGGTTGCAAGTGTCATCCATTTTTAATCTAATAAGAGTGACTTTTGATTTGTCCTCGGCACATCTTTGCATAGAATCGATAAATTTCTTTTATCCGCGAGACTAATCTGTTGAGTTTGGATATTTTGCAGCACAAGCAGCATTGAAGGTGGGCTTGAAATGCCTAATTCTGCTGTGGGGTCATACTTTAAAGAACAACCTTGTGGTAAGTGGAACCTCCAGGAACCAGATGACCCTGCTTCTAAAGAATATCATCGGTGGCCGGTCGGTTTTGTCACCTCTGGATTTGTTAGAGGGAGGTTAGTACATGCTTTCTGCAATATCAAACTTAGATTCCAACCATGCATAACGATTTTCATTTTATATATGCAGCAAAAAGCCAACGGCAGTGGCGTACTGCGAGGCTGTCTTGCTCGCTTATTTAAGAGAAGAGCAGTGGAAGGAGATGGCGGTGAAGCGTAGGAGGAAGGAGATATATGTGCTTGTTAGGAACCTCAGATCTTCAGCATATAGACTTGCTCTTGCCACCATTGTCCTGGAGCAACAGGAAGAGGACGTGGGATTCTTATGAAATACTCTATCTGCTTGAGGGTGGTAAGTGTTTTTGTATCTTTATTTCTTCTATTTCTCCCCTTTTCACCTCTGCTAAATTTCTCCTCTTTCTCTCCCACCACATTCATTATTTAATTTCTGGATTCTAAAATTTTCTTGAACCCTTGCTGTTTCTCATGAGATTATTTATGAGCCTCGTTGGAATGAGTTTTCTGGGTTCTTAAACAGAAAACATGTAATATCTTTGCTTTGCTTTTCATGCGTTCAGCCAAAGTCCCTTTATCTGCTTTAATTAAAATGCTAGTTGCTTTGCAAATACAGCTTCTAATTACTGACAAATGGGTAAAATGTATATGGAATACGCTTTTGATTAATCATGTGCTTGTAAACTTGAAACGCAACTTCTGGTTTCCTGGCAGATGCCAATGACGAGGTTATACGATGTGGTTGAAACCGATAATCCCGAAGCTTTCATTCGCCATAAAAGTTGTAAGACTTTATCCGATGAATCGAGCTTCTAGCAAGACATTAACGTGGTGTTGCATAGATGAAGGTTTACGAGCGAGTTCCATTGTCTTATTCGATCTTTCGAAGAGGTAAAGAGCGTTGGCATGTTGATTTGCTATATACAAAGAACCAAGCAATGAATTTATTGTGAAACCATCTGGTTTATGACCCAAAGATTGATAATGTTAAATCTCTATTCCCTTCCTTTGCACATGCGTTATCACAGCATGCATTGTGTCATCCGAGGTTCAACTCTGTTTCGAATCATCTCATTGTAAGCATTAATCTCCACTTGATTCGAAACAGAGTCGAACCTTGGGATGAGTGACTTGTATTCTTGTATAGCCCTTTTCATGGATTGTTCCCCATGACCTCTCAATTGTACCTTCATGTTTGAACTTGTTGAAGGTTGATCAATACTTTCGAACACGAAATCTGAACTTCGACCAACTTGAATTTTTTATTTGTCTTTTCAATCAAACCATTTCCATCATCCTGACAAACCATCTCGGATTCAAAACTAGCAGCCAGTTTAACCCTATTATCTGCAATAGTGGACTTGGATTGTAAATTCATCCGTGACATGTTCATCGATAAACAGTTAAACCGGACATGTTTACGAACTAGCAGGAGCACCAAAACCATGTATACACTACATTTGAGTTCACTACAGGCTTTCTGTAAAGTTTTCAAAGATAAACCACTACTGAAACAACCATAAAAGCACCTTACAATAAACAATATCTCTACTTCGGTTGCATGACTGAAAATGCAGTCCAAAGTTCCAAACCCATCTGATATCATGGCAAATGAAGATGGATTACTTAACAATTCTCCCATGTACACACCTATGTTGCACATGTACGGAAACGGGACGTAAAATATCATTTTTCAAATTACATGGTACGAGTACAGTAAGAGCAAGACAAATATAAAATAAATTTTAAATTCTAAAAATATAAAAATAAAAGGTTTAAAAAATAATGTGAGCATGACATTACACATATTAACGTACTTAGTTGATTCATGTGAGTAAGAGAAAATCGAAAAAAAGAAAAGAAAAAAAGTAGAGATTAGAAGGGGAAAATAAATTTTTTTTTTACACAAGCGTCTTAATTTTAGGGGTTAGAGACTCCGTTTAGGGTCTAAAATTTAGGGGTATAAGTGTAGTAGTTTTGAATTTAGGGATTGTTGATAAAATTTTAGGTTTAGGGTTAAAATTTAGGGTTTATGGGTTAAAACCTAAATCCCTACACATATTACTCTAAAACTAAACCCTAACCATAAACCCTAAATTCTAACCCTAAAATTTAATTCTAAACCTTAAATTCTAAACATTTACGCTAAAACCCCTAAACTCTAAACCCTAAGCCCTAACCCTAAACCCTATAATTGAGGCGCTTGTGTAAATAAAAAATTTCCACCGCCACTGTATAGTATATTAATCCTTTTAAAAAATGAACTAACAATTCAGTGATTGTACAAACTGTAAGTTTTAAAAATTTGATAACCAAAATAAAAGCGCCTTAAAAGTATGTTTTATTTTTATAGTTCTTCTAATTCTCAAACCCTAAGCTGGGTCCCACAAAATTCCAGAAAAACGGACTCAAGTACGACCCGATACCCGATTTCGAATCCCTTTGATGGAAGAAAAGGTTCAGTTTTTATTTTAGTTTTATTTTCTGGGTTCTTCAGAAACAAAAAACAATTGGGGTTTGTTTCAGAAAATTTCTTCAAATGCCTAACACAGCACCTCCCTTCCTTTAATTCGCCTCTCTTTCCTTTTACTTCAAATCACTCCCAGCATCTTCTCCAAATTTTCAGGTAAAACCCTAACTCTCTCTCTAAGATCCACGCAAAAATTTAACCCCTTTTTCCTTAAGAAAAGGATTTTCAGATATTGGGTTTTCGAATATGTTTATGATTTAATTTAATGATTTCAGTGAAGTACGATTCTATGTTTTTTTTCCACAATTTATTTGTTTATTCTTGTTTGGAAAGAAGTGATGAGAAGTGGAAGGAAGGAGAATTATGATTTCATTTTAACTTGTTTGAGGTCTTAGAATTCTGTATTCTTTCGGTGATTTTATGCGGGTTATGAAATTGTTTTTTTCCTGTTTGTGCTTCCAATTATGCAACATAGTTTAGGAGTTCAAATGCTGGCTGAGTTTGTGATATTTAACATGCTGGGGAGATTTAGTTATATAGTTTCTATCTCGAAATGCATGATTTTGGACAACCTAAAAAGATTCTTTTAGTTGCTACTAGCGTTAATTTTTTTTTTCAGTTTTATTTTTTAAGTATTGTTTAACTGTAGTTACACCCCTTTTAGAAGGTTCTGTTTAGATTCTAATTATTCAAAATTTTAGTGAGTTTCTTAATTATTGATGATTCAGTTATAGTTATTTAGGAAACTATTGTGATTACAAATAGATGAGATGGATCATCACGAAGATGAATCTCGGGCTGGAGGTGAACAGCATGGAAAACAAGACGATGAGGTAAGATTAATGGCGTAGTTAATTTCACGTGAATGGATGAATGAGGTTTACTGTTTGATCATATGTTCTTGTTCTCAGTGTTTTTCTTCATAAGAAGTTACTTTGATACAATACACTTATATATGTTTTGTTCTAATTGCAGGAAGCCGTTGCTCGTCTTGAGGAAATTAAGAAATCTATTGAGGGAAAAATGGCTCTTCGCCAAACCAATTTGAATCCCGAAAGGCCTGGTTAGTAAATTCTACTACATTTTAGGGTTTTTATATGCCCATTGCTGGTTATGGAAGTGGTTAAAATTGTTGACTTGGTTTGTATATTTTGTAGTGAGTTTCGCCTATGCTGGAAATAAAAATGTTTATACTTGGCCTATTCATCCTTAATTCTTATTAACTTTTGCTATAAATTAAAAACTGATAAAAGAAATGACTATAGCTTATAGTATGTTTAGTAACAAATAGATCAGTGCTGAGATAAGCTTTAAGTGGTTTGCAAACTTATTATATCATATTCTCCTGAAGGATTGGGGTTTGCGTGTTAGAAAGTCAGGTTTTGAAGCTTGTAGAGAAACTGTCTTGGCATGTAGACTATTCAAATCTTAAACTATTATTCTCATCATTGTTTAAGATTTGAATCTCTCTTACCACTATCATCCAAAAGATTTTTTTGTTATATCTAGCTCTACTCTCTTTTCAATTTGAATCAACTCAGACTTTCTCCTTGGTGCCACGGGCCTATATTGTGAATAACCAAACCATCTAAAACAATCTTCCTTTAGGTTTCCTACTATGTTTCTAACGCCAGTGGACTTGATGGCTATTTATAGTGTTGGACAACCTTTCTGAGTTTTGCCCATACTATATATGCATACATACATGTATATTTATATATTTTCTCTCTAATTCCTCTTAATTGGAATTATATATTTTATACTGGTTCTCTACAGCAGCCCTTGTTATATTGCCATGGAAGCATTTACATTTGTGTCTAGTATTTTTAACACCAAATCAAGTTCTCGGGATATTGATACTTATCAACTGTCACGTAGATGTTAATATTTTTTACCCTTGGTTCTAGACTCTGGATTCCTAAGGACTTTGGATTCTAGCATTAAGCGCAACACAACCGTTATTAAAAAGTTAAAGCAGATAAATGAAGAGCAGAAGGAAGGATTGATGGAGGAGCTACGGAGTGTCAATTTAAGTAAATTTGTTAGTGAAGCTGTCTCTGCTATTTGTGATGCCAAGCTTAAGAGTTCAGATATACAAGCCGCAGTCCAGGTAGTTTTCATGAATAAGTTTGGACCTAAAATTTTATGATTATTTGTTTTGATAAATGCAAATTTAGATTATATGGTTATACATAATTGTTTTCTCAGTTAATTTACTGTGGGTATGTAGTCTCACAAATGATCTATGTTATTTCCTATCCAGACATGCAAATTTGATATTAGCATGTTTGTTTTAGAATTGAAATGTGGAAATTTCTTATATCCTCTTCGGTTGACAGTTATACATGGTTTCACTAGCCAAACCCAAAGACTTGAATGTCATAACTGTTTAAGCAAGGTGATTAAGCAACAACCATATAGGTAATTTTGATTTTAAATAAGAAAGGGAAACCTGTAGTCTCTTGTGTCCAAATGGGTTGTAGTAGCTTCTTGAATATTTTTTACAGCCTCCATTGTCCTTGTGTGCACCTGTGGAGCTTTTGCTAGCAGACTTGGGTTTTAATGAGGATTCAATGATATAAGCTCTGAAAATTTTATATTCTGTACAATCAAAAGATTATAGGGAGTATCCTAGTCTGGTTTATGTCAAGTAAACAAAATTTCTCGTTCGCAATTGTCCATAACCTTCCCAGTTTCGACCTTCCCAGTTTCATGTTATATAGACTTGTCATCAATCTTGGTAAATTCACTTGCTCAGTGTTTGCAAATGTGTTGATGGATATAAGTATGCATTTCTTGGTATCATGAACGATGTGCATTTCTGTGACATCTCTATCTGCATGTATTATGTTAAGTTTGCTGTTCTTTAATGTTGAGTTCTCTTCATATGCTACGATCGAAGATGTTGCTTGCTCAAAGCTTGTAAATGTGTTAATGGAGTATTCACATTTTCCCTCTGTAATAATATGAATATACTTATTTGCAACATTACTCGTCTATATGCTTGCTAGCTAGCTTTTTATTGTACACTGAACCTTTTATCCATTTCAAGTTTGTTGGCAACTTACTATTGTCTATCTGTCAAAGATCTGCTCCATGCTTCATCAAAGGTACAAAGATTTCTCACCAAGTTTGATACAAGGGCTTCTGAAAGTCTTCTTTCCTGGAAAATCCGGAGATGATTTGGATGCAGACAGGAACTTGAAGGCAATGAAGAAGCGTAGCACTTTAAAACTTCTTCTGGAACTTTACTTTGTTGGAGTTATAGAGGACAATGGAGTTTTTATCAGTATCATTAAGGATCTTACTAGCACAGAGCACTTGAAGGACCGCGATGCTACTCAGACAAATTTGACTCTTCTTGGTAGTTTTGCTCGACAAGGGCGAGTTTTTTTAGGACTTCCTATTTCTGGTCAAGAAATCCAAGATGAGGTTTGTCTTTTATTTGTTCTTTAGATGGCCTGACATTCCCATCTTATTTTATTTTTGCAAAGATATTGTGATTTTCATTTTGAGTTTTAGATTATTTGTATCTTTGATTTTTATAATGACAGATTGTGGTTTGATATAGTTTCCATGTTGACGAATTGCTACAGTTCTTTAAGGGCCTTGGTATCACAGCGGATCAAAAGAAAACTTTTAGGAAGGCATTTAATGTATATTATGATACTGTCACTGAACTTCTTCAGTCTGAACATGCGGTAAGCTTTTGCAATTGAAAACATTATCTTTTAGGGGCAATAAGTTATGAGGTTCTTATTTAGATTTATCCTTGGCCATATCTTTTTTTCACGCATAATAAGTTTGAATACTTGATTCTTTCATTATCCCTTTGCTTTCTTTCCCTCTTCCCCTAATTGCTGCTGGGGTTTTTCTTTTACAGTCACTTCGCCAAATGGAGCATGAGAATGCAAAGATTCTAAATGCTAAAGGAGAGCTCAGTGAAGAAAATGCATCTTTGTATGAAAAGCTCCGAAAATCTTATGATCATTTGTACCGCAATGTCTCATCGTAAGTTGCTTTATGATGTTATTTAAATGTACTTTTTCTTTCCGGGAACCAGACTAATGGGTTGATTAATTGATATTAAACTTCCCATGGTGAATATGGGTATTGTTCTTTTATTCAATAAATAATCGTAAATGTTTATGTAATGCCTGAATGATTAATGATGTTGTGATTAACAAGATTATGGCATTTCTTTTCAAATGAAATTATGAGCGTGGAGTAATGATGGTGTTGCATTCTGATGTCATTACTCTCTGTTTCTGGATGGATATGTCCTAAGGACCAAACATCTGCTACAGAACTACCAATCCACATAAATGTAACAGTGTAATTTCCCACATTCATCCCACAAGTATGTAGTTTTTCCATATTTCTATGTTTACAGAAAACTGTCGACGACCGAGCCTCTTCTTAATAACTACCAATTGTACCTTTCTGCACTTCAAAACTTAAATATTTAGCTGCTACTTGTTGTTATGTGCACTACATATGAATTAAGCTTTGGATATTAAATGCTCCCTCAGATAATTTGAATTGTGTTATCCTAAGATGGCTCTTCTATTACTAAGTCTAGGATTTAGATCCCTTATGACATTGAGATGAGAAATTGTATCAAGAGTTGTGGCAGAAATGCAGGTTTTTGGCTCGACCTTAATTCAGTGTCTCTTTTGTGAAATTTTAGATTTAGTAATGTCTTTGTATACGAAGTGAAATGGAATTGTGATTAAGTGATCTATTTGTGAAGAGCAGTGAAGACTCAAGTTAATATTTTTTAGCACTTAGTAGAAACTTTATTATGTTGGAACTCTAGACCCCGGTTTAATTTGGGTTTCTTAGTTACTGCCAAATTTGTGCCATTACTTCAACCTTGCTTTTTGAAATTTTAGACTTTCCCTTTATGAAATTTGTGTAGCAAGCATGCCTCTTGAGTAACCATATGAGTTCTTTTTACTTGCCAAAGAAAATCATACATAACCAACTTTTAAATTGTTTTTTGCAGTTTAGCAGAAGCACTTGATATGCAGCCTCCAGTCATGCCGGAGGACAGTCACACAACTAGGGTTACAACTGGGGATGATGCTTCATCTCCAGCTTCTGGAAAAGAATCTTCGAACCTTGAAGCTATATGGGATGACGACGACACTAGAGCTTTCTATGAATGCTTACCTGATCTTAGGTATGTTGTGGTAATTATTTATTTAGTTAAGAAGAGACTTGCTCTATTGGGCCTTTCATTGATGGTTTTTTTTGGAAATATAAAAAGAATTTTTTTTTTGTTAAGAGCATTTTGTACTGTTCTTCTCAGAGCATTTGTCCCAGCAGTATTATTGGGAGAAGCCGAGTCCAAGGCAAGTGAGCAAACATCAAAGGCACAAGAGCAACCAACTGTACGTAGATAAAAATTTTGAACATTATCATTGGTTCAATTAGGGTCAATTAGAAGCTAACAATTCCTGTAGGCTTATCTTTGGTTTTATGCTGCCAGTAATACATTGACCTTTTTGTTTTATATATTTATTTTTGGTTGAGTTCAAGCATTAGCAGCTACTGCTCTAACATTTCATTGTTCAATGCCCACCCTTGCTCCACCAATCATTACCAACCATGACCCATATCTTTGAATTTGGAAATGAGGAAATTACTCTTTATAATCCTTGTGCTTAAAACTAGAAATCTGATTGTTTGACTAAAAAGAAACCAAAAAAGGAAATATAATAGAAGTGAAGAACTTTGATGTCCCGAAACCCTTTTCCTTTTTGTCTTTTTGGTGGCAGGGTGAGTCATTTCTAGACTTATTGATTGTTTTAACTTCCTGACAGATCTGATCCTCCTAAATGGTCCTCTATTTTTTGGCCAAAAATAGTCCTCTATTTGATGGCTATCTAATTGTAATTTGGTGTACCCTTAAGGAATCCTCTTCTGAAGCTGATCAAAGTATTCCAGTTGCACAAGATGCTGTGGAGGCTTCTGCAGACTCTGGCACTCTGCAAGAAGGGAAAAGTGTAGAGAAAGGGAAGGATAAAGATGAAAAGGATAAGGAAAAGACCAAAGATCCAGACAAGGAGAAAGGGAAAGAAAAAGATACAGACAAAAAAGGAGAAAATGAAAAGGAAAAGCTCAAAGGTAGTGAAGGGACAAGTTTGGATGCTCTGCTGCAAAGACTCCCAGGTTGTGTGAGTCGTGACCTTATTGATCAATTGACGGTAATAATACCTCTTTTTTCAGTCCTACTGTTGAATGCCACTTTCCGATGGGGTTTTATGCAACTTTAGAGGATCATTGAATTGTTTATTAAAAATTTTAGGTGGAGTTCTGTTATTTGAATTCAAAATCAAATCGGAAAAGACTTGTGAGAGCATTGTTTAATGTGCCAAGGACATCTTTGGAGTTGCTTCCATACTACTCGCGCATGGTTGCAACATTGTCAACTTGTATGAAAGATGTTCCTGCCATGCTCTTGCAGATGTTGGAGGAAGAGTTCAACTTCTTAATCAATAAAAAGGTTTGCTTCCCTGCGGATCCCCTTGTTGTCTTTGCAACTGTCTTCATCTCAACATTCATTTCATCTTTCCCTGTGTATATAACTATAACTTATCTCAAAATTGAAATTAACTGCAGGATCAAATGAACATTGAAACAAAGATCAGGAATATTAGGTTTATTGGAGAACTTTGTAAGTTCAAAATTTCATCCCCTGGTCTTGTCTTCAGTTGTCTGAAGGTATGTGAAAAGCAGCTAACTGGTACATGTCTGTTTCTATCCCTGTGCTTATTCCTATGATTATACTTCTATCTTATGGGAGTTTATGAACCTTTTGAAACAAATAGATTTATAAAAATTAGCCGTAATCAGTTTGTTGCTCTCATTTTCATTGTCTTATAAGTTGTATGCTGTAAATGCAAACCTGTTTTGGATGCTTTCTTATTGTATTTTATTTTTGTGCTAGACATGTTTAGATGATTTTACTCATCATAACATTGATGTCGCTTGCAATCTTCTTGAGACTTGTGGTCGTTTTCTGTATCGTTCTCCTGAAACTTCCATCAGAATGGCTAACATGTTGGAGATATTGATGCGCTTGAAAAATGTAAAAAATTTGGATCCTCGACACAGCACACTTGTAGAAAATGCTTACTATCTATGCAAACCACCTGAAAGATCTGCACGGGTCTCCAAAGTTCGTCCTCCATTGCACCAGGTATAGTTTGCTTTTCCTGATGAAATAATCTACTTGTTTTGATGTTATACTACCGCCTTACTGAGTTATGCCAATTATTTTTGCAGTATATTAGGAAGTTACTATTTACAGATCTTGACAAATCTTCCATTGAGTATGTGCTGAGGCAACTTCGTAAATTACCATGGAATGAATGTGAGTCGTACCTCTTAAAGTGCTTCATGAAGGTTCACAAGGGGAAATATAGTCAGATTCACTTGATTGCTTCTCTCACTGCTGGTTTGAGTCGCTATCATGATGAATTTGCTGTTGCTGTTGTCGATGAGGTTTGCTTCTTGAATTTAGAACTAGTTCGTCTTGAGTTGAATTTTAATTTTCCTATATCTATGTTATCTGGAATGTTAAGGGACTTACTACCGTATATCATTGTGTTTTTATTTGTATACTCACTAGTCTACCCCCTTGGGATTCACAATTTGTTCTGATGCCATGTTGAAATGGTGTGCAATGATAGTGTGGAACTTACGGTTCTGTGAAATACATTCTTCATAACTTATTAAGATTCCTTATGGTGTATACCTTTTGCGAACAATTGAACACTATGGAGGTAATACGAAAAATCTGCCGATTAGGCTCCATGTTTCAAGTTTAATGTATAATTTAATCTGTAGAGTACCTTTTTTTTCTTCGTAATCTACTGCCTTGGTTTTCAGCTGAGGCTAAGGAGAGATTCTAGTCAACATGATATGGTCTTGGGGAGGTTTTCTTGTATTATGCTCGAGAGATCCTACTATTTTGTTTTCTTAGGAAGGTAGGCTGCAGGAAAATAGATTGCTCGTTACCTGGACTGTTATCTTGTTTTCCTCCCTGTAATTATAGTTGGGCATTGCTCTGCTAGATACCTGACTTACTTGTTTGGCAAATATGCATGGAGAACGCTGCCCTTTGAGAAAGTTATGATATTTTAGAATTTGACTAGGCCTTCTTGAAATTATACTTTTTTGCCTAATCAAGTGTTGAAGATTCCATTGTGAGATTCTTTTTAACTAAAATGGAAATATATTTCAATAAAAAAACATGAGCTTTTATCATCAGAACTTACCGTTTTTATAGGTCCCCCCTAGTTTCTGAGATATTTGTGTGCATTTTGTTCCGGTATCATCTTTCCTGTTGATGGTTATGGCAAATTCAAGCACAATCTTCCTTGCAGATAGAGTGGAAGCACACATACCTATGAACCCCCCCTCCTGATGTAAGTTTGGTTGTTATATTCTGTACTTTCAGGTTTTGGAGGAGATTAGACTTGGCCTGGAGTTAAATGATTATGGGATGCAGCAGAGACGCATTGCTCATATGCGTTTTCTTGGGGAGCTTTACAATTATGAGCATGTTGATTCTTCTGTCATCTTTGAAACACTCTATTTGATTCTCGTTTTTGGCCATGATACAGCTGAGGTATGGAGATATCTGGCTTATTGATCTAATTATCAAATATCAATTATATGGGGATATATATGACATGCGTGTTAGGTTCAGCAACAGTGCTAGATTTTGTACTGAATGTTGCTTGATTCAATTTTACTTGGTCTGATTTGGTTGTCTCTGTTGTTAGCAAGATATCCTCGATCCACCTGAGGATTGTTTTCGAGTCAGGATGGTTATTACTCTTCTTCAGACATGTGGGCACTACTTTGACAGAGGTTCTTCCAAGAGAAAACTTGATCGATTCTTGGTACACTTCCAGAGGTATATTCTTAGCAAGGGTGCCTTACCACTGGATATTGAATTCGATTTGCAGGTAAGCAAAATTGGACTATTGGTTTTATGTTTTAGAATTTGTACTTTAGAGCTAATCATGGAAAAAAAGAATGCTTTCTCCTCTTATGGTGTGATCAATGCCTGTTGAAACTGTTTTCTGTGCTTAGATACCATGTTTAATGGACTTAATATAGAGGATGAATTCGCATTATCGGTCTCCTTTAATATTGTGAAAACCGAAATGTTTCAGTATCGACTGTTATCCATATAGAGAAACAGAATAATCTTTATTCTGTAATTTCATTCATACATAATCCATCGTTACAAAACTAATTTAAAGACTCTAAGTGTAGGACTTTTAGTTACATTAGGAGTCCTAGTTACATTTAACTACTAACTCTAATCCCTTAAGTAGGAGACATTGATATAACTACTAAACTAGAGTTTATTTACAAAACTAACTCTTTTATTCGGATAAACTAACACTCCCCCATCAAGCTGGAGAGTATACATTGTATAATCCCAGCTTGAACATAAACTTATCGAATAGGATCTTTGGCAGAGCCTTTGTAAGGATGTCTGCCACTTGTTCCTCTGTTGGAACATAGGATAAAGATGCAACTCCATTAGTGAGTTTTTCTGCTATGAAGTGTCGATCTATCTCAACATGTTTAGTTCGATCATGTTGAATAGGATTCTTTGCAATCTGAATTGCAGATTTGTTGTCACACAAAATCTCAAACTTTTTGTCATGATTCATTCCGAGTTCTTCAAGCAGCTTGAGTAGCCAAATTCCTTCTTCGCACATCCCTAAAGCTAGTGCTCTGTACTCATCTTCAACACTGCTTCTTGAAACTACCGTTTGCTTTTTACTCTTCCAAGTGACTAAGTTACCCCAAACAAAGGTACAGTAACCACTGGTAGATCTTCTATCTGTGAGTTCAGTGGCCCAACTTGAATCTGAAAACACCTTGATACTTTCTTTCTAAAAAACAGACCATGACCAGGTGTCCCTTTTAAATACCTCAATATTCTTTTTGCAGCTTCCATGTGTTCTTGTCTAGGATCAGTCATATGCTGGCTGATAATGTTTACTGGGAATGATATATCTGGTCGAGTTAGAGATAAATATATCAATTTCCCTACCAGTCTTTGATATAACCCTTTGTCTGCTTTTGGCCCTAAATCTGTTTTATTAAATTTCAGACCAGCATCCATTGGAGTGTCTACTGGTTTACAGCCCAATAACCTAGTTTCTTCTAGTAAATCCAGCACATACTCTCTAATTTATGACCATCCCCTTGCTCGATCTAGCCACTTCTATGCCTAGAAATATCTGAGTTTTCCTAGGTATTTAATCTAAAACTCCTTGCTCAGCTTTTTCTTTAATAAACATATCTCTTCTTCATCATCTCTTGTCAAGATTATATCATCCACATACACTATAAGGATAACTCTTTTGTTGTTTTTAGTTACCTTAGAAAACAGTGTGTGGTCAGACAAAAACTGTTTGTAGCCCATCTCCAAAATGGCTCTGGTAAATCTCTCAAACCAAGCCCTTGGTGACTGCTTCAAGCCATAAAGTGATTTATTGAGTTTGCACCATAGTTACCCGGAACACAATACGATACGAAACGAGAAATGAAAACGCGGAACGTTACTTTACCGAATCCGGTACGACGAGATGATAAACAAAACTAATTATACTAATAAATATAATAATAATATAACAATAAATAAATAATATTATATATATATATAACCTGCTTGAAACATGCCTAATTATATATAAATAAAATAAATTGAAGTTTGGGTTAATAAATTATATTAAGTAGGTGTATGTAGTAAACAAGCCCAATTTATATATAAATAAATTAGGGTAAATAGGTGTTTATACATGCCCAATTCATATATTAATAAACTAGTTTTTCCTTTTGTTTGTAACTAGGTTTTTTTTTCCAGCCGCTTTGGCTTCTCATTAGTCAAAATGGCTTCTCCTTTTTTACACCATTTTGGCTTCTCTCTTTCATTTTATGCCGCCATTCCGTTCTTAGGTGAATGTGGTAGAGACTGAGGCGGTCTGATGGCCTATTGCCGGTAACCCACCTTTCTTCGAGGCACGTTCCGAGTCGCATTCGGTGCGCCGTACCGCGCTGTTTTGTTTTTCGTTTGGGGTCAAAGTTTCGGGAACATAGTCCTGTGGGACGTTTCGCGTTCCTGGTAACTATGGTTTGCACACTTTTTTGGCAATTTCCATCTTCCTCGAGTCCTGGTGGTATTTGCATATAAACCTCTTCCTCCAAGTTTTCATTCAAAAAAGCATTTTTAATATCAAGTTGATACAAATTCCAGTCACAATTCACAGCTAAGCTTAATAAGACTCGAAAAGAGTTAAGTTTAGTTACTGGGGCAAAAGTTTCCTTGTAGTCAATTCCATAGGTTTGTGTAAAACCTTTAGCAACCAGCCTTGCTTTATGTCTCGAAATACTACCATCTGAATTGAATTTAATAACAAATACCCACTTACTGCCCACTGTTTTTTTACCTTGATGAAGGTCAGTAACAACCCAAGTGTTGTTCTTCTTTAGGGCCTCAACTTCTTCCTCAACTGCCCTCTTCCACTTAGGACACTGTAAAGCCTCTTCAATCGATTTTGGAATCTGTTCTTCATCTAAACAAGTTGTAAATGCTCTAAAAGAAGGCATCAATTTTCCATAAGCTGCATACCTCTGAATAGGGTACTTAGTGCACTGTCTAACCCCTTTTTCTCTTAGCAATAGGCAAATATTCAAATTCCAGCAAGTGAGTTGGAATTTCAGTCGAGTCATTACCTCCATTGTCTTCTCTGGCAGCTGGATCTCTGGTATTATCCTTCTTTTCCTGGCATAAACTTGTAAAGGTTTAGTAGGCTGTAAAGGTGATTTAGGCTGACTTTGTGAAGTAACTGGAGTTGTTATGGAGGAATGATTGTTTGGGGATGAAGGTGAAGATCTAGGAGGTTCAATAGGAACTTGGGAATCAAGTAAAGGAGGACAGCTAGAAGGTAAAAAATCAGAGGATATAAGAGGAAGAACCTGACTGTGAATAGGCTGAAAATCAGTGTAATTCTCCCCCTGAGTTGCTGCCTTGGAGAAATAAGGTTCCTGTTCAAAAAAGGTAATGTCTAAAGTTGTAAAAAATTTACAAGTAGGAGGGTGAAAACATTTGTAGCCCTTCTTTAGCGAAGAATAACCAACCGGAACACACTTTAGAGATTTCAGATCTAATTTGGTCCTAGAGGTATCTAAATTATGCACAAAAATAGTGCACCCAAACACTCTCAAAGGAAGAACCGAGGACATGGGTTTAAAATGAGTAAAACTCTTTAAGAAAACATCCCTAGGAGACTGATAATGTAAGACTTTACTAGGCATCCTATTTATAAGGTATGTAGTTGTTAACAGTGCCTCACCCCACAAAAAACTTTGGGACATGGTTTGTAAAAAGTAAGGCTCTAGTAACTTCCAATAAGTGTCTATTTTTCCTTTCTGCCACTCCATTTTGCTGTGGAGTGTTAACACAAGAGCTTATATGAACTATACCTTTTACAAGAAAGAATTGACCTAAAGAATGTGTAAAAAACTCACCCCCATTATCAGATTTAAAAATCTGAATTTTACATTGAAACTGTGTTTCTACCATGTTGTATTTTTGAAAAACAGTAGACACTTCTGACTTTTCTTTCAATAAATAAGCCCAACTAGTTCGACTATGATCTTCAATAAAAGTGACAAACCACCTACACCCATTAGCATTCTTCACCTTAGAAGGACCCCAAACATCACTGTGAATTAATGAGAAAGGATGTGAGGGTTTATGAGAGGATGGTAAATAAGTTGCGCTGGTTTGTTTAGCAATTGGACAAATATGGCATTTAAAAGAAGACGATTTTTTTATTAATAAATAAATCTGGAAACGTTTTTGCAAGATAATAAAAATTGGGATGGCCTAACCTAAAATGCCATAACATAACAATATCAAACTTTCCTAAAGAATTAAAACAATGTGGTAAAGGTGTATGAGCAGAATTGTTGGTGCTAGAAAGGACATAAAGACCACCTTGCAATCTAGCATTTCCAATCCTCTTCCTCGAAGCCAGTGCCTGTATAAAACAACCTTTATCAGTTAAACTAAATGAACAATTTAGATCCTTAGAAAGCTTGCTTACTGATAGTAGATTACAATCCAAACTAGGCACAAAAAGAACATCCTCAAGAAGAAGTTTACTGTTAATAAAAACAGAACTTGTTCCTTTAATTGATGCAAGGGAACCATCGGCTGTTCTAATAGAATTCTTTGAGCAAGAAGAAGTAAAAGTAGAGAATAAATCTCTGTTACCAGTCATGTGATCAGAAGCACCAGAGTCAACTATCCAAGTCGGGACATTTGTAGTAGAAAGAAGAGCAGTGGAGGAGGATTGATTCTGGTTACCTTCATCCTCCACCAAGGCCAGATGCCCGTCACTAGCACCTGTTTAGTGAAACCACTAGTTGAATTAGTGGTGACTGCATTGGAGTAAGATTCCCTAGGAACCCTTTGGGCTGATGGTTTCCAATCAGTTGGCTTGCCATGCAACTTCCAACAAGTCTCCTTCAAATGACCTGGTTTCTTGCAATACTCGCACACCATCCTTCCCTTCCTTTTTGGAGCAGAGGAAGTTTGAGTAACCAAGGCAGAACTCTAAAAAATAGGGGCATCTTGAATCATGTAGGATCTTCTACTTCTCGCCTGACCTCAGAAAATACTTCCCTAAGAGAGGGTAAAGGGTTGCAGCTTAGAATTATGGATTTGACCGGGTCCCAATCTCTGTTAAGACCATTTAGAAACTGGAAAATCCTCTTTTGTGTAGTGATCTTCCTGTATAATGCAGCATCATTGGCAGTTTCCCATTCATTTGCCTCAAACAAATCTATTTGCTGCCATAGATTTGTTAAAGCAGTATAAAACTGTGTAACATTCATCCCTTCTTGCTGGAAATTTGAAGCCTTGCTCTCAATACCAAACAACTTAGAATTGTTGTTGGTACTCGAGTAGGTATCTTGAACATCATTCCAAACTTCATTTGCTGTTTCATAGAGAAGAAATTGAGATCAAACTTCTGGAGACATTGTGTTGAGCAGCCACGACATGACTCTGCCATTCTCTTGAGCCCACTTCTCAAAACCCTGATCAGCATCAGAGGGTTTCTTAACTTTGCCAGTGATGTACCCTAGAGTTCCTCGACCGACAAGGAAAATCTTAACAGATTGGGACCATTCAAGATAATTGGTGCCTACAAATCTGTGACAAGTAACATTCGCACCTGTTATTTCTAAAAAATCTGCCATACCGACAGTAGAGGTTGAGGAGGATTGCAACTCACTCGACATTGATTGATTTTGATTGACCATCAGAAAAAAAAAATTCTCGAGAGGATCAAAATTAGACTGATACCATATAGAGAAACAGAATAATCTTTATTCTGTAATTTCATTCATACATAATTCATCGTTACAAAACTAACTTAAAGACTCTAAATGTAGGACTTTTAGTTACATTAGGAGTCCTAGTTACATTTAACTACTAACTCTAATCCCTTAAGTAGGAGACATTAATATATCTACTAAACTAGAGTTTATTTACAAAACTAACTCTTTTATTCGGATAAACTAACAATCCATGCAATGTCAGAGTAATCCTATCTTAGCATTAGTGTAGAGGACTTTTCATTTTCCCTAGAGCACCCATGTTCAGCACCTGTATCCACCACATATTTAGACATGAGAATATGGTGTGATACCTCGAATATATCGGAGAAACTTGCATAAATATCCGATGCTCACCTCCTAGTCAAAGAAACATAGGTGTGATATATTCAACGGTCAGTATGATTTCCACTTGATTGGTTACAATAAAACTTAAGATTTGAGGCAAAGTTAATGGTGCTTCCTTTATGCATAATTAATTTTTTGTTCAGCCATTTTGGTTCTGTTCTAAAAATGTCTGCCTGTGATGTACAAATGCAGGACTTATTTGCCGAATTACGTCCCAACATGACTCGATATTCATCTATGGAAGAAGTTAATGCAGCTTTAGTAGAACTTGAGGAACATGAACATAGTGCTTCAACTGACAAGACAAGTAATGAGAAGCACTCTGATACCGAAAAGCCTTCTAGCAGGACTACTTCCCATTCCATCTCAGCTGATCAACCAAGCATTTTGAATGGTTCTGAGGAAAATGGTGGAATGCACGAGCAAATCGTTGACGGTGACAGTATCAGTGAATCAGGGAGTGAAACCATTGAACAAGAGGGACACAATGAAGATGATTTGGATGAAGAGAATCACGATGATGGATGTGATACTGATGAGGATGACGAGGATGACGGTGGACCCGGTTCTGATGAGGATGATGAAGTTCATGTCAGGCAGAAGGTGGCTGAGCTTGATCCTCTAGAACTCGCCAGTTTTGACCAGGAGCTCCGAGCTGTAGTGCAGGTAAGTTATTGTTTGTTTTTAATTATTGCACTAGCGTTCGCACACCAACATAATGTTTTTTGAATTTTCATCTAATGTGATCGGTGGTTTCAAATTGAGTTTCGAAGAAATAGTTGGCTTGCTATTCATTATTATTCAATTTTAATAACAGGAGAGCATGGAGCAACGCAAGTTGGAGCTAAGGGGCCGACCTACAATAAACATGATGATACCAATGAACGTATTCGAGGGTTCTAGCAAAGATCATCATGGAAGGGTTGTTGGAGGGGAAAGCGGTGATGAACCATTGGATGAAGAGGCCCTAGGGAGCCGGGAGGTTCAGGTGAAAGTTCTAGTGAAGCGAGGGAACAAACAACAAACAAAGCAAATGTATATTCCTCGAGATTGTACGCTTGTCCAAAGCACGAAACAGAAAGAAGCAGCTGAGTTTGAAGAGAAACAAGACATTAAGAGGCTGGTCTTGGAGTATAATGACAGGGTAGAGGAGGAGAATAACGGACTCGGAACACAGACATTGAATTGGCCAAGTGGAAATAGTCGAGCTTATGGCCGTGGAAACTCATGGGAAGGATCCAGCAGCAGGAGTGGCGGATCACGTCACCGCCATTCTGGAAGCGGATCTTATTATGGCAGAAAAAAGTGAGATTCATGATATAGAACATCAAAATTTGGATGTCTAGGTATCATATTTGCATCTGTATTTTCCTGCATTGGACAAGGATTGAGAACAACATTGGCTTGAGCTCTCACGGAAACATCCAGATAGTTGAATCATCTCTTTCGGGTCCGATTTGAAACAGAACTTTGATGATACACATCACCCGTTAACTGCAAATCGCCAATCATGCCTTCCGCAAGGCGGCTACTGTTTCATCGGTTTTCTCGTATAGGCAAGGTACGGAATTCCATCTAACTTGCTCTTTTACTAGATATTATTAGTCTTAATTAGGAGGACGTGCAATGGATCCCGATGCGTGGTTTCCGGGATGATGAACCGAAAATAAGCTTGCTGAGTCCGGAAATTATTGTTTCCCGTCTTTACTGTCTTTACTGTTGTATATCTGTTAAAGAGGGATGAAGTGGATTTGGTTAAACATGGGTTTTGTTATCCTAAGTGAAGGTTTCTAAGACTCCCGTTTGATATAGAAAATATGAATGTTCTTTGGTGTGTATAATTTCTTTTATAATTTTTAAATGCGATATATAATGATTCAGTTTTTTTTAAATACTACATTATTGATTAAAATTATACAAACTATGAAGATTAAATAGGAGAATCAAATAATTAAAAAATAGTTATTTTTTATTATCAATCTGTATAATTTTTTTAGTACTCTTTCTATTTAAACTATAAATTTTTAAAACTGAATTTGTAATCTTAAATTTTGAATTTTTAAGTTTAAAATTTAAATAATTAAACTCTTAAACCTTAAAATAGACTGTTTATGTAATTAAAGTGTTTACTTAACTTACTTATCAAGCAATTTTCCTTGAAATATCTTGTAAATTTATTTTTTTGAAATAAGTTGAATTTCGTTGAAAATATCATAGAATTTGTTTTTGAACAATTCCTACTAGAGGAGGGGAAATTTACTTCTAGGTCTAAAACCCACGACCATGAAAAAGTGAGGTGTTGAGGACTTTTAACCATTTACTTTAGAAGTTATTGACAAAATATCATATAAATTGAATATAAAGAATATGAGCACAATGAAATTAATTTAAAATAAACTATTAACTCCTATGAGCGTAATAAATTTATTTTAAATAAAGTATTAGCTCGTAAAAAGTATATAAATTTATTTTACATGTGAAAGAAATAATAAGAACACTTAAATTATCCTTTTAAATTAAATTATCATGACAAATTATACAAAAATATGCTATAATTTAGGACATGATACTAACAAACAAAATATTTTCGAAATTAAAGCATAATAAACTATGCTTTAAACCGTAAATGTTATCTCTTTTAAAAATTAGACTTATTTGATTCTTTTCACCAAGTACAATAACTAAGTTGATGGATGTAATAGTATAGGGACTAATTTGAATCGGTCCCTATAATAGAGGGACCTAACAAATACTTTCACCAACTAATATCACTAGGAGACAAGATGAATCTACAAACAAGAAAATCTAGCAAAGACATGATTTGATTCTTGAGGTGCATTTGAAGCAATTTGCAGCGAATATTGGCTTTTAAATCTTTTTAGTGAAAAAATTATTAAATTTGTACACCAAACCCTCTTTATCCATTAATTGCAGAAAGGTCCCCTTTTGCTTTTTACTAAAGTTGAAAAAGGGTTCATCATTTCCGTTCTTCAGTTTATTTTTACTAAAACGATTCCTAATTATAATGAAATGAAGACCTTTTCATTTGTGTTCGGTTGATAATTTTAGACCTGATACGAAATTCTGACATTAGAAAAATAACTAAAATTATGGTACATAATACAATGTAACACGAAAAATATCATGAATATGATAAGGATATGCACAGATGTATAACAGTAGCCCTGCAAACCAACCGAACGAACACGAATGAGAGCGTGTTTATGTTCGTTCATTTAACTTTAACCGAACAAATGAACAAACACGAACGAACGTAAATTTTTTTGTTTGTGTTCGTTCGTTAAGGAATGTAGCTTGTTCGTGTTCGTTTATGTTCGTTCGTCAAAATGATAAACGAACACAAACAGACATAAAAATATATATAATATGTAAATATTTAATATTTGGGTTAGTTCGATTAACTCAGTTAATTAACCGATTTTAAAACGAATTAATCTGTAGAACTAATGTTTTGATATAATAATTGAAAAATGTTTTGGACTGATTAAAAAGTATTTAAAACATTTCCCAAGTCCAAATATATGTTTAGGGAATTTTTCAAAAGGGTGTTTCATGTTTTCAAAGGCCAATTTTCACAAAACTGACCAAGTGTTTCGAAACAGGTGCCTCAAGTGGCCAAAACGTTTCGATACTTGTATCGAAACGGGGCCAGCGTTTCGAAACAGGCTAGGCCGTTTCGATACGCCCACGTGGCACTGACCACAACGGTCATAAACCCCAACGACCCTTTCCCAACTAACTTTTAAATGCAGGTCGTTTCGATACGGGCTTATAGCGTTTCGATACGCGTTCCGAAACGGCAAGGGGGTGTTCCGAAACGGGTGCCCTGACAGACTGCAACGGCTCTTTCTATATTGAGGGTGTTTCGAAACGGCTTCGAGCGTTTCGAAACGGGGAGCTGCAGAACTGCATTTATGGAGGGAATTAAAGGCTCCAACGACTCTATTTCAACCCCAACGGTCCTAAACGGCTATAAACTCAATTGGGAGTATAAAAGGGACCTCCAAGCATCAAGAGAAGGCTAATGCTTCAATTATCAATCAACAAATGATCAAGAAATTGTCTTAGTGCTTAAAGTGTCATTTCTTGTATAGACAAACACTAGTGAGCCAAAATTGTCAAATTTGCTCAAGTGTTTTAGGTTTTGGGTGAGTGCTTCATTGTGCAAACAAACACCTATTAGAGGGTTTAAGTTTGCTTTATTTATCTCTTTGTAAAAGAGGGTTTTGATCAAGGCTTTGGGTAGAAGCTTGATCGGTTGTAAGGGTTTCCTCCTAATCCTAGAAAAGGGGACGAATCAATTAGTGGATTGATTGTGAAATCCTTAGTGGGAAGCTAAGGTAGTGGATGTAGGTGCTTGTTAGAAGGCCGAACCACTATAAATCATTGTGTCTTTAATCTTTCTAGCTTCCACAACCCTTCCACCCAAATATCCACCTCTCCACCACTTGGTGAGCTAAATTGGTTGATCGAATCGAGCCCCACACAACTCAACATAATCGATAATTGAAATTTAAAAAACTCTTAATCATTAGCTGAAACCCAAAATTATCTAAGAGATTAACCAATTTTGTTTTGGTTTGGTTTAACCGAACAATGAACACCCCTAGCCGATAAGAAGGGAGTTTTTTAACGAGTCATAAAATAGGACTTATCAACTCGAATAATTCGAAATTTTTTTACTTGACTCGACTCGATCTAATGCTCACCCCTAGAAACATGTGAATAAATTTAAAAGAACATAAACGAACGAATTATCAAACGTTCATGAACATAAATGAACGAACGAGCTCTTTGTCTGTGTCCGTTCATTTAATTAAACGAACAAACAATTTTGTTTATTTTCGTTTGTTTAATAGAAAAACGAACATAAACGAATTTCTCGCCGAACGATTCACTGAATGTTTGGTTCGTTTACGGACCTAATAACAAAATCTTCAAAAATATAAATTATTAAATTATCAAAATTTATAAAAGTATATAATATTTTAAACCTGATTATTTGCGCCACTTGTGTTCTAAATTTTAATAGAAAAATAATCTTAATTTTTTTTAATAATTTTAATTTTGTTTTGATTAAATATAGATATTACATTCTCATGCCGGAAATTAAACTCATACAAAATGAGGTAAGATGAGCATCCTTAGTCACTAGGCCAATTAATGAAATTTAATAATTTCAATTCTTTAATTACTGTATAAAATTGTTCTGTAAACTATAATAGAACAATCAAGAAATTCAATTTCATTTTTTAATTGATAGATTGGAAAAAAAAGCCATGAAATTTAACTTTAGGGATATTTTAAAGGAAAAAATAATTTGGTCAGCCTAAAAAAGAAAAAAAAAAGATTTTCTGTAACTTTTTATTAGACTACAAGTATTTAAAAGCTACCATCTTTCCAACAAAACAATTAAACTTTTTAAATAATTTTTTTTTTTGAAAAAGGTACCAACTGAGCTTTATTAAAAAAGTAAAATTAAAAAGACAATAAAAGGCCCCAAGACACGTGTGGCTCTATTGGAAAGCCGTGTCGGGGAAGATAGACCATCAACATCTAGACTCTTCCAAATCCCATAAGAGAGAGACATACCAAAAACACAAAAAAAAACCAGCCAAATCCAAGAAATGAAAAAAACCAAAAGAAAAGCAGAAAAGAAAAGAACACAAAACGAAAATCTAAGCTCAGATGATCCGTTCCTCTCGATCAGAAGCATGAGAGCCTGTTGAAGAGCAAATCGAGACGAAAAACAGCTTTTGACGAAAGCCCTAAAAGGAGGGAAAAGCTACGGTGGATCTAATAAGCGGCGGTCCTCCGCGGCTGCCGTCATCACCGATGAGGGGGCTTCTTCTAAACAGAATCTGTCCTCAGATGCGGAACGCCCCGTTTGTGCCATTGCATGTGCCGTTTGGTTGCCCTGACGGCCGGTGAAGGAGAATCTACAATTTCTGAATCTGCCGGCGATGGATTTTGCTGTGCCGATCTGAAGACGTAAAGCCGAAAGGTCATCGTTTCCAGTCTTTAACTTTGACATTATTGTTTTAGAATCACTTTCAAGGATGATGTCTAAACATCCTATTTCTTCAGCAAAAATCAAGCCCTGGGTCGCAGCAATAGCTTCTGCTTCAAAGGCATTCGCCACATGAAGATTAATCTGGTAAGCCGCTCCGATAATCTCACCTTCACTGTCTCTGATAACGATTCCAGTGGTAGATTTAAATTCTGATATTAGAAAAGAGGCATCAACGTTTACTTTTGTGAATGTTGCAGGTGGAGGAGTCCAACGGACGGCTTCTCGAACGCTGCGATGAGTTAGAACGGCCATCGATGATCGAAGTTCAGCAAGATATTTTTGAATGAAAGTGACTACCTCCACAGTAGTCTGGGTAACTCCCTCATGCACTTTTTTATTTCTAGCATACCAGATTGCCCATATCGTAGTAATAATGTCTGCGTGCTGAGTATTTGTATGCTTATTAAACATCCATTGTAACCAATCTGAAAATTGCATCTGATTCACTTGATTAGGCCAATAAAACCCTAACCTTTGCCAAATATGTTGACTGAAATCACATATGAAAGCTGCATGTTCACTGTCTTCCACTTGATTGTTGCATTTTGGACACTTTGGGCATTGTCTAATTCTTTTAAAAACCAAATTCAGCATGGTTGGAATGTAATTCCAGAGAAATTTCCAAGCTAAAATCTTGATTTTAGAGGGACATGTTGACTTCCATATTAACCTGTATAAAGTGGACAGGTTAATATTTCCTCTATCCGTAGCACATAGCATCTTGTAGGCACTCCTAACAGAGTAATGACCTGATAATTCCCCTATCCAATAGATAGAATCTGAAATAGGAAAATTAGGTAATTTGATAGATAAAATAGCAGCAACATCTTCATTCGAGAAACTAGAAGTAATTAAGACTTCATTCCACTGCATAGATGTAGGATCAATCAAATTAGACACTGTAGAAAGGCCAAAAGTAATTGAAGATGATATTTTCCTCTGTGGATAACCCGGCAACCAGAAATCATTCCAAATGTTAATGGAATTTTCGTTCCCTACTGACCATTTACAACCCTTCTCTAATAAACCCCTAGAGCTCCATATACTCTTCCAAATATAGGAAGGATTAGAACCTAATGAGGAATTCATAAAAGTAGTTGTAGGGAAATATTTAGCTCTTAGCAAACGAGCAACTAAAGAATCTGGATTCTGAATTATTCTCCACCCTTGTTTTGCTAAAAGTGCAATGTTAAACTTGCACATATCCCGGAATCCCATTCCACCTTCTTCCTTAGGCATACATAAGTACTCCCAAGTACACCAATGTATACCACGTTTGTCGTTGGTTTTCTGCCACCAGAAGCGTGCAAAAATACCTTCTAATTCCTTGCAGAAAGTCTTAGGTAGTAAAAAACACGACATAGCAAAAACAGGAATAGATTGAAGGACAGCCTTAATAAAAACTTCCTTACCACCCATTGATAAAGGTTGTACAGTCCAGCTTTGAACTTTCTGTTTACATCGGTCTCTTAAATAGGCAAGCGATAGCTTTTTATTACGTCCTACCATAGAAGGCAATCCGAGGTATTTTTCTGGATTTCCTTGAGCAGTAACACCCAGAATTCGACAAACCTCTCTCCGATTACTATCAATAACGTTTGTTCCAAAAAACAGACTTGATTTGTCAAAATTTACAATTTGACCCGAGCATTGTGAGTAAATGTTCAGCACGTTCTGTAAGCACCGTGCTCCTTGCGTAGTTGCTGTCCCAAACACAATGCTGTCATCAGCAAATAATAAATGGGAAATGAACGGAGCTCGTCTGTTGATTCGGACTCCCACCAAAGAGTGTTGTTGGGCTGCCAATCGCAAAAGAGCTGAAAGACCTTCGCTACAAATCAAAAATAGGTAAGGACTAATAGGGTCACCTTGCCTAATTCCTCGACCCGGATAAAATTTTTGTCCAATCCTGTCATTTGCAATAACCGAATAAGAAACAGAAGTAATACACCTCATAATGGTTGAAATCCACTGATTTGCAAATCCCATTTTCCGTAACATCTCCTCCACAAAACTCCATTCAACGCGATCATAAGCCTTACTCATATCCAGCTTAAGTGCAAAAGTGCCTTGTCTACCACTTCTCTTGTTCTTCAAAGAATGCAATATTTCATAAGCCAAAAGAATGTTGTCTGAGATTAGTCTACCCGGTAAGAAAGCACTTTGAGCCTCATCAATACAGAATTGCAGTGCTTCTTGCATTCGAGTAGCCAACATTTTTGAAATAATTTTGTAGAGCACATTACATAAAGCTATCGGACGAAATTGAGACATCACCTTCGCACCCGTCACTTTAGGAATCAGAACAATGTGTGTCTGATTAATTTGCTCAAAAGATGCATTATTCTGAATCATAGAGATACAATATTCTGCCACTTCATTACCAACAATGTGCCAGAATTTTTAGTAAAAAATTGCCCCCAAACCATCCTCACCAGATGCTCGTAAAGGACCCATAGATTGGACTGCAGTATACACTTCCTCAACAGTAAAAGGTTTAAGAAGATTTTCATTAAGACTATCAGAAATACAAGTATCAATACCTTGTAAAATAGCATGTGGGTCAGAGACATTAGAAGCACCAAAAATATCCTGAAAATAAGTTGTTGCTGTTCGTAGAATATTCGCATCATCATCAACATATCTGTCATTTTCATCCAAAAGAGAGGCAATCCGATTTCTACGCTTTCTCTGAGATGCATGTCTATGAAAGAAGCGTGTATTTTTGTCACCCATAGTCAACCAATTCGCCCTTGCCCTTTGCTCCCAGTACACTTCCTCCCTATCCATTTGAAGATTCATAGCCAATTTCACATTTGTTATCTCTTCTAAAGTATCATTGGAGGGATGTAGATTCTGCAAGTGTAATAGCTTTTTCTTTAGATCAGCCATAGTGATATTTTTCTCCCTTCTAATTCGTTTAAACCACAATTCCAGCCCCTGACTTAACTGTTGGAGTCGGTGTGGAACCAAACCCGTCGTAGAATCCCATAAAAATCTTACTTCCTCTTCACATGAGTCTTCAAGAAGCCATGCAGCCTCAAATCTGAAATGCGAAATCAGATTCGACGATTTTTGTCTACTATCCGTATTTAACAACAGTGGACAGTGATCAGAAAATGAATGAGGCATATGACTCAGATTAAAGTGCGGAAATAAATCCCACCATGTTAGATTCCCAACACCTCGATCAAGTCTTTCTCTGATATTTGTTTCTTCAAATTGACCTTTTTCCCACGTGAACCAAGAACCAGAATAACCAATATCATCAAGGGAACAATCATTAAGGGCAGCAGCAAAGTTATCCATTTGGCGTTGGTTCCGTTGCCTGCCTCCGAATTTTTCAGTAGCAAATAGTAACTCATTAAAATCACCAAGTACTAACCATGGCAGATCATTTGTATCATTTAATTGTCGAAGGAGGTTCCATGAATCTTCCCGATTTCTTTCTTCAGGAGCACCATAAAAACCAGTAAGTCTCCAATTGAAACCATCCACATCATCTATAAACAAAACATCAATGTGCCTATCAGAAAAAGATCTCAAAGTAACATTACAGTTTGCTTTCCATCCGAGCGATAAACCACCACTTCGCCCTCTTGCACTAACATCAATACCATAATTGTAGCCACAAAACTTACGCAATTTCTCCATCTTACCACTATCTAATTTAGTCTCGATTAAAAAAATAACCGAGGGGTTGACGTCCCTAAGAAAATTCTTGAGACGTCGTGTCGTCCGTGACTTGCCTAAGCCCCGGACGTTCCAACTTAGGATTTTCATTGGACCCGGCTGGCCTTCTCAATAAGGCCTGCCGATACAGAATTTTGGACTTCATTCGAATCTTTATGCGAAACTCCTGAAGTTGAAACAGAGGTTCTCATCCTCTTGGTACCATCCGGAATATCTTCAACTGAATCCTCATCTATCTATCTGAGTCATCACAATATCATACCCACCTTGTACTCCAATAGCAGTTTGGTCCTTTAACATAGTAGAATTTCCAGAATCTGCATTCACCTTCTGGATATTCAATTGTTGCGTATCTGGATCCTTGGCAGTATCATCATTTACTTCAACTATTTTTTCTTTTTCAGAAGATGATTGGGATTTCATTACTGTAATGTCCTCCCTAAGCCACTTGCTTGTAGGAAGAGCCAGCATTCGCCTAGTTGGAGCTCTAAGACCCAAATCCCATCCGAAATTAATATCCTTCTCATTCACTGTCAAACGGACCGGACAGAAGCTTTCTCCATGTCCAAGTTTACCACAGATGAAACAAAACAAGGTCAATTTTTCATATTCGAAGCGCACAAATGAACCCTCGCCTCCACGAATCGCCAATTTCTTCCGGCGTTTTAGTGGCTTGCGAACATCGACTGCGATACGGATTCGCATTATACCTTTATAACCCAGATTTACTTTCTCAGAGTCGTATACCAGAAATTGACCCACAAAATTACCAAGTTGTCTAGCCACACCTTCCGACATACATCCCGGTGGAACGTCATTTATTAAAACCCAGAAAGGCACGAAATTTAAAGGAACCGCTAAAGGAACTTCTCCCTCTTTCAGACGATGTAAGATTAGAAGATGGGAATTAAAATTCCATGGTCCATTTTCCTCAACTCTATCAACATCAATTTTATGATAAAACCGGAATAAATAACGATTCTCACCAATATCTGAAATGGATACTCCTCCCAATGGTCTCCATACATTTGAGAGTGTATTTTTCATTGATTGAAAGTGAATTACTGCAGAAGCTAGAAACTGCCCAACAAAACAGTTTTCAAAAGAGATACCTTCCTCAAGTATATTCTGTTCTATTTGGATTTCAGTATCCTCATCTTCCTCGATGGATAATCCTTCCATATTGTTTGCAATTACAGATTCCATTAATCGAAGAAGCAAGAAGAAGCAGAAAAAAACCGTGCTAAACAGCAGAAGATCGTGTCAAAAGACAGAGAGAAAACCGTGCTAAACAGCAGATAAATTTTCTTTTGTAGGAGATGATAGAAGGCTACCATCATAATTTTTTTTTAATTAAATTTAAGTAAAAATATTTTTATAAATTGAATGATGGTTCAAATAGAGTTGATTTCGTATTGAATTTCATTCAAATAAATAATGCGATTCTTGAACAGATCTGATTCCACGTGGCATTCAAATAGATATTAAAAACTAATAAAAATAAAAGCTTCCAGTAATTCTCCATAATTTCTAAAATTGTGGGGCTTTTGTTTTCTCTTATGGAATAAAAAGCTTTTAGCCTTGAGAAATTATTTAATTCATGTGGGGGAAAGAAAGTGTAAATGATTACAAGTAGGCCTAATAAATGAATTAAATTATCATGTTCCTAAAATTCAATTCTTTCCTTTTTTATCAAGTACAATTTTGATTAGAATTATTGATGCGTTATTTTGGATTTTGATTCATATATATTTTTATTCGAGTTTGGTTCGGTGCGAAATTCATTTTTATTATTTAAAGTTATTTTATTACATAAAATTAAATTTTAATGTTCATGTATGCGATTGAAAAATAATAATAATAACATGTTCCATTGCTTTATTGAAAAAAATAATCAGTTTGAGAAAATTTTAAAAATAAAGTATTTAATTAGTTTTAAAATATTATTTAATGTGGAAAACATGTAGAATATTGCACTTTGTCACCTTACTAGTAATCTCTAGGTAAAATAATTAAATGAACGCCACCTTAATTGTTAAGGTTTATATTACGGTTCGTTGTTGAAGAAATAAAACTAAAATGTGGTAAATACGGAAGCTTTGACTGTAACTCAACACTGATCCTGATCGAGGGTGTAAGAACCACGCTCTCGATACGGATTTTGTTATACATTCAGTCCATACATGACTATACTTGATGTATTGGTATTTGATTAAAAATATGAAATTTAGTTTTTTGATGCTTTGTAATTTTGTAAATAGTTAAGGTTGTGTAGGGTTTCAGATAGTAGAAATTAGAGAGCGGCATATTGACAATCCTTTTGTACTATTATACTGAATTTTTCTCATATATTTGTGATCTTTTCTTTCATGTAAAATATGTGTTTGTTATCGGGGACGGGATATCCTTAGGACGGACGACCGTCGTCACTACAAATTATTAAAAAATTAAAAATTGCTTTTTTAGCCCATAAAAAAATACATGATTCATTATTAGCCCCCTAAATTAAAAAATTAAATATTCTATCAATAAATAATGTTAAGTTTCGTCACTGACTGATATTATTATTTCTGTATATTTGTAACACTTTTAAAATCTAAATTAAAACAAAGTCGAATTGAGACAAGAATGATCAAATTTATGGCCCAAGCTATTTTACATGAACTTCTTTTTTTCTTTTCAAATGAGTCTTTGTATTTGGAACCACAATTGATTCTTTAACATGTCTAATGCAACATATTATTTATTGTATTTATACATGTATAATAAGTAATGTTAACAATCGTATTTATATTTACTCCACATTTTCTCTGCAACAGTTATTATTTTGGTTGGGAGTTTTTAAGTAGTTTTTTAGTTTTTCAAGCCAATGGTGGTGGCTTTGGCTGTCTATGAGCGACGATTTCTTTTACTTGTTTCTTTATTTTTTACTTTTGTTCTTTTTTGTTTTAATTTTTTATTTTTCGTCGGCTATTTGACATATTTTTCATTTGTCGTTATGGCACATTTTTTGCTTATTTTTATGACACGTTGATATTAGAGATGTTTATAACTCGGTGCATGTTACAATTGAATACTTGTAATTCGACATATTAATATTTACGTGTCAACAATACTTAATCAGTATTTTTAACCTAAACAGGCTTTTAGTTATGTAATAATTTTGTTAAATTAATTAGGATATTTTTGGCCCTCCGTATTATCGGCCGAACGTTTGATTAGGCCTTTCCTCTTTATTATCCGAAAAAAAAAAATCCTCGAAAGGCCATTTCACAGTAATTTGCACTCCCAATAACTATTATTATTATTATTATTATTATAGGATTAATTAGATTGTTTTTTTTAAATAGATTTTATTTTATTCTTTCAAAGTTTGAAATTGCTGCAAACACAATTCACTTTGGTTCCCTTTGTTGAAAACAAATTGTCGACCATGATTTGCCCCACTTTCAAAAGTTTAGTACTTTTTAATAGTCTTTTTTTAGTTGACTTTAGACTCAAGAAAGAATATTAAGTTGGGGGGGGGGGGGGGGGGGGATTAAAGTGTAAACTAAAGATTAATTGATGATGATAATTATTGTTTAATTTTTAATAAATTTTTAAAGAAAAATAAATATGTGTGACCATTTTAAAATTATTTGTGAAATTAAAAAATAACAAAATGACAAAGTCCTATTGTAATAAGTTAAAAATAAATAAGACACATGTTCAAACCCGTATTAAAAAAATAAATAATTTTTTTATCAATATGAAAAAGAACTAGGGTTTTTTTTCCAGCTAGTTAAATTAAAGAAAGTCATGATTTTGCCTTTATGTGGAAGAAACTTCTTTGGCTTTGCATGGTAATGATAATTTATGATCACTTCATGAAATATAAAATAAAATAATATAATGATTAAATCATGAAGCATAAAAAAGAGGTTGAAAGAGAGAAAATATATTCCCCTATATACTAAAATGATTAGACTCATAAAGATAACAACTCAAATTTGACTTATTTCTCATTAAACAACAATGATTAATTATTATATAATATATAATATAAGAGAAAATATTTTACGTACGGGCGATAAAAAATATTTTTACAAGCAGCTTTAATTTAGAGTTTAAGATTATGATTTAATATTTATAGTTTAGACGTTAAGGTTTATGATTTTAGTGTTTAAGGTCAAAGATTTAAATTTTTATTGTGCGATTTAAATAAGCATCCTTGTATAAAAAATTATATCGACAGAATATTAAATATTTACTCATGATATAATTAAGTATAAAGCCAAGATCAAACATCAGAAAGAGTCAAATCATTAACTTATAAGAAAAAGATCTATTACGTATTCAAACCAAAAAAAAAATAAAAGTGTCAAGACTTAATTTAAGTATTATCTAAATTATTAGGGACCTAAAATGTTATTAAGAAAAACAATTGAATCCGGACAGAGTCCCTTCCGGTATATATGTGGTTCTCTCTCGATATAAATATAATATATATATATATATATATATATATATATATATATATATAATAGGATGAGTATATTACGTGCGACGAACACCGCTAAATACCTTACCATTAAATTAATTGATAAAAATTAAAAATTTCAAGGACTCAACATACAATTAATAATTATTTAAAAAATCAATTAAATTATTTTTCATACATATTAAATTTTTGAATTTTTTAATAAGGGTAAACTACATATTTAGTACTTCACCTATTTCTATATTTATATTTTGGTACTCAAACTAATTTTTTTAGCTCTTAAATCGAGGGTTAACCCAGTTGAAAATCCCCCACTGGTGGCTGAGTTGTTTAGCAAGGAACACGGTGTCGCGACTCATTTGCTATATGATCTATCTCCTTGTTTTAAGCTTAGGTTTTTGGCTACTTTGGACCAACTAAACTGTGATAAATTTCATGTAATCGATTTTGATATTGGGCAAGGAGGGCAGTACATAAATCTTCTCCACGCGCTATCTGAGCGTGGGAATGGGAAGCCTGCAATGGTAAAGATCACTGGCACTGCTATCGCTGATAATAGTGTTTAACGGTGTTCAATGTTAGTAGTGTTTAACTGTGTTCGTCACACGTTGTAAAATTTTTTTATATAATAAGTATTAGAAAAAGTAGATGGGTTGTGTATTTTCGGTTAATCGATTTAACTATCTAATTAATTTAATTGTTTTTAAGGTTTTTCTCTTACTTCTATTCAAAAGAAAGTTAATCAAATGATTTTTATTTTATTTTTAATTGGATGACTGGTTGGTAAAAGAATGCATGAATAACATGACAAAAGGCATTCAAATCTCGTTAGTGTTTGAACATAAAAATGGATGTTATTCAGACTTTTATTTTGGAGGCTTTCCAAATAAAATTTCCGTTGTCCTAAAAACGTTTGCTAAAATAATAAAATTAACTTACTTTTAATATTTTTAACGTATAAACGTTTGTTAAATTAATTAAAAATTATGACATGAAGGGAAAATAGTGACATGAGGGGCGGTGCCCCCTACCGCACTCAAAAAATATTTTACCTTCAATTTATATAATACATTTAAAAATACTGAAATAACTATAAATTACTCGCTAATTTTGTTTAGCAAATTTTATCTTGGCCTCTCGAATTGGTATTTTAATTTCGTCCCTGATTTACAATATTCATGAATAAAAAACGGTTGAAAATTTTCTATCCTTTTTTGGTGCCCCTATATATGTTCTACGCTCAAAATTAATTTTAAGATTTAAGGTTTAGGATTTTAGGTTAGGTGTTGTGGTCAGAGTGGTCAGAGTTTAAAAAATTTAGAGTAGAGTGTATTTTTAGGATATAGGGTGTAGAGTTTAGAATTTAAGTTTATGACTTAGAATTTAATTTTATTATATCTTTTAGTGTTGGGGCATATGTAGAGACACCGAAAAGAGTCTGACGAATTTTATTCGTAAAAAACATTTCCCCTTGAACAAAAATGCCTTGGATTTTTTCCAATTTTGAGGCTTTTTGTTCTTTGACCTGAAAATTCCCATAACAAAAATTGCCTAATTTCCCCCAATTTCAAATAATTTTGATAGGACCCAACAATATATGTGTTCAATATTCATAATACTCTTGGTAGGATTACTTTCATCATGCGTAAATTATATGTGTGGATCATTTCTGTATTTTATTTTGATTTAAATTCAATCCTCACATGGATCATCTTCAGATATATTTTAATTTAAATTTTATGACATAAATATATCTATATATTCATATTACCAAAGACCAACAGGAGCCTTGGCAACCAGATATAGTAAATTGTGGTTTGGTACTTAAAACCCCGTAAAATTACATGTTAATACTACGTTTAAATTATAATTTAATCTTAAGTTTAGAAAAGTTATTTAACGAGACACATATTTTTATTTTGGTACCTTTCTTTATTTTCAATAATATCCAAATTGTTTCAAAAAAATAATTAATTTCTCTGAGAATTTATAATTTAATTTCACCAACAGAAATTTCTGGCACGCTCTTAATGTTTATATTACTTTGTTAGTAACCGTCATTTTATATCGTATTTTAATTAATTTCCATATTATTTTAAAATTTTCGGGTGCTGTTCGAGCTTGTCGTGTTACTCAGGTGCTACTGTTTTTACTTCGTTTTCAACTATTTGGTCATACAAACATGAAGAACGTGGGTGCATTTTTCTTTGCAATGTTATCTTAAACATGGAGATTCGCCCTTGTTACCCAAAAAATAAAATTTCATTACAATTCTTTTTTTTATTATTTTCTTTTTCGAAAGAAAATCTGTAAATTATCGACTAAGTCTCGATACCTCTTAGAGATCGTAGAGTCGAATCTGTCTGATTTAGGGTTTGAAGAGGTTACGATTATTTTAAGTATCATATTTGATTTTAATTTTTTGTTAAGTACATTTGTGTACTTTAATAGTGGAGTTGTATTTCTATGACTTACTGTTCTTTTACATTTTGAATTGAACTATGACTTACCATTATGTCGTTTAGTATTTTATTAATTTTAATATGTTAATGTCATTTCTAATATTGTTAAAGCCGTAATAAAATTACTTTTCGCTTGTAAGTTGTAATTCATGTGTATATTTTCTACTGTAATTTTATTAAGTTGTACTTTAAAATTAAGACATTTGTGAAAACAAAAAATTCACTGTTCGTAGATGAGATAATAATTCTAATAAGTATATATATATATATAATTTGATAAATTAATTATTAATATCCATTCGACTAATCGTGGCGACATTCAACAACGTCACATGTCTTTCTTTCACACACGTATAGGGATATACAGTAGAATCTAATTTAATTTTTTTTAAGTTTCACATCGATTTAAGACTATTAGATGAATGTAAATTGATGGTTGAGATTCGAAGTTAAAGACGATGATAATTTTATGGGTAAAAGGAAGTAAGTAATTTCACTCATCAATTCACATTTATCGAATGATCATAAATTAATATAAATTTTTTGGACTTAAATTGTTATATTATGTAAATGTATCCTAACTCTTTCTCTCACTTTCTCAACTAACGGTTCAAAACAATATGTAAAAACAATTGTGTTTTACAGTATAAGTGAATCATAATTCTTATATACAATTAATTATTTGATACGACGATAAATAATTATTTTCAAGAATGACTTCAATTTACCGTTGTGTGTTTGTAATTTAACAAAATGAGACACATAGCAATAAATTAAAACTGATTGCGGAGAAAAAAAAAACTCCAACACTATTGTACCAAATAACGATTTTATATATAGCATGTGTATACGTTTTTTTGAAAAGAAGAAGAAGAACATGGAACTATTTAGATATAATGTCTAAATTTGTCATTAACGTTTTACAATTTTATTACTATGGCTCTTATTATTATTTAAAGTATTTTACCCGTTAATGTTTTATTTTTGGGTAAAGTAAATTGACTGATCAATTCTATAAAAGTGGTTCAATACTCTAATTTTAGCTCAAAATTATCTTTACCAAATAATGTCTAAATTATAAATCAAACTTTTCAAAATACTTTTAAAAAATATTTTCTCACAACACTTATCCGTTCTAATTTTTAAAAGTAAGGTCAAACTAACCTTAAACCTACACACATGTAAGTTTTTGATCTGAATTTTATTTGTATTAATTTTTAATTGTAGTTGTAGTAATTATTATTTTGATATAAATTAACTGATCAACTAGTATCTAAATTTTCATTATTATTTTGTTCAAGTAAAATGAATCAAATTCATTAAAAATAAGGATAATTTTGTCAAATTTTGATAATGTAAGATTAACTAAGAAATAGCGGTAAGATCCTAAATCATAATAAATCTAGATAGATGTGATAAACTTGACCCAAGACTTAAATTGATATATTCAATCTGATATTTGATATAGATCTAAATATGATTGTCTAAACTTGATATGAAATTGAATCAAAATCGAACCGAACCAAAATCAACATGAATTTTAGCCAAAACGAAAGCAATTTGTATTCAATTTAACTCAAACCGAAAATCAACTTGAACCAAAAGTAACTAGAATCGAAAGCAACCCGTTTTAATTTGCTCAAATATATGTTTTATTCTCCTTTTGTATTATATTTACTAATTAACAACCACATTTAATAATTGTATAATGATTTAAACTGACTCAAACTGAAAACAATTGATTTGATACTTACTCAACCTAAAAAAACAATCGATCCAGTATTGATTTGACCTGAAAATTCAATCGATGTAATATTGATCTGAACCGAGAATCAACCGAGTCGATATTAATCTGATTTGATACAACACCCCAAAATAACATAAATTCGAACCAAACTCGAATGGAACCTAAACCCAAAACAACCCAAACCGATCAGAATGATCCAACCCATCCGACTTGAAAGACCCGATTGCTACAGCTACTCGAACAAATTAAATTCGAGAAGTCAAGCATGGTTTTCACATGATAAAACTCTTTACTTAACATTATTGTTCCTCGACATGATTTTTAATATTTATATTTATTAATTATAATTATTTATTTCCTATGCTCTGCTCTATTTATATAGCTTTCATTCCCCTGCTTTTCAACCAAAGGCAATTTCCAAAGTATATTTTTAAGTTCCTTTGCTTATTTCAACAATGGAAAACAATGAAAAATGCGCCCAATTCTCTTCCTCTCTATCTCAATCTCCTTCCTCTTCTTCTTCGCCGCCTTTTCTTTCCCCTAACTCTCAATCTCCTCCTCCGCCGCCACCAGCTTCTCCTACTCTCCATCCCACGGTTGTTCTCAGCCCTTGCGCTGCCTGCAAAATCCTTCGCCGCCGCTGCGTAGAGAAGTGTGTTTTAGCGCCTTATTTTCCTCCGACCGAGCCTTACAAATTCACCATTGCTCATCGAGTTTTCGGAGCAAGCAATATCATCAAGTCTTTGCAGGTAATATTTCCTTTTTCAAAATTTTGTGTGTGCCAAAACTGCCATTATTGAACCAGTTTTTTTATTATCAAAATTAACATCATCGTTTCCATTTATTTTGCTGTTTTTTTTTTCTTCAAAACAATGATTGCAATGTAAATGCAATCAAGAATAATATATATATATATAAGAAACTCAAATATTATAATGAAATTGTATACAATTAATTAAATATTTTAAATAATTAATTACTCAATTTAACAGTTATTACTGCAAAAAAATCAAAATTTTAGTTTTCGTGGTTTAGGAATATTCTTGATTGCACAAACAATTGATTACAATTAATTATAAAAAATTAATTACTCAATTGCCTAAATTTCAAAAAATTATGTTGATTAAATATATGTAATTACTTTAGCGAACTCTTGTTTTAGGAACTACCGGAGTCACAAAGAGGCGACGCAGTAAGCAGCATGGTGTACGAGGCGAGCGCTCGGATCCGGGACCCCGTGTACGGTTGCGCGGGCGCCATATGCCAACTTCAAAAACAAGCGAGTGAGCTCCAAGCGCAACTGGCCAAGGCCCAAGCCGAGATCGTGACAATGCAATGCCAACAAGCAAATTTGGTAGCCATTATATTGGAAATGAGTCAATCCAAACAACCCAACAATATTTCTCACCAAATCGACACCACTTGTTTTCTCGATGATAATACTCTTGCTTCGGCTTGGGAGCCTCTTTGGACGTAATCAGATATTAAGGGGGATAAAGAATTAAATTAAATTAAGTTAAATATTTTTTATTGTATTTTGTATTTTTAGTTAGAATTTTCAATCAAGTAATTTAGTTTTATGGTAGAAATGTGTTCTTTTTATTTTGTATAAAAGTGTTGCTAGTTTGGAGATAATATGTTGGATACTATATATTAAGGTTACTTTTATAAATTAATTAAATTAAATTTCAAAATTGTTTATTCAAACCTTTTTTTTATCAAAATAAAACTTTTAGTTCTTGAGTCTTTTATTTTGTAATTTACTGGTATTTTATTGCTTCTGATTATTATCAGGTGCAATGAGGCTGGAATTTGTTCCCCATAAAGAGGATTAAAATGGTATCAAGTCTCATGTTTTTCTTCTTAAATTTAATACAATGACACTTATTATGATTTCTACCACTTTTTGTACTGATTATGTGTCAGATAATTGTCCTTTCAATAATGTAATTAATTTTTAGGTCAAATTATTTTCTTTGAAATTTAGGTTCCGACTCAAGTGATAACGATTAAATATAATAAGTTAAATGAACATGAACACTACAACGGAGTATAAAGAATCAAAATAATTAAATAAGAAAATGTTTGTTACGTTTATGACTTATGCATAGTACAAAAATTAATAACAAAATCCGACCCCGGTTTTTCCAGTAAGAAATACTCTGTCCGCATATATATTACATGCACTGATATTGGAAAAAAAACTTCACAAGCATGTCCAATTTTACTTTAAAATTTTAAATTTAAATTCTTAATCCTAAAATTCAAAATCTTAAATTCTAACAATAACCTTAAATTTTAAACTATATATCTTTCCGCCTAAAAATAGGGGAATAAAGGAGAATATTGATGGCATGAGTGTCTATATCACTAAGTCACCCAAATTTTGAATTAAAAGCAATTTAGGTAACCTAAATAGTTGTTTGATTGGTTACTTGTCAAAGTAGCTAGTACTTCGTTTGCTAATATTCGTTGACTGATTTTTGGCTTTATCATCCTCCCTCGAGTTGCTCGTGACTAGGAGGTCTATGTTATTAGACTTAGGTTCGAATTATTCGAAAATAAATTCCTATATTTTTATTTTTTCAATTAAACACTAAATTTAATTATAATATAAATAAATCTAGTGGCTTTCTATAGAAAATATATTGTAATATTTAAATTTCGGATTGGTTTCAATGTTACTGAAAATACCGTTAAATTATTACATAAGAAGTTTATTTTTTGAAAAATGAAAATAAAAAACCAAAGAATTAAGCCGATCTGAAATGGTGAAAGTTGGCTTTGACCGGTAACAAAATCCCAAAAGACCATTTGGAGATTACGGTTCATATTTTAGAACTTGTATCTGACCCAGAATTAGTCGATTTGTTTTCGGAGACCCGATCCGTAGCCGCGTCTTTGTTTCCATCCATGGCCTTCCTCAGCAGCTCATAGCCGGCAAAGTTCATGGCGCCTAAGGGAGCAACCCAGAAGAACCTCGGTACGGCTCCTCTGAACAAAGCGAGGGGTCCCTCGTGACGGAGTATGGAAAAGGCTATCGCTGACATTGATGCAGGTCTGCCCCCAGATGCAATCATCATTCTAGTTTTGATGACATCGAAAGGTGTAGTCGTAACAGAAGCTAACCCTCCCGATATTGCTCCGACAACAACCACTTCCCACGGCTCTAGCTCCCGCCTTATAAGTCGTTGGACAAGCTAAAACATGCAGAAGAAAAATGATAATTCATATAAAAACAACCTTGAAAATTATGATTAAAGAGTGATAATTCAACTGAATCCACATATGATAAAGCGTGAGATGAAATCAAGTATATAGATGGGTATTTTTCTGTAATGTTTTTCTTTGTATCAACTAGAACCCGTAAATCGGTAGTTTATTAGGCATATGCATTGTTAATGTGGACTGCCATCTGCCAGGGTGAATGAAACAAGTTTAAGTTCCTTCGGCATGCCAATGCAGCGGCTTTGAGGATGCCGGTAAATAATTTGGTGAAATGAAAATTCTCGATGTGAAGAACAAAATAGATACCTTTTTGGATTCTGTATAAAGGCCCATCCCGGCAACATAGAATGGCAACTCACGACAGAGTGTGGCCCCTGTCCCACGGAAAAAGCCCTTCAGACCATCCTGTTGCCATGTACAGATAAGAGCTTCTCCAACATTGTCGTAAAGGCCAGCCTGCAAACGCTGCTTTAGTACCTCACAAGGTAACCGGGCCACTGTCCCCAGAACAGTACCGAAGAACGATGCCATGGAATCAACCTACAGAGCACGGAAATGGGATTTTAACTTGGTGTTGCAAATCAAGATGGAAATAATTTAATATGATTAATTCCTTTCCGGGGTACACAGAAATTAAGTGTGCAACAATGTTGCTTCGACTCAATTTTCTGAAGAATAATGTCCAAAGCATATATAGCATGCGAACGAGGATATGACCCTCTAAGTATGCAAAATTTTGAAGTTTGATATCGAGTATCGATGAAACAAAGTTTACTACAACAATTAGTTCAATTTTGATTATTGTTTATATGCATGCACGGAGAGTGCTTTGAATGCGCACTTCTATGCTATGTTACTAAGATTCGGGTGCAAGTGTCAAGGTACTCATACTCGAGTATGAATAACAAATGTGCAATGTGCATAACTTCAGGAACTAATAAACCAGGCACGAATTGAAAGTAGCCGTACAATGGTTAAGAAGTACCTGGATGTCAGGGAGGTTTGGAGCAACATTGATCAATACAACCTTGCTTACTTCACATATTCCTGTCCGCAATCCATGGCTGCAATGTTGAAAGAAAACCGATCACAAAAACAGACAGAAGGATAATGAACAGTAAACATAAAAAATTTATAAAACCTTGAAAACTGTCCAAGAATTGCAGGGATGGAACCCTTATATAACCCATGTAATCCGATTTGAGGAATCTTCGACATGATTTCTGGGAATGTTAGGGTGGTCGACGCTTGCACCTGAGTCTGATAAGGTACAAAAATGGAAAAGAAAAAAGGAAAAGAATCATGAAAAAGTCCCAGTGACACATCATAAACACAACTTAATGAATACTCACGCTTTTGAACTTTAATACTTGAAAACATAAAAAAACGGCATTAGGCTGAAGAGTGTACCTTTACAGTATCAACAGGATGCATTACAGCTGCTGAGAATGCACACGATAGACCCCCAGCAAATGCGGATTTAAGAACACTTTTAGCCTTTATTTCCGCAGATGGTGCAGCAGCAACTGCAGTCGCAGCTTCGAACCAAATATTCCTGTATTTAATACAAAAAGAAGCTTGACTATTTGTGCTCGTTATGCTATATATCTACATTAAGTAACCGAGATGTAAATCCAACATTTGAACTCCTACAAGTGCAGCCAGAACCAAAGATGATTCAACAGTAAATTAAATTCAACCTTGTTCTTCAACTAGAGATTTGAAATAATACTCTTCAAAAGGAAAATTAACCTTACCGAGGATCATCTCGAAGTAGTCGCTCAGAAGGCAACAGAAGCATAAATTTGCGGAAGTGTCCGTACGAAACAGATTCTTCAGTGTCCACATTCAAAAACCGCATCATAGCAACAGCATTGTCTTCGGTAGCTGGAAGTCCAGCATTTTTTAGTGATGTCAACACTTCACTCTTTTGCAGAGTCCCTGACTCACTTAAACAAAGAGAAGTATAAGCTCGAAGTATGGTCGGTTCCTTCCGTTCCATCAAAGACAGAAACTGCTTCCAGCCAAAGGATTTTGAAAATGGGTTTCTTCTAGTCCGGCGCATGAATTCCCAACTATATCTCTGAGGCAAGTTTCTATTTCTCATAGCAACTTCGAGATCTTCTAAAGTTACTTGGCCATCACCATCTCTATCCAGTTCAGCGAAGAACCTCCTCCCTGAAAGAATAATCCACAGGTAAAAGTGATAACTATGGAACTCAGGCTCGGATGTAAATGAGAAGTACACTGCAGTATAACTAATCACATTAGACAATACTAAATCACCTGACCTAAAATTAGTTCCATGAAAAACTCAATTTCCGAGTTTAATATGGATTGTGGAAAGGAGTTAACAAGAAGAATGAGAACTACCCAGTTCCGGCATTTTGAGCATGAAGATAAAGACACTACATAATCTGAGAAAGCTATACTTTAAATTATGCTGATCATAGTCTACAACATAATACAATTCTGCACAGATTTGGCTATTCAAGGAACCGAATAAAAAAAATGATAAATGACTAATTGTTTGCTAAGCTGTCTGATAACCATACCTTCAGACTCGGTATATCTGAAGAACTCCTGGACGGAGAATAATATCTTCTTGTCCGGATGGTCTTGCAAGGATCGACCCAATGGTGGTAGAAGCTCAGTCAATTCCGTAACTGTGACTGTCGGTAAGGTTGATCTCAAACGCTCCACATTCGATAGAGGAATGCTAAGTATCTGATCAGCCAGTTTTTTTGATGAATTACCACTGGTTCCTTCTGTATTGTCCGTACTATAACCATCATTTCCCTCTTCATTCATGGAAGAAGAAACTCCAACAATACCAGACGGAACGCCTCCCACCCTAGCAAAATTCAAATTTCCCAAAATTCCTTTTACATCGACTTTTCGACCTTCCCAAAAACTTGATATGGCTTTTAAATGATCAGGCTTTCTGAGATTTTGAGTCAAATGATCAAATGCAAACCCTATAAAGCATTCAAACAATACGATTTTCCGATCATTATCATGTTCCAAACCCTCATTCTTCGCGATAACCCAAGCCTTAGACTTTCTACACTTAACCTCAAATGGAACCTCTGATTCCATGTCATGAGTACACAAACTTTGACACCCTCTATTGTCATCCATTTTCCGTATCTGTTTCCTCCCAGACTTGAACGAGCTTGGTATCGCCCGGACAAATCTGTTAACCAAAGTTGACCAAGTCATGGCAAACAGCAACCAATTCATACAGGTCCCTTCAACTCTATCAACATCTTTTCCTCTCAATCCTTTCTTAACTGCCTTGACTTTCATATTGTTCGACACATTTTCCAGTGTAAACATTCCGATATAAACATCAATCGGAACCTTTCTAGACAACCCTTTCTTTCTCTCTTCCCTACCAACACGACTCAAGTGATTATTAACATCAATTCTGCTCTTCACACCAAAGATCTGATCCTCACCAATCCTATCACTATCACTACCATTCAATGGGACAATCAATTCAAACTTATTTCTTTTGTCCTTCGACACTACCCAACAACTTTCCAGATCTTTTGCAGCTTTCTTAATACCTAATTCAAGAGGTGAAATTGCTTCTTTTATAAATCGAATCCAATTCAGATTCGATTCGATTGGATCAGTTTTAGACATCATTTTCTATATTGAGATTCAAAAACAACAATATTCAACTGTCAATAAACCCAAAATGCATAAAGAAATCAAGAGTCAAATAGAAAGAAAAAATCTTCAGCTAATCCAAAGGGTTAGAACAGCTTCATTTACTAATTGAACCCTATCGGTTTGAATCGAGAATCAATTCCAATACCTAAACAGCCTAAAATTCGTCAATTTTCTATCATACAAACTCAAAATTTGCACCTACTTTAAGATTCAACAAGTCAATAATCCCGAAAAAAAACATAAAAGTCAAGAGCCAAATTGAAAAAACAAATTTTCAGCCAATTCAAAGTGTGAAGAGAGCTTCTTTCACTACTTGAATCGAATCAAAAATCGATTGCATTCCCCTAAACACACTAAAAAGTATGTCAAATTCCAATAATACAAACTCAACAACACCAACAATATTCTATAATAAAAAAAAACACAAAAATCACGAAACAAATTGAAAACCCAAATTTTCAGCCAATTTAAAAGGTGAAAAGAGCTTCTGTTACTACTTGAATTAAATCGGAAATCGATTCAATCCCCCTAAACAGCCTAAAGATGGTCTAGTTTTCCTGTTATATAAACATAAAATTTACACTTTCCCCTAAGATTCAACAAGTTATTTACACCAAGTAAAAAGAACCCAAATTCAAACACAAATATGAAATTTATAAAGAACAAATAATTTTAAAAACAACCCAGAAGTATACACTCAGCTAAGAATACAGAAATTGAACCAAAAGGAGAATTCACTTTGGGGGATGATATTTGTTGAAGAAACTGATAATGCTTTTTAAAGCAAAACAAACTTTATACTGACAATAATAGCCAAATGGGTATTATTATTTTTCTCTATTTTATGGGAAAAAGATTCCCATTTTTGTAGACGATCGAGAAAATTTATAGTTTTAAAATGGGTTCTTCTGATGTCTGTAGGGGGGAGGAAGTGGCAACAAGAAGAATAAAAGGGGTCTTTTTCAAAGAATAAAGCGGACATTGAGAGGCTAAAGTGCGATTTTAAAAGGTGCTTAATTTAGCTTGTTTTTATTTTTCAAAATGTGAGAAATATTTTCTTATAATCATTTATATTTAATTTATTAATTAATAAGTTTAGATCCTATGTTGTATAAATAGAAAAAATGACATTTTTTCAAATTAATTTATTCATCTAATATCTCATCTCATTAAATTAACTGGTAATAAATATAATAAATAATTATTTAGATAATATATTAAAAATAATTAAAATTAATTTTTTTGGATAAATTGCTAAATATAAATTAAATTTAAAATTAAATGGTTGATAGTTCGATCTTCATCTTGAATATAAAATAACTTAAAAACTTATGGTAGCGTCTACATTAATATGGAGCAAAAAAAACTCGCTCTACTAAATAACTTAGAAAATTAAATTTATACGGATAAATATCCCCTTTGACATATTTCGTAAAATGTTGTCTTTGACTTTTTTTCCACAATAGGGTAAAACCTTGTTTATTTTCTAAAATATTATATTTTTTTACGATGTCTTTAAAGATGATATTATTAGACACCGTTTTTAAACGGTACTTTTATTTATTTAAAATGAAAATAAAAAATTGTGTCAAGAGACACTATCTATGAACAGTAACAGATGATTCAACTTACAGTTTATAGTCAATGTCTTTTGACACAATTTTTCGTATTTATTCAAATTAATTAAAATAATGTTCAAAATGGTGACTAATGATATACTTTAAAAACACTGTAGCAAATAGGGATGACCATTTTACTTGATCGGGTCGGATTTTTTATTGAAAAATTGGGTGGATCAGGGTTTTACTGAGGGTAAAGTCGGGTCGGGTTTGAGTTTAAGATGAAAAAATTCTACCCGACCCGACCATAGACTAATTGTGTAACCTTCTCCTAAATTTTTTAAAGATATTTATAATAATACTCTCTCTTTATATATTTTTTATAAATAGGTCTTTAAAATTATTTTTTTATTTATAATTTAGTCTTTAAATTTATAATTTTTATGATTATGTCCCCTAAAAATATTTTTTTACAATTAGGTCTCTAAAATTAATTATTTTATAGGTCGAGTCAGATTGGGGCCGAGTTTAGTGTATTTATTTTCGGGTCAGGTCGAGTCAGATTTTTTAAAGAATATGTTTGGGTCGGGTGCAGGTATAAAGTATTTATTTTCGGGTTAAATTCGGGTGGGCCAAAAACCCGACCCGACCCGTGTCCATCTCTAATAGCAAATATAATATTTTAAGAAATAAACTGAGTTCTACCTATTGTGGGAAAAAAGTCAAAAGACCATATGCTTTTCACCATAAATTCATGGCATTATAGATCAAAATCTCAACACATGGTCTTAAAAATATTTTTTAATAACTTTGGATTTGGAGTCCCATACAAAAAAAAATGATTTACGACATGAAAAAGAATATTTATCATTGAATAATATAATATTATATGGTAGGTATTAATAAAAAATTGTATTCGCTTAATGTTTATCTGCTACATTGGCTTTTGAAGATTTGAAGAGACTACAAATGCTTATAAAAAGGAATTAGGTAATTAATTAATTATTAGGCTACAAATCCGCATTCGTATTTTTGTATTTTGTAATCATATTTTAAAAAAATGAAGTTTAATCGTTTAATATATTTATATTTATATAAATTTTTAATGTCTTTTATATAAATAATGATATTGTATTATCATATGCCTCATTAAAAATCTTCCTAAACTTAGATGAAGCAGCACCCGAAGCAACACCATAAAGTTGCCCAGCGCCCTGAACCGGCTCCACGCACCGCACCTGGTCCTCCTCCAACTAGCGAAGCCACACCATCGACGGAGCCACCAAATATGTCGAGCCCTCCATTGGCCGAGCACGAGCCAAAGCGGCAATTATATCATTACAATTTATATATTTAACATTTATATATGTTTAACAAAATTGGATACATATATAAGAAAACACATTTTTTTATATAGAATTGTAATACAAAAAGAAGAAAATTGATATTTTTCAAACAAATACTACCCTGTAAGGTGTAAATAGTTTTTTTTAACGAAAACTTGAACATCATTTTTCAATTAAAAACTCGAACATTAAAAAGGTTAGTAGAATCAAGTATCACGTTATTGATTCTATATTTGGGGAAATACAAGGAAAAACAAAACATAATATATTATAACATAAGGTGTTGGAATTACTCCGTCGCATTTTAATCAAATTTGTTTTACATGTCATTGCATGTTCAACACATTTTACTATATTGAAACTATTCTGCTCGAACTCGTTCTTCGAATGATACATGCCTTTACCATTGCTCGGCATTTTCTTTGTTTTTGTTAAATGGGAGATGTATTAACCTTCGGAGGGCCGGAATGTCTCCTACTACTTACCGGAGATGGTTGTAATGAAAGCCGTCTACTTGGAGGTTTTGTCGATCCCTTCTCTGCTGTTCCATTGTTCGACAATCGGGGCTGGCCTCTTGTTGGCGTTTGTGGTGACGTTTTGTTAATTGGAAGTGGAGGCGAGCTTGCAAAAATCTCATAGTCTGTCGAGGATGAGGATGAGGCCCCGAAGCTATGTCTCTTGTAACTATCAGACAAGGAAGTTCGTGTCGGACTTGGGCTTTGCAATGTTATTTTACTAGAAACTGGTGAAGTAGATTGGATTTTAGAGGGTGGAGTCGAAGAGGATCGACGAATCGGTGGTCGAATCGGTTTTATCAGTGTCGGAGATCGTTTATCGTTATCATTGTTAAACTCTCTTGGAGACTTAGCTTTAGGGATTCGGGGACCGGTACTCTTGGTCGAGCCATGGTCATTGTTATTCGATGGGCTTCGAATGTCCCAGGGCCGAGCTGCCATCCATCGCTCTAACCAACTCCAACTCCATTGAGTATTACTCGGATCCACAAATGTTTGATTCACCGGTTTTAAAGGATTCTTCCACGGTCGCTGTTAAAATAAAAATCGAATTAGACCGGAGTACTAAAAGAAGGAGAAAATCCGATACATAAACGAATCAGAAAGAAAAACCGAAACCTAATGATACATTTACAGGCATAACAATATCATACGAATCGAAAACAAAACTCTAAACCTGGCGAGTAAATGAATAAGCTAAAGCTTTCTCCCTTCGCATTGCTGCTTCTTGTCTATATTGTTCTTTCGCTGCCATTTGCTCCTTACTCTTTGTACTGACATTAAAATCTTCTCCCGTCTGTGAAAATAAGTGTTAAAATGATCGAAAAATTCGATTGTACCGAAACGAATCAGACAAACTGAATGTACCAAATAGTTCAATTTGATTTTCGAGAAACTTACACAAGATTTCGACTTTTCCCTGTCCTGTTTTTGTTGAAGTTGCATTTGAAGTGCCCGATTTTGTTCGGTCATTATAATCCGCCTCGTCCGAACATGCGACCGCACTCGAGCGAGCGTCCGCATGCACCTTAACGCGGTTGTCGCCTGCCGCTTTACGGATTGCCCTTCGACTAATGATTTCAATCTCTCCAACCCTTTCAAAGCTCGCAATGCCTTCCGGGCCTAAGAAACACAAAATCAACAATAACATATTGCATAAATACAACTAATAATGTTTTTATTTCAATGTAATTATAAATCATAAATATTAATGTGAAAACATTCGGATAAGACTTTGGTAAGAAAAATGGAAGCATTTCATTACCAAGTATCCTCGAAAATAAGTTTGAATAGTAATGGCAGCTATATCCCCCCTTGATTTCCTGGGATGGCGTGGCACCTTAGAAAGGCGGAAAACTTCGACCGCCGCCTGAGTAGCCGCGACCGCTGCCACCATTGTGGTGGCAAGAGCAACGGAGTTGGCATGTTTGCATTGCTCATTTTCTGATTTGATTAACCTGACGCCTGGAGTTCCATCATTCGTTGTTCCCCATTTTTTCTTTGATTTTTGAGCTCTCTGGTGAAATAAAATGCACGGAAAAAAAATAAAATACAAATTATAAAAAATAAAATCTCTTCAGAAAATCAGAATAAATAATGAAATAAAGTGATTAAAAACTAACCTCATCTTTGTTGGATTCAAGGCTTAAAACTTTCTTCACACTATAAAACCAGCCTCCTTTCTTTCCCATTTGGCAATAGTCCCTTCTTCAAAAACACTTAATTTCCAATTCCAATGAGAATTAGAGGCTGAAAAATTATAAATAAAATATAAAATTCTTCAATTATATTGAAAACATAACTAATAAAAAACGAAAAGATCGAAAACTAATTCGAAACGTAGAATTCGGTTGATATCTATTAAATTTTACTCCAATTAGTTTTGATTCGTTTATTACTTAAGCACATTTGGCTTGGTTTATAACTTTTTATTCACAAATTAAAAACTGCAATTATTAGAACTGAAATGAAATTTAATTTAATATATAATTATTTTTTAAAAGATAAAATAAATATAATCATATTTCAATTGGTAAAAATGATTATTTAAAAAAACTGAAACGTTGCCCGTTAACTGCAATTCCTTTTAAACAGGATTCATACCTATCATCTGTAACTTTGAAAGTACAATATTACCTTAATTTTCTTATATATAAGAAAAGTTGAAGTTCTTTGTTTGAAAATTTTTTATATATAATAAAACTCGAATCCAAACCTGTTAGAAATCACAAATGATTATATAAACCAATTAAACTAAACTCGAATCGTGCAATAAGTTGAAACAAATTCAAAAATGAAATATCATTGGAAACAAAACATCATAAGTTCAGAAATTAAACAAATTTTCTTAAAAAAATTGTGCAAAACGAAGAACAAAGCAGATAGGAAAAAGAAAATTTTCAATACCTGTACCTGAGAAAATTTGTAGATTTCAATTAAAATTGGAAATTTCTCTCTCTCTTCCTATTTTATTTTGAAAACAAATTGTGAAAAAAGATATTGTAAAGAAAGCTTCAAAAAGATGGGAAAATGGAGAAAAAGAATCAAATGACATTTTTAGAGGATATTTATTGAGAGGAAACCTATATTTTGCCAAAAAATTATTTTTTTAGATGTCACCATTGTTGTATATTTAGAAACGATTTGGGATCGCGACTTAAATAACATTATCTTAGTTTATAAATTTTAAAAATAAAATAAATAAAAATTATTATAAAATAATAAATTTTGTTACGTCAACGGTACGAGTCATATAAATCTGAAGTGATTCGTGTATAATGGTTGTTCCATTCGATTTTAGGATGATAGTTGGGTTAAGCGTTTTAGTCCTCTCATATAAGCGAAAGAAGCCTATAATTCTCTCTCCAAAGATTGCTTACTTGTTAAGGGAATAGAATTCTTATGGCCTTAAACTTGCATGATCATTAGGTTTAAAATGTGTTACGGTGCAACTCGACAATGTTGAATCGTAAGATCCAATTCTAGCAATTTGGCAAGATGGAATTCAATCTTTCTAATGCATCTTATTGACTCGTAAAAAAAACAGTTCGTTGACTTTAAATTCATAAAATATATATTGACATATATCTTAGTTGGCATACCCATAGTAATTCATGAAATATTTTTTTAAAAAAATTATTTTTAATATTTTAAAAAGATTTTATGGTAGGGCGGAATCTCTATGGAGCTAGAGTGGGCCATGACTCCCCAAAATATTGAGAAATTCAAAATTCCCCCTAAACTTTTTAAAAATTTTAATACCCCTTAAGATTTTTAAAAATTCATATTAAGCTTCAAAAGCTTGATTTTTTTAAGTAAATTTCCTCTTAAAATTTTCAAAAATTATGATTAAGTCTCTCAAAACCATTAAAAAATTTAATTAAACTCTCAAATTTTTTGAAAACTTTCGTTTAAGCCTCTAAATTTTATTAAAAAATTATTCCTCAAATTCTTACTCTAAATTCTACTACTGTTTTTCGGTCACCGGTAGTCTTATGTAATGTTGCTCTAAACCAAAGCTCCCTTCTCACTAAGAAAACATATTATATACGAATTGTATTTCTAAAAACTTCATGAACATTTTTTCATAGCATAAAAATGCCCATGAATTTTATTTTTTTGATAAAATAATATTGAAACAATAATGGGTAAGTTTTTAAGTATTTTTCATAAATATTTTTTAAAATTTTAATTTTTCAAATAAAAAATTAATTAATAATTATCATATAGTATGTTCAAGTTATTTTCACTATAAAATATTTAATTTTACATTATAAAAAATTTAAATAATTATAAATTAACTAAAAAAATTAATACGATTTGAGTAACTATATTATTTAAACTTAACAGTTATAATTTATTCAAACACTGCAATTTAAATTTATCTTCGATTAATCAGTTTTTGTTGCTCGTTCCAACATTACTCCTATAAAATAAACTTCATCTAAAAGGAAACCAACAGCTCCAACTCAATATACTGGCCCAAACACACAACCAGCAGCCCAACTCAATACACAAGGCAACAAATTCAGACCAATTATCAACCTAAAATAGCTTTAACTTCATGGACACTTAGGGTGCGTTTGGTTCACGTAATATAAAATTACCATTGGAAATACAGTTTTGGGAATGTAACATTATCTAAAATATTATTTGGAAATTGGAATGTTTACTTTATTTAGTTTATTTGGGAAGAATGTAAGATTATATTGTTTGGTTGAAGAAATATAAGATTACTTGGAAGTAAATATTACTATATTATCCTTATGATATATTTTCTTTTTAACAAATTAAACTATCAATATTAATTTAAAAATATTTGCTTGAAGACTTATACAATTATACTTAGCATATTACTAATATTATTAGTATAAACAAAATGAAATATATATTTTTATTAATATTAAAATTGTTATAACTAAATTCAAATAAATAAATATTTAATGGATAACAACGTTTAAATATTAAACTAATATAAAATAATTTTTAAATAAATATACTCCCCAAATATTAAAGCATGCTTGAAATAATAAAATTAATAATAAATTATCATAAAGTCAAGAAAAAAAATGATAAATAGGAGATGATGATAATATCAGAAAACACTAAATTACGAGGATTTTTATGAAAATAGAACATAAAACCAATAAACTCAAAGGTTCTCCTTGTAATATGCTATGTGTTTATTTTATTTTCTTACAAAAATTTTATAGAAAATTTAAAAAATATTTAGATATCTTATCGAAAATTTCCATAGCCATAATTTTTCTTTTATTTAAATATTAAAATAATTTTTAAATATGTGTAAACTTATTTAAATATTAAACTAATATGAAATAAATTTATTTAATAAATTTACGTTATTTAAATATCTATTTAAATATTAAACTAATATGAAATAAAATTATTTAATAATTTTACGCTATTTAAATATGCTACAAAGGATCCAAATTAAGAAAACTCATTATTTAAAATGCAATTTTGTCCAAACTGGCAAAAAATGACAAATATCTAAGGGAAGGATGGGAACCACATTCTCGGAATATTGACAAAAAAATGCTATTGTTGATAATAATTTTTTCTAGGTTTGTGGGAATGAGGACAAATCAAACATGAGAATAAGATTTCGAAAAAAATTATTACCCTTGGTAATAATCTTTTCCGTGAACCAAAAACGCCCTCTTATAGAATTATTTTTTCCTTCAAAATTATTCTTTTTCTATATTTTTCTTTTAATAGATATTTATAATCTAATATCGAAATTGACTATATAAGGCATAATAGAATGTCAACTCAAGATCATACGTGAATCACCCTTTCGAAAGGGTCAACTGACACCTCAAAATTTTTTAATATAAATTTTATTTAAAAATATTAAAAACAAAATTAACAACATTTTCTATTAAAAAATCAACAACATTTTAAAAATATTGAAACCAGTTAAAGAGAAATTAACATCTCTTAAAGAAAATCGATACCTTCGATTAATGCAACTCACTTTAAAAAATTCTTTTATAAAATTTAAAATCTTAATATTACAAAGAGTGGTTTGAGAAGTTGAAGTCATTATGAGCACATGCATCTGTGTGTAGATAAATGCAAGTTGAAAATAATTACGCTTATTTTTTCTTTCGTTATCTTGTTTTTTTTTTCGGACATTAGTTGAAGAGAATCTAATGTTGTACTTTGTTGGTTTTAAATTCTTTCGTTGTGCTCATTTCCTTATGTCCTGATGGTAAAGCTAAATGTTCATCATCTCTTAAGATCTAGATTTGAGCACCAGTAATATCTGTTGTGTGTGTCGTCTTTAAAAAGACTAAAAAAATTGAACAGATACTACCCTTGCATCACACCAGCATATTTAAAAAAATTCTTTCGTTGGTTCTTTGTTAAAGAAAAATGGCAATGATGGTACATAATAATAAGGGTAATTATTTTATGTACAAGTGTTTATGGAAACTTTGTTTATATAACAACGTCTTAGTTTTAGGGTTTAGAGTTTAAGTATAGTACTTTTGAATTTAGGAGATATTGATAGAAATTTAGGTTTAGCGTTAAAATTTAAGGTTTATTGGTTAAAACCTAGATTCCTAATCACATTACCCTAAAACCTAAACATAAACCTTAAAATTCTAACCCTAAACCCTAAAATTCTAAACCATAAATTCTAAACCCCTACACTAAAACCTCTAAACTATAGATCCCAAACTGAAACTTAAACCCTAAAATTAAGGCACTTGTAGAAATAAAAAGTTTACATCACCTGTGTATAGGATAATAATCTTAATAATAATAGTAATAATAGTAGCAGTAGTTTAATTTTGTTTATGATTAATGATTGGTAGTGGATGTGATAATTTGTGCATGTATATCATGTTTTGTGATTTTATTTTTCGTATTAATCGTATAAATATAAACATAACAAAAATCAAATGTGTCAAAATTCTAAATCTCTTGATGGACTAGACTAGCTTGTTCCATTGATGATATCTCCCCCATAGTCCCCTGCTTCAACACCAATGGACTATAGCCGAAAGACATGTAAAGCACTAAAAGTATGATTTGAAAATTTATGTCCATTCTTTTTTCCGTTTTGATTAAACAAACCAAAAAAAAAAAGAAATAAGTTGTAGAATATCAGTAGTAGGTTGCATGATGCATGTGGAGAAATTTTGGATTATGGAATTAGTTTTTTAAATAAATTTTATAAAAAAATTATATAAATTAATGTGTCCATTGTTTGGATGATCTAAAATCTTGGATCAGCTAAAACCAGAACTCATTATTGTCTATTAGAGAGGCATTTAAAATGTTAAAATTTAAGGAACAACAATAGATTATGTATTTGAGGACTAAAGATAATTTTACCATTTTCTCAACTTAACTTTATTTTTCAAAAAATTCAATATTGTTGTGGGATTATTACCATTGTCTCAACAATAAATTATGCTTAACATTTTCAGAAAATCTTTAATATTTTTTTTTTGTAAAATGTTTTTTAATTCTCATTTTATATTAGCCATGTTTGGTAAAGAGAGGTTTGAGGAAAAATTAAAGGTTTGAGGCATAATTAGAGGTTTGACCAGTCAAATCTGCTAATATTGTTGTTTGGTAAATAACATATTGAAAGAGCGGATTGGGGTAAAACTGATAATTTTGAAAAACTCATAATAGGAGCTTTTTGAGATTAGAGGTTTAATATTAGAGTTGTAAAGATTCTTTTACCCTTACTAGTTATCAAAAATCTCAGAATAACCTAAATTAAATATTTTTTCATCCTATTTATAAACTAATCCTATTTACTTTTTTTATTATCACTTATTTATATGTGTATTTAAATTTATTAATTAATTAAATTATATTAAAATAATTATATAAATAATAAATTAATATATAAATCATTTGAATATGTCTAGAAAAGTTATATTAAAAATAATTTTATACACCTAATTAATAATAATTAGATACAAAATATTGATAACTAATAAACTATTCAAACAAGTATTGAATATAAACATGTCATTATATGTCATTTTACTTGTTTAAATAATCTAACAACTAACAACTATCAGCTATCAGTTAATTTTATCAAATATTTTTATACAGTCAGCTAATACAATCCGTTAGTCAAATCAGCTAATACAATCATGTATCAACTAATGCAATCCGCTATCAGTTATCCGTTCATTGCCAAATAGGGCTGTTGTGCTTTTGTATTTGTATAGAAACAAACATTTGTCTTTTTTTTTTGATACCATGGACTGCGTTATTATCATTATTATTATTTTTAATCAAAAGGACTGCGTTATTAAGATAGAGAAGGGTTGTAGATATTGATAATTGAATTTCATATTTGTTAAATGATAGTCTGTATATTTAAGCACCCATTCTCTTCATTTATAAATAGGAAAATGTTTGAGTAGCATACATACTATACATCAAATGTTCAAAAAGATTAAGATTAAAACCAACAAACAACTGAATTAAACTTCGATTCTAATTAAATTAGTTTTTTATTCAAAAACATTTTTTTGTAAAAAAAGAAAATCCTTCATCGATAGAGAAGATTCGTATAAAACCTAAAACAAAAAAAAGGCAACACAAGCCCAAAACAAAAAAACCAAAACATGGTACAGGCTCAGATCGGAGAAAATAGAAAAGGAGCCGTGGAGAACAGCAGAGGAAGCAGCAGGCTGCAAAGAGCGGAAAGACCCAAACCTTTTCCATCAAAAACAGTATCTTCATTTTTCTGAAAAACAAAGTTGAATATGGACATAAAGTAGATTTATTAGATATCATATTCTAAACATGGTGGTAAATATTAAATTAGAATTACGATCATAGACATTTTGTTTTTTTATCTTATCAGTAAATTGGATAATTTCGTAGTTAAAATAACTAAAATTATTTGAAGTAATTTTCTTTTAAATTCTCAAATTATAATTATATGGTTTTTTATTGTAAAAAATTTTAATATTTTAATAAGAAATACATATCGTGTATATAAATTGTTCGAACATTAATATGAATAAGTTATAAAAACAATATATTTTTTACGCATGAATTCAAAATATTATATATTTTTTAAAATATTTGTAAATCGTTAATCAATAAAATAATGTTATTGTTATGGAGTTGTAAATTACGATAAAAATCAAATTATTATAACATCTTATTAGGATTGTTTACCTTCCTTTGTAACTTTGCTAAGTTTTTTCTTTAAATTTAATAAAATTTTCCTTTTTAAAAAAGGATTGTTTACCTTCTAAAACATTAAACAACCTCCACGGGCCTTGCCTGATCTTCTTCCCTTTTCACCCTTGACATTTCCTCGACGGCCGCCGCCGCCGCCGCCGTCCAATGCTTGAAACTTCATTGTCCTATATTTCCTGCTCTGTCTCATCTTCATATCCTTAAGCTCAATCTCCATTGGGAACCTTCCAACTCCAAATGCAAAAAAATACCACCTTGATTTAACCGGACTTGCCAACGTTGATACTTTCTTTGCCGGAAAATCAAACTTTTCATCGCTAAATTTCTCATAATTGTTCTTGGGGACGTAAGCCGGCATTGAAAACGACTTGTTGAAACTCTGTCTCTTTGATTCTTTCGTTAATTTCGATAAACGAAATGTTCTTGACTTGTTGAATAATGAAGGTGGCGATGAAATTTTCCAGGGAAACAAACAGCACTTTCTGGCATTTCTACAGCTGAAATCCTTCTTTTCGTCATCTTTTTCTCGCTCGATTTTGTATTTCCGCCTCTGCGGTTTGCTTCCAACATTGGGTTGTTTTTCTTTGTAGGAAATGATTTTCCCACAAAAAATGATGCCGTCGTTTTCCGGGAAAATTGAGGGTGAAGCGGGAAAATCTTCAGTGAAGAACTGGAAGAAATCGCCAGTTTCCTCGTGTTGTTTTGAGAAATCATCGTCCTCGTTCCAGAATTCATTTGAATGATCATTGTTCAGCACAAGATCAGAAAGAGAAAGCGTTTCTTCATTAGATTCATCTACGAAATCTTCCCAGGAATGTTTGGTTTGATGCATAGTTTCCCAGGCTTTTGATTCAACTTTTCAGCACCTATGGAAAAGAATCAAGAAAGAAAAACAAAACAAGGGATGTTTTGATTAAGAAAATTTTCAATAGAATGGAAGCACAAGTTCAAATATATACATATAATAATATATATTTAGACAGCTTCTAGAGGAATAATAATTAACAGATTTTTTTAAAAGAAAATTATAGGTAGCTAGATACCAACTACAAATAGGGATGTATGAAAATATAATGATTTGATCTAAAAATTTGAATATTTGGTAAAAAAATTAAATAATCAAAATATTTAAGTTCTAGATTAATGGTTTTTTTTTGATATAACAGATTAATGGTCTTTTGTTATATTGAAGTTAATTGTTATATAGGTATTTTTTTACTGTAATTTTACTTATTATTTTTAATTTCTTAAGTTCTATTTTTATCCAATTTTACCGTGTTTATTTTTTTTATCATTTATATATATATATATTTATTATAAAATACTAGTATCGTTTTATCAATAGTTAGTATAATTATTTTATTATAATTATATATTTCCTCAATTTTATTATATTTATTATGATTACTTTTATTATTACCATTTTCATTATCACATATATTATTAATTTTTTTTACAATTATTATTATTATTATTTATTTGTTTATTGTCATTATTAGTTTGATTTTTTAATAAAAAAATAAGTTTACTACTAGTGATTTTAAAAAATGAATATCCGATCAAATATTTAAAAATACACAACTCTAATTACAAATGTATCTAGCGGAATGAGACGTTAAGCTTTTCAAATAATAGTTTAAAGTTCAAATCTTATGTTATATAAACAGAGCAAATTATATTAGAAGAGTCTCCATGTAATGATCTTTATGGTAACCAATTTATATTAATCGATTAGTTGAGTCAGATATTAATAGATATAAAAAAAATCAATATATAGAGGATAATTATCATTGTTGCAAGAACTGAATTGATGTGCAAGTTGATCAAACTACCGTTTTCTAATTGAACCACCGATTCAATAATAATTAAATAAAAAATTTAAGTCATATAATTAAAAAGCTAAAAAATGGTTATCAATTGAATATGTATTTTTTAATTTGATTGTTAGAAAAATCTTAGAAGAAACTATTAAATTTATCGATTAAACATTATTTGATGATAATATGTGAAAAATATGTTATGTAAAAGTATTAATTTTATTTTTTTTCATTAAAATTATTTAATGATGTTTATATAAATGACTTGGTTTATGAATGTTAAAGTCAAATGATGTAATTTGATCAAATTAAAGGTTTATAGTATAAATGAAAGTGAATGTTAAATTTAGTGATCTAAACCATAAATTATCCATAATTATATGATATATTAGTAACATAAATTTTCAACCCCAAAGTCTAACTTTTGACCTCATAAAAGAAAAGAAAAATGGCCAAAAAATTTACGCGGAAGATGCTTGGGAAAATTGTGTCAAATTTGGGGGAAAATACTATTATTCGCAAGAGTTTCAAACTTTTTATAACCCTTAAAAGAAGAAATCAGTGCGGTCAATTCAAAGTAAATTGTGATTTTTCATAAGAAAAAATTGATTGAATGAATGAAATATCACAAAACTTTTACTTCTTAAAACATGGCGAGAGTAATTCAAATTGTAAATTTAACTCTAAATATGAAAATATTTTTCAAATTATTGGTCTTGTTAACAATATGAGATTATAACTTCTTCTAAAAAATATGAGCCTAATTTGCTACATTCCTAAATTTATATACATTTTTAAGCCTTAATCCAATTTGATTGCTCTGATTACCTAATTTATTCAACCCATTTGAAAATATTTGCTTTAGCATAAGTGCATAACTATAACTAGAATAAGATAAGTACAAAAATATAAGCAAACTAAAAATTGGAATGTATTAAGGAATATTTCATGTTAAGCAATTCGAGTTTGATTTAAAGAAAATATTTTGATATATAAATATATATTTTTTGAATTATATGGTTTAAGGGTTTAGGTTATATGATTTATATTTTTAGTTCATGGTTTGAATTTAGAGTTTATTGTTTATGATTTAATATGTTAGAGTTAGAAATTTTGGTTTTAGATTTTATAGGTTAAATATGAATGATTGTGTAAATATTTTTGCATAGTTTATGTATCAAAATATAACCTTTAATTTAAAGTATGAATTATTTCGAGTAGTATATTGGTCTTGTTTGGTAAATAGCGGTTTGGAAAAAAAAATTAGAGGTTTAAGCTATAATTAGAGGTTTGAGTAGTCAAATCCGTTAATATTGATGTTTGTTAAATAGCGAATTGAAAGACCGGATTGGGGTGAAAAAACTAATTTTGAAAAGGCTCCTAATATGAGCCTTTTGAGATTAGAGGTTTGATATTAAAGTTGTAATGACTCTTTTACCCTTAACAATTACAAAAAATCTTCAAATAACTTAAATTAAATAATAATAATTTTAATAATAATAATAATAACATATTAAATATTAGACTTATTTGTTGTTACTACTAATTTATATGATGACATTTGTAAGTTAATTTTATTTTTTATTATCACATATTTATATGTGCATATAAAAAAATTAATAATTATATAAATAATAAATTAATAAATAAATCTTTGTTTAGGAAATTTATATTAAAAAATAATTTTTAAAAATATAATTAATATTTATTAGATACAAAATATTAATAACTGATAAATTATTCAAACAAGTATTAAATATAATCATGTCCTTATATGTCATTTTGCTTGTTTAAATAATCAAACAACTATCAGCTATCAGTTAATTTTACCAAACACTTTTATACAATTAGCTAATACAATCCGCTAGTCAAATCAGCTAATGCAATCAGCTATCAGCTAATGTAATCCGCTATCAGCTATCCACTAATTGCAAAACAGAGCCATTATTAAATTCAAATTTATTTAGAGATCTACCTATTGGCCTAGTGGCTAAAGATGTTTATATTTTCTCATCTTGTATGGGCTCGAATCCTGATATAGAAATGTAATCTCTAATTAATAAAAAAATCAAATTTATTTATAATTTTTAGTTATATAATTATGATTTAACATGTAAATATTTTGCACTGAATCACAGGTCTAATTACAATGTAATAGTTATGCTTTTGTATTCGCTTTTCTTGCCGTTGTACTTGTCTAGATTGTATAGCATCGGTTGTGTATGCTTGATCGTGCATAGAAACTGTTTGATAAAATGCTTAACAGAAGTTTTTTGTCTTCATTTTTCAAAACTGTCCACAGCTAGTATTGTCTTCTGGTTTGGTTTGCCAAACCATGAATTTAACACCGGAAGCTAAAATATTTTGCTGAGAAAAAGACAGAGCTTTAGCTCTGTTTGATAACTGCTTTTGCTTCAGTTGCCACTCGATAGTAAATCCGAGGGACCTTTCTCGGATGCCAGGGGATTCTTCAGGTGGCTCGGTTGCATCTGTATCAGCTAGGCAATGTGTTGTATCACTTGGAAGTGACACTGGTGGAAGTGTGAGGCAGCCAGCACAAAACTCGTAGTGTAAATGGTTTGAAGCCAACTTATGGACGGATTTAGAGATTAGGGCTTACCTAATAAGCATCGTCACTCGATGTTATCGGAAGTTTCGATTCATGCGTTTGCCGACACCATGATTCTTCTTCATGCAATTTCTGGTTCATGATTCACTTGTGCAATGTGCCTTGCCATTACATCTAACATTGGTTGGTTGTTATAAGTGAGAATTTAATGAAACTAGGCGTGGTTATATTTAGATAATAAACAACGAAAGGAACGGAATAAAAATGAAATAGAACGATCAAAGATATTGATCTAACATTGCGGTCGGTATTTTATTGAAAATATAAAACATAATACGAATAGATAAAAAAGAGAACGAATGCTCTTAGCATAAAAGAAGATGGTATTTATTTTAGAAGATTTTAATTTAATTAAATTTATTTGTAAAATATGTGTATATTATTAAAGAGTTAAAAAAATATTAATATAAATCTTGACAAAATCAGATAATTTTTTCATTCCTAATACTATTAAAAAATAAATAAAGGGGAACAGGCATAAATGAAGGTACTATGGATTCAAATAATGATATGATTACGACCATGTATCTCGAGTGAAGGGATAAAAGAATTAAATGCAAAGTGGGAAATTAATTCAAATATTCAAATCCAAATCCACTAATAGTAAAAGTATAGCAAATTCAAATAAGGCATATAGTAGGGTTAATTTTAGGGATGGCAAAAATACTCGTCCTTGACCTGACTCGAGGTGCTCTGATCCAATCGGGCATTTTTTCTAAAATTTGGGGATCGGGACGGGGCATGAAGTCGGGGTGGGACGGGTTCAGATATTTGCTAGAAATTTCCCGCCCCGCCCCGCCCCGGTACATTTTTATATATATTTATTATATTTATAAAAAAATATCATTATATTTAAACACTTTTGTGAGTTTTAAGCTATTTTTTGTTTTTGTTTTGGTTCGTACTAATTGTAAAATTTTGTTAGATGTTATTCAAGTTTTAATATATTCGATTCTAACGGTCAATGATTCAAGTTTATTCTTTTAAATATGTAGTTTAACATGTGGATAATTTAAAATTGGTTTTATTATTATTTTATATAAGTTTGAAGTCCCTTGAAACTATAATTTCTGATTGTGGTGGAAGATTGGTCAAATCTAATATTTACCGTCGGCGAAGATTACAATTTTTAAAATTTTTCGGGGCGGGGTCGGGTTTAAGGGTTATTGTATTGGGACGAGTCGGGGTGAGTAAATTAATATTTTAATTCGAGCGGGGCGGGGTCGGGTATAATATCTTATAGGTCGGGGCGGGTTCGGGGAGGCCAAAAACCCGCCCCGCCCCGCCCAGTTGCCATCCCTAGTTAATTTTAATCTATTACGAATAATAATTAAAATATCTAAATCACTGACAAACTCTCACCATTGCTAAAATATAATACTTTTTTATGAAAAATAAAAAATTAAATAGGCATATGTGAATAAATTTAAATGAACGTTTACGAACCAATGAACTCTTTGTTCATGTCTATTCATTTAATAAATAAATGAACATATACAACTTCTTGTCGAACGGTTCAATGAACTTTCAATTCACGTTCGGTTCGATGTAAAACAATACTCTCGAGAATAATTAAATTCATTCACATTGCATAAACAATTTAAATATTTATATTCAATACAATGAGGTGAAAAATAAAGAAGGCGCTCGTGAAAACTTTTCGTTTCCACTGCCAGTTCATGAGATATTTTCTAATAGTTAATCGTTAGAATTCAAACACAAAGTAATATTGAAATGGAATCTTACAAATCCAAATAACTATAGACAAATCATTAGAGTGTTTAGGGTTTAGGGTGTTGCATTATAGTTTATGAGTTATTATTATTGTTTAGGGTTTATGGTTTATGGTTCATATTTGAGTGTTTAGGGTTTAGAGTTTTGCATTAGATTTTATGGGTTATCATTATTTTTTATGGTTTAGAGTTTATGGTTTATTGTTTAGGGTTTATGATTTAAGAGTTAAGGTTTATATTCGAGGGTTTATGATTTAAGAATTAGGGTTTATATTTGAGGGTTTATGGTTCATATTAGAGTGTTTAGGGTTTAGGGTGTTGCATTAGGGTTTATGAGTTATCATTATTATTTATGGTTTATAATTTAGGCTTTAAGGTTTTGGGTTTATGATTTAAGAGTTAAGGTTTATATTCGAGGGTTTATGATTTATATTTGAGGGTTTAGGGTGTCACATTAGGGTTTATGAGTCATCATTATTGTTTATGGTTTATAGTTTAGGGTTTAGGTTTTAGGTTTTATTGTTTAAAGGTTTAGGGTTTAGCGTTGTATACATACAATTATACAAATATATATTATAAAATAAAAAAACCATAAACCCTAACCATAAACATTAAACCCTAAACCATATACCTAAAACCCTAACAATAAACCTTAAACCCTAAACTCTAAACCTTAAATCCTAAACATTCGAACTAACCTTAGTTCATTAAACACTAAACCCTAATTCAAAACCATAAACCATAACCCTATAAATCTAAACCCTAAAACACTAAAACTATAAAAACCTTAAAATTCGATAGTAAACCCTAAAAACCTTTAACCATAAACATTTAAAACAAAACCCAAATTCAAATCCCTAAACCATAAACCCTATTAAATTATAAATGAAAACCCTAAACCCTAAACCCTAAAATAAACCACTAAACCCTAAAACCTAAAAATATATTAATTCACCCTAAACAAATCAATTAACCCTTAATTTAAAACATTTAAAAATAAACCCCAAACCCAAAATTAAATCCAAACACTAAATCTTAAAACTGAATTAAGGACAAAATTAAAAATAAAACAAAGCTTTAAGCTCAATTTCACAGAAAAAGACGAAATTGAAACAAATTAAACTTAGAATGCTTGTGGAGAAAGACCCGAAAAATAACCCCACCCGTTTCAAAACACGCGGATCCTTCTGACCCGCTTTATGCCTATAAATAAAGCCTCACCTTCAGTCATTTCTCACATTCCTTCCCAACCGTTACTCTGCCAAAATACACTCTCTCATCCACAAACACCAATTTTCCAGATTTATATCTACTTTTTCGATCAAAAATTTGGTTTTAAACTAAGTTCATCCATGTTCTTGAGATTTCTTCACTTTGATCCTTCAAAAACCCTAAACACATATTCAATTTTATTTTAACCTAACCCTAATCTTAAACCTTTAATTCCTAAACCTTAACCCTAACTCCAAACCCTTAATCCATAAACCATAATCCACAAAATCCCCAAACCCTTCACTTTCCAATTTCCAAAACATTCTCTGCCTTTTCGTATTCTTATCCAACCTTTTCATATTTTGACCTTTCACTTTCTAGAACTTTCTCTGCCTTTTTATTTCTAGACACTGATCTTCTTTGTCATTCCAGTTTCGATAATATCTTTTCTCTTCCCTCAATTTCTATTTTATATTTTTTTGTTCGTTTAATGTTTAGTTTCTATTTTTTGATTTTTTTAAACTGTTTACCTTTTTTACTCAGGAAGGTTTCTGGCTTTTGTCAGACTGTTCATCTTACGCGTGTATATTTTTGGTTGTTGGTATATTTTTGTTTCCCTTTTCATTTGGTTGCATGTATACTTCTGTTTGCCTTTTCATTTGGTTGCATGTATATTTCTGGTTGCCTTTATAGTTTTGCATGTATCATTTTTAGTTGCCTTAATAGTTTTGCATGTATATTTATGTTTGCATGTATCGATTTTGGTTGCCTAAATAATTTTGCATATATATTTATGTTTGCATGTATCGTTTTTGGTTGCCTTAATAGTTTTGTATGTATATTTCTATTTGCATGTATCAATTTTGGTTGCCTTAATAGTTTTACATGTATATTTTTGTTTGCATGTATCGTTTTTGGTTGCCTTTAAGTATATGTTTTAACGTATAGTTGTTTTAATATTTCTATTTATGTGTTGTTGATTTAGTATGCATGCTAGGTTTCCTTGGTTTAATCCGAGTGTTTAGGCTGGACTACCAGACCTGCGGGGCTACTGGTGCCAAATGAGTTTTTTAAAGGACCTTGTGGACTGGTTTAACAACGCCATGTACAAGGATTAAACTGAAACCACTTAAATTGTCTGGTTTAGAGTTTTACTTTGTTTTGGATTTTGTTATGTATATGTCTTAATGTTTCTGCTTATGTTATGTATATATTTATGTTTATATGTTTGTCTTAATATTTATGAATTTTGTTATGTATATGTTTTAATATTTCTGCTTATGTGTTATTGGTTTAGTATGCATGCTAGAGTTTTCTTGGTTTAATCCGAGTGTTTAGGCTGGACTACCAGACCTGCGGGGCTACTGGTGCCAAAGGGGTTTTTAAAGGACCCTGTGGACTGGTTTAACAACGCCATGTACAAGGATCAAACTGAAACCACTTGAATTGTCTGGTTTAGGGTTTTACTTTGTCCTGGATTTTGTTATGTATATGTCTTAATGTTTATGCTTATGTTATGTATATATTTATGTTTATATGTTTGTCTTAATGTTTTTGGATTCTTTGACATGCATTCTTTAATTGTGTTTTTAACTGTTTGTTTCGTTTCTGAGATTTCACAGTGTTCTATTTTCTTCATTTAGCACAACTATGCCTATGGATGATATTTCCTATGAGTTGGAGTTTTTCGCTCGGAGAGGTATACTCCTTTGTCTTTTTTATTTTCAGAAGTTTTGTTATTATTTGATCAATCCCTAATTTATTTTGTTTCTATTTTGTTTGAAACGGATGTAAATGACCAAACCTTTGAAGTTGTTCATTCCTCTAAAAGGAGAGCTTCAACAGCTTCATCAACAGAGTTTGGGAGAATAATTTTTCCTGTTTGGGATCATTATTGCTTCGTTAAGGAGCATGATGGTCTTTTTGTTGAATGTAAGTATTGCAAAACAAAAAGGTATAAAGCCGATTCTTATATTGGTACTTCTAACCCTAAAAGACATATTAAAAAATGTCAAGCATACAAGGACTTCCTTGTAACTAATCCCATTAGTTGTTTAGGAAGTTCTTTTAATTAGAAAATTTATTGTGATTTTTTTGTAACCCCCTCGTCCCGGGCTAGACGACAGACCGGTCCGAGCAGGTTACACGAAAAAAACTGAAGCGAAACCCGTTAAGGCTCCACTTCGATTAGAAACCCTAGAAAAAACTTCATTAATTATCTTGTCTAAATGTATCATTTAGTCTTATGTATGAAAACGACAGCGAAAAACGATAACAAGACGATGCAAGCAAAACGTAAGGTAATTTAAATTTAACAAGTGACATGTTAGTCCGATTTCATGCTTACGAAGAAAAACCGTACATGAAAGATGCATATAAACTTAACAAGGAAGCAGCAAACAAACGAGACTAAAACACAACATACGAGAATCATTGAAGATGCCAAAAAGCCCAATACATGCCTGCGTTTCGAAACTGGCTTGCTCGTTCCGATATGCGGGCTCCAGTTTAAAATTCAGACCAGACCGTACCAATATGGTCCACTCCGTTCCAGTACGGGGGTCTCCAGTAACAAAATGTTCCGGAACTCATTCCGAAACAGGCACTCATAGAGGTAAACCGTATCAAAACGCGTACCAAAACGGGAGCTCAAAGTGTCAAATCATATCGAAACGGCACTACCCTCGTTTCGATACGAGTACTCTAGAGCTACAACCGTTCCGAAACAACCACGAGTGTTTCAAAACGCCTGCACTCTGAGTGACCCTGAAAACAGTTTTCTGCATCTCCAAACATTCTCAAACATGCCCCAAATCAACAAGATTCATGAAACATCAATCATACACATAATCTATAGGCATTACATCCTACCACAAGCATGATCAAACATTTAAACAAGCATAACAAGACCATTCCATTTAAAGGAACATACATCCACATCACATAGCATAAAACAAGGTTACATGCATTCAATACAAAACATAAACATCTCATAGAACATGATTTACAATTCATCATCACAAAAGCATAGGCATTTAACAACATGTAAGCCCAACACATAGGAGTCTAACACATGCTCCTACAACATGTAACATCCTCATTGCTAACTATTACATTATTCAATAAAATCATACTTGAGCAACCACACACGCGCTTGGATGCCCCTTCCTTGCTCCTTGTTAACTTTCACACTAAGGATCCGCATTGTCGAAAATGGGAGCGTAAGCTAGAAGCTTAGTGAGGAAGCTCAAAACAAAACATCGGCAATGCAGGGTTCAAACATGGCATTCATGAACATCCACAAGGCATACATTTACGCTAACATAGCAACATAGCCAAACGTTACAAGAATGCATGAACATGTCATCTTACCTCATGTTATGCTAAGCAAAGATATAATAAATATCTTACACAACAACCACACATGAACGAGTATATTGGAAACTATATAGCTTACTCGGATATGCGGATAACTTCCGTTGGGATTTTCGCCCAAACATACTTAAACAACCATATTACCTTCTAGTGGGATTACACACATCACCATATCTTTCATGGATGAGATTTCACTCATCATCACATACAAACACTTTCGGGTGGAATGTTACCTCACCGTACTCCTCCTTGGTGACTACACATCACCAAGGCCACGTGCGAATTTGACTCTTATCGTGTGCACACTCATCCTAATGATCGATCATTTATACCCAATAATTATAATTAGTGCCAACATACTAAACAAGTCTCACCATGATTTCACAATCATGCAACACAACATATCATCACCCTTATACAACATCAATATATAGCAACATGCATAAACAAACATGCATCACACAAATCACATTTGCACATTTAACAAGAAACTCATAAAGTCAAACAAGAGATTAAGCTACCAACTTAATCTCCACGTTAGATTGGCATACCAAGCATAATCTAACACCTCAACCACACACTTGAACCAATTTAAAACAATTTAAAACAATCCACTCACCGAACACCCTTAAAGCAAACCGAGAAGTCGATCAAGCATCCAAATTTCCCGGAATCGAGCCCGAAGCTTCTCCAACGATTTCCCTTGATTCTAATCAACCAAAAACAACATATTACTCAACAAATCATCCACAAAACCAGTGTCACAAATCAGATTACAACCACAAGACCACTCTCTACATTTCCAAGCCACGAACTAACCCAAAATCCTCATTTTTGGACTCACACACAACCCATCAGAAATCTATCGAATCCAACACCCAAATCATCACTAAACACATTCAAAACAACCCTCAAACATCACCATATCATCAGCCTAACTTTCCCACACCAAACTACCTCAAAAACCCAAGTTTTTAACCCTTTAACACACCCTCAAAAATCCATTTCGGGATTTTCCACAAAACACTTCCATTTTGAGATATGATACACCTAAGAGAAAGAGTATAACATAAATTAACTTTGCAAATCAAATACACATTAAAAACCCATCAAAGCTTCCTATTTTTTCTTAAAACTTGAAAACTTAAAATATCACAAAAATGGAGCTTACTAAAAACTAAAACCATATAAATGTTTAGGAAGATGAGGAGAAGTCAAAAACATAATTACCTCGATGAAAACACTTGAAATTGATGAAGAAATGGATGGAACATCTTAAAATCGGATCTCAGGCTGATTCAGTCGGGTAATATCAGGTAATTTGCCAGGTCGGTCTCAGGTTGGGGTTCGTTTTAGTCAGATGCAGGTTAGGTTTCAGGTCAGATTCGGGTTCGGGTCGTTTTCAGTCGGACGCAAATCAGGTTCGGTTGCTACAGCAACAAGTTCAACTCAGGTTCGGGTCAGCAACAGTCAGTTACAGTTCGGGTTCGGATCATCAAATTCTCGGGTCAAATCAGGTTCTAACTCAAGCAGGTTTCAGGAAAATTTTCAAGTTCTGACTTGTTTTTACATCCCTTCTCGCATATTTAATCTTAATTCAATTAATATTGTTATTACTGTGGAATATTAAAGATGATGGATTTTAAGATGCTTAACTAACATACCTATCTCCTATTGGTCTCAAGGTTTGGTAAGATTAAACCAATTTACATGCGAAAATATCTCCTCTTGACAGGGATGAAACTATGTTGAGGGTGGAAGAGACAATTGTTACGTGTTTTGAGTGCTACGCAAACGATACAAATGTACATGTCGCAAGTAATAAAATGATATGTATTAAATATCGTCTTCTCATAGATTGGTTTGAGCCATTTACTTAAGTTATTACACTATAAAAGAAATAATATTGAAAGTGATGAATAACAAGTAAAATAAACTTAAATAGAAAGAAAGAAAAGAGTAACCGATTAAAAGGAGTAGGCTGGATTATCGTGAATAATAGTATAATGTTTGAATGGATTGTCTAGGCTGTAATCACTAATTTTGTCCGGACCTTGAACCCCTTTATGTTTGTATTGTTAGTGGGCTTATCGGGCTATTAGGAAATTTAAAAATAAAAAATAAATGAAAAAGAGAAAAAGAAAAAAGAAAAAAGAAAAAAGAAATATATATATATATATATGTATGTCATATTATTATTTAGTATTGCTACCATACTATTATCATTAATTAGTGCTATTTATTGTGTATGTATGCATGTGACATATTAGATATAGGTGTGTTTTGGTTACATATTGTGTACATATTATTGTTTATTATTATTATTATTATTATTATTATTATTATTATTATTATTATTATTGTTATTATTATTATTTTAATGGGTAAACTACTGCAGGGGTCACTTATGTTTAGCGTCTGTACAGAGTTAGTCACCACTTTTAAAAAGTGCATATTAGTAGTCCTCTACGTTTTCGATGTGTAAATACTTGGTCACTCCGACGTTAACTCCGTTAGTCCCCTAACAGATTGCTGATGTGCGAAATTAAAATAAGGATAAATTACTGCAATAGCCATTAAAATTTATCTCATGTACATTTTTTCTCCTCAATTTAAAAAAGTAAACATTATAGTCACTAATAAAAATGTTTCTTTATAATTTCACCCTTAAATTTTTAAAAATTCATTTTTCAATCCTAAAACTTTACAATCAATTAACACAATAATATTATAAATGCTTAGATGAAAAATAGGTGCCCAAAGTATACCCTTTGAAACTTAGGTGCCCAAATTACTCCTATTTAATAACTCAAACTTAAAAATTTAGTCCACTAACTACTAAAAAATTCGAGTTATTGGAATTTCTATTTTATAATTCAAACTTTATTTTGAATTTTTGAGTCGAGTTTATGAAATTATGAGTCGAGTATTTTCACATCAAACCAAAAAAATTAATTTTTTCGAGTCAAGTCGAGTTATTGGAATTTCTATTTTATAATTCAAACTTTATTTTGAATTTTTGAGTCGAGTTTATGAAATTATGAGTTGAGTATTTTCACATCAAACCTAAAAATTTAATTTTTTCGAGTCAAGTCGAGTTATTGGAATTTCTATTTTATAATTCAAACTTTATTTTGAATTTTTGAGTCGAGTTTATGAAATTATGAGTCGAGTATTTTCACATCAAACCTAAAAATTTAATTTTTTCGAATCAAGTCGAGTGTTGCACTTCCCTACATATAATTTTTAATTTTAATCCGCCGATGGTGACGGAGATCGACGATGGCCGATCGGGAAGGTGAACAAGCAACAGTAGACTTGACTTGATTCGAAGTTTTTCTTGGGGCAAACACGGATTAAAATTAAAAATTATATGTAGGGAAGTGCAACACTCGACTTGATTCGAAAAAATTAAATTTTTAGGTTTGATGTGAAAATACTCGACTCAAAAATTCAAAATAAAGTTTGAATTATAAAATAGAAATTCCAATAACTCGACTTGACTCGAAAAAATTAAAATTTTTGGTTTGATGTGAAAATACTCGACTCATAATTTCATAAACTCGACTCAAAAATTCAAAATAAAGTTTGAATTATAAAATAGAAATTCCAATAACTCGACTTGACTCGAAAAAATTAAATTTTTTGGTTTGATGTGAAAATACTCGACTCATAATTTCATAAACTCGGCTCAAAAATTCAAAATAAAGTTTGAATTATAAAATAGAAATTTCAATAACTCGAATTTTTTAGTAGTTAGTGGACTAAATTTTTAAGTTTGAGTTATTAAATAGGAGCAATTTGGGCACCTAAGTTTCAAAGGGTATACTTTGGGCACATATTTTTCATCTAAGCATTTATAATATTATTGTGTTAATTGATTGTAAAGTTTTAGGATTGAAAAATGAATTTTTAAAATTTTAAGGGTGAAATTATAAAGAAACATTTTTATTAGTGACAATAATGTTTACTTTTTTAAATTGAGGAGAAAAAATGTACATGAGATAAATTTTAATGGCTATTGCAGTAATTTATCCTTATTTTAATTTCGCCACATCAGCAATCCTTTAGGGGACTAACGGAGTTAACGTCGGAGTGACCAAGTATTTACACATCGAAAACGTAGAGGACTACTAATAGGCACTTTTCAAAAGTGGTGACTAACTCTGTACAGAAGCTAAACGTAAGTGACCCCTGCAGTAGTTTACCCTATTTTAATTTACCTTTAATTACTATTTATTATTACTTATTGGATAGTATTATATTAAAAATTAAATGTAAGATATAAAGAGCCCAAATTATATAAATAAACAGTCCATACTTAAATAAATTACATGTAGCCTGAAAGCCCAATAAATACATAAGGCCCAAGCCCGGCAGGCCTAGTAATCAAGAAACCCTAATCCATTCTTTTCCCTCTGTGCAGCCCATCGTGGACCGTTAGATCTGGGATGTTAATCTAACGGTCCAGATCTAACCAGATGAAGAAACCCTAGCCATCCATCTTTGCCCTAGCGCCACACGCACTGAGAGCCGTCGGATCGAAGAAAGATGTATGGCCCAGATCATCTCAAGACAAAACCCTAAGGAGGGTGCCTGCCCCTCATCTCGCGCCGCACAACGTCGACCGTTAGATCAAATCGATCTAACGGTCTCGGTTCGATGCGGAAACCTCCAGAAGCCCCACGCCCCACGCGCGACCCTTCTTTGCTCAACGCGCCTGAGCCGTCTGACCTCTCGTCTGCCACGAGCACGTGTCTGCCGCGACCAGCTCGATGCCCTCTCCCATTCCGGTAGTTGCCAGCATGCAGACACAAAAATCAGAAAGTCAAAAACACCAGAATAGCAAAAAACAATAACGTGCCAACAGAGGAAATCAGAAGAACAGAACACAGAGAAGTTTTGTTTTTCATCCGCATGTAATAAAGAGAGAAACAAAAAAAAAGATATGAGAGCAATACAAATAGGAGGGAGAAAAAAAACAGAGAGCATTCGAGAGGTTTTTAGAGAGGAACCATTCGAATTTTTCAAAGAGCATTGTAATCAAAATTTGCAGAAATCAAAAAGAGAAAAGCATTTCAGAGGTATATCGCATCATCTATTTCATTTTCCATTTTCGAAGCATAAAAAAAAGAGAAAACAAGTTAGAGTTTCGTTTTTTACCTTTGTCGTTGGTCTGTCTACTCCGTTTCGGTTCACGTTCCCTCATCGACGATAAGCTTTCCGGCCTCCCAGAGGCTGTGCATGGTGAGTCGGGGGGAACGGCAACCAAAAAGCACTCGTTTTGGTTTTTTTTGTGTTTCGGTTTTCGAAAGGTAACAAAAGGGGCTTTTTTATGTTTTTGGGGGTCTCGGAAAAGTTTTAAAAAAAGTTTTTTTAGGGTTCCGGCGCCGGCAACGGCGACCGGAACCCCTTGGCGGCGCCGGATTTCACAGAGAAGAAAGGGGGGATGGTTCTCGGTATAAGGTTAATCGAAATAAAAAAAAGGCCAAATGAGTTTTTAAGTTTGCATTTATAATGTTTTTTTGTTTCAAATATGGTTTAATCGCATCTTAAACCTTTCCGCGTCGCCGTTATTACGCGTGAAGGGCCTCCGCGTTTTGAAATTCCGCATCCAGCCCCTGAAATGTTTTTGAAGTTTTGAATTTCATCCCTAATTTAGTTTCAATCTGTTTTCGAGTGAGAAAATCACTACCTTGGTCCACACAGCTTTTCGCGTCTTTTCAATTCAGTCCCGTTTTGCACTTATGATTAATGTTTTTAAATGGGTTTATTACAGCTTTGACCCCTTCCAGATTGCTCTTTTATTTCAGCATTTATTCATGTTCCTTTTATTCATGTATCTAATATGTGTTTTTGCCCTTTTGTTATGCTTGTTTAAGGTGGATATTGGATTTGTGGTGCATGTCATGTTTATCTTATAACATGTAGTTGTATGCTTTTTTTAATCATGTTTATAATGTGTAGTTTAATTTTGCCATGCATGTTTTTTTATGTGCGTATTTTCCCTTTTCATGATGGTTCGAATGTATGTGGCATGCATCCTAATATGCCATGATAGGTTGCATCTCGAATTTTAAATTGCAATGCGAGCGTCTTTTTATTCGGGAATGAACGAGGCCAGTACCAGTCGTAGTGGTGGTGGTTCGGACGTTCCTTCTCGAATATTAAGACCTTTAAAATTCACTCACTCGTATAACCAAATTTCGATATGATTCGTCACTTTAATTCACAAAATTTAATATTAATTAAGCGGTAATGTTTTTGGTACCGATTTTCGGGCACGATGGGGGTGCTCATCCTTCCCCGCGTGTAACCGACTTCCGAACCCATTTTCAAAAAGAATCTCTGGTTTCATTTCGGTGTCCAGTCTACCATTTTTAAATGGCCGGTGGCGACTCCTCTACTTTTTCAAAATCCGACTAATTTTTTGAAAACCATTAAAACCCGGTCCGTCCGAGCGACATCCGAGGTACTTTATATTTTGAATTTTTTTAGTCGCAACAGATGGCGACTCCGCTGGGGAAAATTTTGTTTTCAAAAACAAAAAGAGAGTCAAACCAAAAAAAATTTTTACCGCTCAATTAATATTAGAAGTTGCGAATTAAAGTGACCGAATCGATCAATATTTGTTTATAAGGGCGAGTTTATTTTAAACACATTTAAAATTGGCATATAAACCCTTTGTTTAAGTGGGGGGAAAACGCTAGTGCTTTCGTGGGGATATTGTTCCTCCGTCTGGGCCTAGCAAGTACCTTCGGGGCTCGAGCCCTATATCTTCGTGGGAATATCGTTTCTCCGTCCGGATATAGCTAAAGGGTCCCCTCGAATTGAACTCGGTTGAGAGGAGCCTATAATGGGTGATGATCGGGGGCCTTGCTACCCTTAGAAGGGGACAACGAGGACAGTTCGAGTACCTCCTAGAACCAAAACTGCATATAGAGAACTAGATTGCCCACCCTTTTTAGAGCCATGCGGACAACCTAGGTTTATTAGACGGGATAAATAGGGCTGCTTGTTTTCATGCTTGCCTTATTTCTCTTATCATGTTAACTGCGTTTATCCGACACTAAGATTATTCTTATGATCTTTTTTTTTGCATTTATTCTCGCATGCATATCATGACATAAAGGTGTTGAGTCAAGGTGGTTTTACCCAATCAAGGGCTATCATTATGGACGAGAGGTTGCTAGAAAGGATGGTGCCAATTAGAAAGTCCGACAACGGTCAAAGTTGAATTAGAAATGTTAAGGGAGCAGCTTACCGAGCGAACACACAGTGTCAGATCTAATACCCACCATCGAAGAAGGCACAACCCTTCTCCATTCCGAGGAAGTGAATCAAGATCGGATCTACTCCGAACATCCAAAATCATGAAACTACCCGACCGAGTGCAAAGAGGCGGCCGAAAAGAGCGTGACGACCGGAAAAAGCATGGATTAGGTCAATGGGTTGATTCAGCTTCGAGGAAATAGCTTGTTTTCCGGGACCTGATACCAGCAGTTTTAGAGGGTCTTGAATTGCTAGAGAAGAAAGCAAGTCCGGCCCTAACATTTTTAGCCGAAGTTTCCATTTCCTTAAGCATGATTAGGGGGCAAGAAGAGTACCCATAGGACTTTTGCTATGATTATCTTGTAACAAGGAGCCTCTTTTACGTTCAAATGAAAGTTGACCTAAGGGGAATCACCTATATGACCAACACCTTTGACTTGCATACATTTGTAGCATTTGTTTCATCTATCATTTCAAAGCAGCATTAAAATTGTCAGCCATGCACCCATCTCATGAGCATGCATCTGTTGATTCGAGTCCGTAATACATCCATCATTGGACATTAAAATTTGCTTAAGGCATTTCATCGCACCATTACTAATTGGGGAAAAACACTCATGCTAGAGAAAGAAAGAGAGAGAAAATGGACAAAGGAACAGTTTCCAGCCAATACCGCTTCGGAAATGTGAACAACCTGGTGAAGAGAATGGATGAGCTCGAACAGTTCCACCAGCAGTTAGTGTGGAACCAAAAGGAAACGATCGCATGCGTGAAGAAGTTCCAAGGTGAAACCAAGGAACAATTTGACGAGTTGAAGGCTATGATCGCCACCCTGACCAAGAAAGGCAAAACCCCCAAGACCAAAGAGAGTATGGACGGGGATTATAATATTGTGATGGAGGAGGTCTTATCTGAAGAAGACCAGGCTGTCATCGGCCAATATGAGGTGCACTGCTCTCATTCCGAATGCCCTATTGAGTTGGCTCTAGACAAGATCGAGGATTCACTGCTAAAAATCCTAGATGAAGAATGGGACCGGGAGCAACAAAAACGAGTGGAGACCACCAGGAGTGCCACAGTTTCGAAGCCTCGGGGTACGACTGAAGACCCTCGAAGCTTAAGGAAGGCCAAGAGTGCCGAGAAAGGGAAGGAAAAACTCACCCCTCTGCTGACATACTCCCGAGTCTACCGCGCGGATTAGGTCTAATAACGGCCTAAGATGGGGCAATCTTTTGGAGGGGCAACTTTTGGAAGACGTTGGTCTTCAACGTAGTTTAGGATGTTATGTCTCCATGCATCATGTCTATTTTACCTTTTGTTGTCGGATCTTTCCCTCGTTGAGGTGCATGTGAAAGTTTGTACTGTTGGCCCGTGATAGCTAGCATCATTTGTAAGGGCTTTTGTGATGTCCGTTTGTTTTATTTTCAATGAAGGAGACTTTTGCAAGCATTTTATATTCCTTAATTTCTTTTAGACGTTTCATTTATTCTTTATGGTCACAACCTTATTGTTTTTCTATTAAAAACATATATGTCTATATTTTTACAAAAAAATGACCTTAATACTTTGAAAAGAAAAGAAAAAACCAAATGTTGTGGGAATGATACGAATGGAAGCACCATCTGTTCTACTCAGGCCAAGAGAGGGGTGACAACGAGTGTTTAAGAATAATGGGCCACTCCCATTGAGTGAATTTTCCTCTCGGGCATTGTTGTCTAAGGTTCTTGAATGAAGTGATAACCCTAAAACTTCTACCACCTGATGACCAATTTTGATGTCAGTGTATGGGAGGACATTTGGCATTCCTTCAATTCCATTCACACAGAAAGAAAATAGAAAAAATACCCATTGTTGTCCCTGTTTGAGCCTATCAAAAACTTTTTCTTCTGATTGAACCCAAACCAAGGATCACCCCTACACTGGGGGCAGAAAAGGATAGAAGTCTATGGACAAGCAAATGACATTGGATCCTGATTATGCTATGGGAATGATGTCTTGTGAACTAAGGGGCATTAAAAGAGAAAAGATTCATTGGATACACTTTCAGATTGAGCAGCCAAAAACATCAAAAGGAAACAACGAAAGAAAAGTCGGTTCTCAAAGAGCTACCCAAATCAAGTCAAAAGTTACGACACAAAAGTTGAAGAAATCAAAAGCAAAGGCACTAAAGTGAAAAATGCAATTTTGAGGAAATAGAAAAAAGGTCGGTTCTCAAAGAGCTACCCAAATCAAGTCAAAAGCTACCGACATAAAAGTTGAAGAGATTAAAAGCAAAAGCACTAAAGTGAAAAGTGCAATTTTGAAAAAAGAGAGAAGCGGATAAAGAAAAGGGACAAGAGGATTCCCTATCCAAATGAATCTCTGCTTAGACGAGCCTCGAAAGATTGTTCACCTTTGAGCAAGAGCCTGCACCAATACAATGCGAAGGTGCAAATTGATCCAAAACTACACTTGATGAAAGGAAATGAACTCTAGGGTGAAAACCCCAAACAAGAAGGGGCAGTCTAGAGCGATCCAAAGAAGCAAGAAAAGAAATAGCATTTCATCGAAGCATAATTGAGACTTCAGATTGGAAGAAATGATCATTGGTTTCACCACTCTTAAACACTTGTTTGGGCCTATTTACCCTTTCTTTCATAGCCGTGAGCCTTAGCCTACATTACAAGCCATAAAAGACCATTTGGACCATACACATACGGATAAATTTGTCTTCAGATCACATCCCACCTATCAGGGTTAACCTTTCTTCAAGGATTGCCACACTTCTAATGCCCGATTGAGATCAAAAAAAGGGAAGGATGGGGCATGGTGAGTTAGTGAGCTAAAGAGAGCCACTTTTAAATCGGGTAGAAACTAGGAATGAGAGTCGTTCCTCTCGGAAGCCTAATAGCCCAGAAAAGATTTCATATGTGCATTCCTGCAACATTCGGAAAATTTCACTCGGGTCAACCTTTTTAAAGACCCCAAACTTGATTTTCACTTGACATGATTCTTTAAAATGTATATTTACATAATAAAATTATTTTTACTCAATCACTTGCATAAGTCTTCTACATGGGAATGAACAAGCGAATTGACCATGGCTTGAGGGAAAGCCATGAGTACCCAGAGGGGCACCCTTGGAGGTTCACTTTGCTATTAGACGATGAATACCACCAGTTGAAATATCAAGACCGTCTTCGGTTAAATGTTGAGCTATGAAGTCAACCTTCGCCAAGAAGTGTTGGAATAGAACATGATGGTAGAAATTTTGACATTGAGAGTCGGGGAACAGAAGTTACCCTCAGAGCATAAACATCTTGCCAGAGTATGTCCCGAGAAAGACCGCGCGCGTCGCGTTGAGGGCACGCACCGAGATGAGACAGTAAGTATGATCTGAAGTGAACTCGACAAAAGAGCGGTGAAGACGGAAGTATGCCTAAGAAGAAGGAAGATAGAAGAGAAGTCGAGTCGAAAACCCAAAAGGCATTTCGGGGCAAAGGAGCGAAATTTAGAAGAGGCACTTTCGACCACAAATTTAGAGAAACAAGAGCCAAAAGGTTGTGGCATCTTTGACAGAAGACACCATTTAAAGCAGCCGACATTAACCGGAGGTCAGTCAGAAGGTACGTAAGCCTAAAGAGTGAAGGCAAATAGAGACAAGGCTCTATGGAAAATGAGAAGACATGTGGACACCGTAAAGATGTGAAAAATTTTAAGAATCAAAAGTGGAAGTTGACTTCAGGATGAAAATGCAAAGGAGTACCCAAAAAGAAGAAAAGTAGAAGAAAGAGGACAAAGAAAAGAGAAGACACAGTGAAAACCCAAAAGACACTTTGGGGATTGAGGCGAAATTCAAGAGGAACGCTTCAGATCACAAACTCATGGCGAAAGAGGCAGAAACTCAAAGCCAAAAGATTTTAGAGCAAAAGGAGACAGATACTCAAAGCTCGAGACCAAAGATATTTGAAATTTGCTCATCTATTCGAGTATTTGGAGAATAGAACCCGCCTATCCGTTCAGGCACTTGGAGAATGGAAATCTGCTCATCTATTCGGGCATTTGGAGAATAGAACCCGCCTATCCGTTCAGGCACTTGGAGAATGGAAATCTGCTCATCTATTCGGGCATTTGGAAAATAGAACCCGCCTATCCGTTCAGGCACTTGGAGAATGGAAATCCGCCTACCTATTCAGGCAATCAAAAGTCAGTAGAAGAAAAGAAAGAAGAAAAAAAGAAGAAGCAACAACAACAAAAAAGAAAGAAAAGAAAGGAAAAGAAAAGAAAAGGGGAAAAAGAAAAGTTCATAGAGAAAACCCGTATGTGCACTTTGAGGCTGACAGTTCCAGAAGTGAGTCAAGAAAAGAAGAAGAACAATGGTCCGGGAGAACCGAGAAGAGAGGCAATCAAAGCAAGAAACAACACCAAAGGACACGATGTCAATAGAATTAATATGACTAAATAACTTGCAAACCCCAATCATGCATCACGAGTAGTTAGGCATCCCTAGGTTAGGAGCATGCTAACTCATACCATCATAGCATTTTTATCTCTAAACACAGATTCTTGAAAGACAAATTGAATACCTCTCGGGATGAGGAGAAAACGATAAAGCGAGAACTAAAAAAGATTTCAGGTGAAGCCTTTCAAGCCGCCGCTCCAGAATGTCAGGTGAAGCTTTCATGTTCGCCACTCAAGGATTTCAGATCAAAGCTTTCAAGCTTGCCGAAAGATTTCAAGATGAAGGATCTTACAGAGAAAGGGTCCAAACAAGCTCTATATAGGAGGAACTTAAGACTTCATGATCTCGAAAGCGGAGGGTCCTACGGAGAAGGGACTTGTAGATCCTTGATTTCAGACGAGAGTTCCATAGAGAAGGAACTACTACTCAAAAAGTACGCTAAGGAAGAGGAGTTTTGTGGAGAAAAAACTCAGAATCTTAAGGCTTCAAGATCTCGAAAGCGGGGAGTCCTACAAAGAGAGGACTTGGAGATCTTTAATTTTAGAAATACGAGGACGAGAGTTCTATATAGGAAGAACTATCACTCGAGGAATACGCCAAGGAAATGAGTTCTATAGAGAGAGAACTCATATTCTTAAGGCTTCAAAGAGAAAATTACTCGGTGTAGCGCGTTTCAGCTCTAGGAGAGAAAATCGTCCAACATGGAAATTGGACAGATATAGTTATGACCAGTTTGCTTTACGACCGTGAAGGGAAAGCAAATCCACTTGAACGCCCAAGTTCGCCTTTTGGCCGCGAAGAGGAGGCAAACATATTTGGAGTTTCAGCTTGCTTTTTGACAACGAAATAAACAGCTTGCTTTTAGACCGCGAAGGGAAGGCAAAGTTGTTTGGATGACTAGCTTGTTCTTACGAAAAGGGAAGACAAAGATATTTGACATCTGCTCATCTATTCGAGCATTTGGAGAATAGAACCCGTCTATCCGTTCAGGCACTTGGAGAATGGAAATCTGCTCATCTATTCGAGCATTTGGAGAATAGAACCCGCCTATCCGTTCAGGCACTTGGAGAATGGAAATCTGCTCATCTATTCGAGCATTTGGAGAATATAACCCGCCTATCCGTTCGGGCATTTGAAGAATGGAAATCTGTCTATCTATTCAGGCAATCAAAAGTCAGTAAAAAAGGAAAAAAGAAAAAAAAGAAAAAAAAGAAAAATTAGAAGAAAGAAAGAAAAAAGGAAAAAAAGAAAAAAAAGAAAAAAAGAAAAAAAAGAAAAAAAGAAAAAAAAACAGAAGAAAGAAAGAAAAAAGAAAAACAAGAGAAAAAAGAACAAAAAAAGAAGGGTTCAAAGTGAAAACCCGAGTGGCACTTTGAGGTAAACAATTCCAGAAGTGGATGAGAAGAAGAAGAACAAGGGTCGAGTAGTACTCGAGAGGGGCATCATTGTCCGTGGGGTAACAAGGGTTTTGTACATAAGAGTTTGAATCAGAATTGATGAAAGATAACACAAGGCTAGAAAAAGTGTAGATGAAGTTTCTAAATACGACCAAAGTCACTCGACTTGAATACTTGAACGAAAAATGAGTGACAAGTTTGGGGGCCAGTTTTGTCGAGACACAAGACTAATGGATGGTTGTAGTCCCAAGACAACGACCACTAACCCTAAAAAACGAAGACAAACTAAATCTATGCATCTTTGCATTCTCGTAAACACATGCATCTTTGCATTCTCGTAAACACATACATCATTGCATCCTGAAATATGCTCATGCCTCATCGATAGCTAGATGTCACCCATGCTAGGGGCATACTAAATCATATCATAGCATTTTGTTTTCTCTAAACAGACGTTTGAAGATTGGTAAAAGAACATATCTACGGCTTCACGAGAGGAGAAGAAGATCTCACAAGAGTCAAGAGTCCCTCGACTTTCATTTTTGAAAGACAACTTGAATACCTCTCGGGACGAAGAGAAAATGATAAAGCGAAAACTAAAAGGATTTCAGGCGAAGCCTTTCAAGCCGCCGCTCCAGAATGTCAGGCGAAGTCTTCATATTCGCCACTCAAGGATTTCAAATGAAAGCTTTCAAGCTTGCTAATAGATTTCAAGATAAAGGATCCTATAGAGAAAGGGTCCAAACAAGCTTTATATAGGGGGAACTTGCGACTTCAGGATCTCGAAAGTGGAGGGTCCTACGGAGAGGAGACTTGTAGATCCTTGATTTCAGATAGAGTTCGGTAGAGAAGGAACTGCTACTCGAAGAGTACGCTAAGAAAGAGGAGTTTAGTGGAGAAAAAAAACTCAGAATCCTAAGGCTTCAGGATCTCAAAAGCGGAGGGTCCTACAGAGAGAGGACTTAGAGATCTTTAATTTCAGAAATACGTGGACGAGAGTTCTATATAGAAAGAACTGCCACTCGAAGAATACGCCAAGGAAATGAGTTCTATAGAGAGAGGACTCGTCTTCTTAAAGCTTCAGAGAGAAAATTACTCGGTCTAGCGCGTCGCCGCTCCAGGAGAGTAAATTGTCCAACCGAGAAGTTAGACGGATTTAGTTGACCAATTTGCTTTACGATCGTGAAGGGAAAGAAAATCCACTTGGACGCCCAAGTTCGCCTTTTGACCGCGAAGGCGAGGTAAAAATGTTAGGAGTTTCAGCTTGCTTTTTGACCGCGAAATGGACAACTTGCTTTTAGACCGCGAAGGGGAAGGCAAGGGTGTTTGAATGACCAGCTTGTTTTTTCGAAAAGAGAAGGCAAAAATATTTGGAATTTGCTCATCTATTCGGGCACTTGGAGAATAGAACCCGCCTATCCGTTCGGGCACTTAGAGAATGGAAATCCGCAAAAAAAAAAACTCTCTGTCTATCTATTCGGGGCATCTAGAGGAGAATTCAAGATCGAAAGCTTTGGGAAGAGGAATTACTTGGAATCACGTGGCTACGTCGGGAGTAAACCGTCCAATAGGGAAGTAGGACAAAAATAGTGCTTGTGGTCTTTGCTTTATTCTTGTTCCACAAGTATAAGTAAAGAGGGGCAACTGTAATCACTAATTTTGTCCGGACCTTGAACCCCTTTATGTTTGTATTGTTAGTGGGCTTATCGGGCTATTAGGAAATTTAAAAATAAAAAATAAATCAAAAAGAGAAAAAGGAAAAAGAAAAAAGAAATATATATATATATGTATGTCATATTATTATTTAGTATTGCTACCATACTATTATCATTAATTAGTGCTATTTATTGTGTATGTATGCATGTGACATATTAGATATAGGTGTGTTTTGGTTACATATTGTGTACATATTATTGTTTATTATTATTATTATTGTTTATTATTATTATTATTGTTATTATTATTATTATTTTAAGTTACCTTTAATTACTATTTATTATTACTTATTGGATAGTATTATATTAAAAATTAAATGTAAGATATAAAGAGCCCAAATTATATAAATAAACAGTTCATACTTAAATAAATTACATGTAGCCCGAAAGCCCAATAAATACATAAGGCCCAAGCCCGGCAGGCCTAGTAATCAAGAAACCCTAATCCCTTCTTTTCCCTCTGTGCAGCCCATTGTGGACCGTTAGATCTGGGATGTTAATCTAACGGTCCAGATCTAACCAGATGAAGAAACCCTAGCCATCCATCTTTGCCCTAGCGCCGCACGCACTGAGAGCCGTCGGATCGAAGAAAGATGTATGGCCCAGATCATCTCAAGACAAAACCCTAAGGAGGGTGCCTGCCCCTCATCTCGCGCCGCACAACGTCGGCCGTTAGATCAAATTGATCTAACGGTCCCAGTTCAATGCGGAAACCTCCAGAAGCCCCACGCCCCACGCGCGACCCTTCGTTGCTCGACGCGCCTGAGCTGTTTGACCTCTCGCCTGCCACGAGCACGCGTCTGCCGCGACCAGCTCGATGCCCCCTCCCATTCCGGTAGTTGCCAGCATGCAGACACAAAAATCAAAAAGTCAAAAACACCAGAATAGCAAAAAACAACAACGTGCCAACAGAGGAAATCAGAAGAACAGAACACAGAGAAGTTTTGTTTTTCATCCGCATGTAATAAAGAGAAACAAAAAAAAGATATGAGAGCAATACAAATAGGAGGGAGAAAAAAAAAACAGAGAGCATTCGAGAGGTTTTTAGAGAGGAACCATTCGAATTTTTCAGAGAGCATTGTAATCAAAATTTGCAGAAATCAAAAAGAGAAAAGCATTTCAGAGGTATATCGCATCATCTATTTCATTTTCCATTTTCGAAGCATAAAAAAAGAGAAAACAAGTTAGAGTTTCGTTTTTTACCTTTGTCGTTGGTCTGTCTACTCCGTTTCGGTTCACGTTCCCTCATCGACGATAAGCTTTCCGGCCTCCCAGAGGCTGTGCATGGTGAGTCGGGGGAACGACAACCAAAAAGCACTCGTTTTGGTTTTTTTGTGTTTCGATTTTCGAAAGGTAACAAAATGGGCTTTTTTGTGTTTTGGGGGGTCTCGGAAAAGTTTTTAAAAAAGTTTTTTTAGGGTTCCGGCGCCGGCAACGGCGACCGGAACCCCTTGGCGGCGCCGGATTTCACAGAGAAAAAAGGGGGGATGGTTCTCAGTATAGGGTTAATCGAAATAAAAAAAAAGGCCAAATGAGTTTTTAAGTTTGCATTTATAATGTTTTTTTTGTTTCAAATATGGTTTAATCGCATCTTAAACCCTTCCGCGTCGTCGTTATTACGCGTGAAGGGCCTCCGCGTTTTGAAATTCCGCATCCAGCCCCTGAAATGTTTTTGAAGTTTTGAATTTCATCCCTAATTTAGTTTCAATCTGTTTTCGAGTGGGAAAATCACTACCTTGGTCCACACAGCTTTTCGCGTCTTTTCAATTCAGTCCCGTTTTGCACTTATGATTAATGTTTTTAAATGGGTTTATTACAGCTTTGACCCCTTCCAGATTGCTCTTTTATTTCAGCATTTATTCATGTTCCTTTTATTCATGTATCTAATATGTGTTTTTGCCCTTTTGTTATGCTTGTTTAAGGTGGATATTGGATTTGTGGTGCATGTCATGTTTATCTTATAACATGTAGTTGTATGCTTTTTTTTAATCATGTTTATAATGTGTAGTTTAATTTTGCCATGCATGTTTTTTTATGTGCGTATTTTCCCTTTTCATGATGGTTCGAATGTATGTGGCATGCATCCTAATATGCCATGATAGGTTGCATCTCGAATTTTAAATTGCAATGCGAGCGTCTTTTTATTCGGGAATGAACGAGGCCAGTACCAGTCGTAGTGGTGGTGGTTCGGACGTTCCTTCTCGAATATTAAGACCTTTAAAATTCACTCACTCGTATAACCAAATTTCGATATGATTCGTCACTTTAATTCACAAAATTTAATATTAATTAAGCGGTAATATTTTTGGTACCGATTTTCGGGCACGACGGGGGTGCTCATCCTTTCCCGCTTGTAACCGACTCCCGAACTCATTTTCAAAAAGAATCTCTGGTTTCATTTCGGTGTCCGGTCTACCATTTTTAAATGGCCGGTGGCGACTCCTCTACTTTTTCAAAATCCGACTAATTTTTTGAAAACCATTAAAACCCGGTCCGTCCGAGCGACTTCCGAGGTACTTTATATTTTGAATTTTTTTTAGTCGCAACATAGGCAATTGATTGCTGAGGCAACTTGATTGTTGTGGCAATTGTTCAATTGCTGTAGAAACTGAGTTTCTTCCTTCAAAGCTCGGCAAAGCATTTTTCAATGTCTCCTTGTTATCCCTAACCTAAAAAACTGGTCAATTATGTATGCTTTGGTGATACATCTCTGTATTAATTTTGGGTGAACAACAACCGATATTATACCCTTTTAACCGTTAAAATCCAAATTTTATCCTAAAATGGATTAACCTCCTCCATTAAATTAAACATTAACCCCAAACTTTTATGATTTAATTGTTTTTTTTGAAAGAATGATTTAATTGCTTTTAAAACCTTTTTAACTTTAAAATTAGTAGAATTAGATCTTATTTTCTTTAATTTTTATAATTTAATTATCTTTTAAAATCTCAATCATTCCAAAATTAAATATTTTGCCCCCTTATAATTCATTAAACATTTTGCCCCTTATAATTCAATTCTAGCTCCGCCCCTACCTCGGTCTCAAGGTTTGATATGATTTTACCAAATTGAAAGTCAAATAACTTGCAGGTGGATTCGTTATGCTTTATGCTGTTAAATTTTTAAAAAATATTAATCAATAACATAACACGTCATTTAATCATTTATAATCAAGTTTCAAGCAAACAAAACTTTCATCATGCGGCAATAAACTGAAATTCCAATCGAAATCCATGAAAAATATTGTGTCTCTGTAATCAACAGGCTCATTATCCACGGGCTTAACATAATTCTAAACTATATTGATAATCCGTTGTAACCACGAAACTTTCATGAGCTCCTGAGCCCAATTCTCGACCATCCGGATGGTCGATTCACAAGTTCTTAAAAGCCGACTCATGAGCTGCTTTCTGGGGTGTGAGTCTAGCCAACAAAGCCTTGTTATGGCAGTGCTCAGCATCTACGAAGTAGAAGTTGTCATTGGCCTTGAATGTCACAAATGGTCTGTTGGTCTCAGCTGGACGGATGTCGGCAAACTTGATGGTTCGTGGAACATATGTTGCTAACCAAGACATCATGTCCACCTCAAAGCTGTCTGAACCGGGTTGCCACCGGATCTTGTGGATGTAAGGGCTCACGAACCAGTGAAGTGCAGCCGTCGTTGTAGCACTCATGAATATCACAGAGGATGCCACTGCACCTTTCAGAATCACATTCATATCTGGAGAAGTCATGAATGTAATGACAGGGCCTAACGATACCGAGAGGCAGCAGGTCGAAAGCGAAAGCATCTTCACTTTCTTGATTGTAGATGAAATCGGCCCATAGTAAACAACCCCGGCATCTTTCTCATCTTCGTTATCTTCTCTCCCTTTTTGAGGACCGATGCTGATTTTGTTGTCGTCTTCAGTTGTCTTTGCTTGAGAAGCCCATCTTTTCTGGACGCTGAAAATGTTCACTGCAGGGTTGAGGTTTGGCTTGGCATATTGGGTGACAGACCGTGTTGCAAACCTATAAGGATATCCTAAAGCAACAAAGAGAAGAATGAGCATGAGAAGAACACGTATCTAAAATTACAGAGGTATCCGAAACATAAAGCATGAATGAAACATAATTTCGTGAAAACATGGATTAATGGAACTGCAGACGGTAAAATATTATTCGCAGTCAAATGTCATGTAAACCACACAACTTTTCTGTTTCCCGTTCAAGAGAAATCAAGATTATTTGTATCTGGTTACAAAGTTCAACTTAATCCATAGCAGCCTTCTCGAGTTGTAAAATTCTAAATGGTTAAGTCCTATATGTTTAGTTAGTAGTTTGCTTTTGAACAAAGAACAAAGGAAGTTAAGAAAATCGAGAAACATCAAATCCCTTGTCTTTTCTGATGCCCTGGTAGATCAAATGTTGTATTGATGGAAAACCTAGTCATCTAATATCATGAAAGAGAATTATAAGCAAAGCACGAGTAGCGGCAAATCAGAACCAATCACAAGCAAAAATTTCCAAGCATCGAGTTATGAACGGGGACAGATTTACATGACGAGTGACATTTTCGTGCAATCATACATGTGACATTATAAGGATTCAATGATGTGATACATCTTCGTGCAATCATACACTAGCAAGCAGATGGTTCAGTTCCACATACTAACGCCATAAAACACCAGCTACAGCTAAACACGATAAGACCTGGTATCGCTGGACACGACGCAGGAGAAATCACTAAAACCATGACATGAAAAAAGCACAATCATAATAAGAATATACAACTATGTCAAAATCTATATAATGACACAAACAGTTGCGATGCTGTAAACTATTTTGATCTCACTGCAACAACTGTTACTGTAGATAAGCAAATCACATCTTCAACCCACTTCCTATGACCAAAAACCCATTGTGATTTCCGAGTATTATTAACTCTAAAATTGTAATTAAAAAAAACCCAGAAAAGTTTTTCATTAGAAAAAGAAATTGGCAAACCTCAACAACATAAAAATCCAATCTTTTTTTCCCGTTTTATGTGTGTTAGTGTTAACAAAACCCAATTTCCAAATCAAAGGAAAAGTCCCAAATTTCAAACAGTAGAATCAGAAATAGAATTAACAAACATGGGGTTTAAGCTTTTAAACTAATGGGGTTATTAGAATCAAATATTTAAGCTCGACATCTAATAGAGATGAACAAAAAAACAAAATAGGGTTTCCCAGAATCAAGAGAAAAGAAGAACCTGAATGGATGTTTCTCGAAATGAACTGCTTGGATTGAGATCTAAGAAGGTGGAAGAGAGCAGTTCTCGCCATTTTCTATCAATTTTTGCAGAGACTGATAATGTGAAAAATCAAACAATAGATCAATTTCCAAGGGTTTTAGATAGTTTTCTTGTGGGTAAATTACAATACAGGTCACTTATTTATAGGTTTAATAACAAATATATCACTTTTTCTTCTAAAATTAACAATTTAATCACTCAATTAAAATTTTACGACAAATAAATCACTTTTATTTAAAAAGTAATAATTTAGTCACTCAAAACAGTCGAAAACTTTTAATGAGAATGCTCTCTCCTCCTCTATAATTCTCATTGAACATCATAGAATTTTTATGATTCCAAAGATTTCAGCATAATATAGGAAACAAAGTTGTGAAGTTCAATGAGAATTTCTATTAATTAAAATCCGAGTACCATTTTAAGAAAAGTTGTAAACTTTAGGGGGCAATTAGTATATTAACCCTATCTAATTCAACCTAAATTCAATTCGGGTCACGGGTTTAGGAGGTAAATTCGGCCATTGAAGCCTCAAAAGAAAAAAGAAATGTCGGACGATTCGCGAACTCAGTCTCTGGTTTTCGGGTTACCTTGGCCTGAACTTAACGACGACATATTCTACAACGACGTCGTTCCTCATTCCGATTCCGGTCATTCCAAAACTTATTTTATTTTTTCTCTTCTCGTTTTTCCCTTTAATTTATGTGATAGTTTTTTAACTGAATATTTTCATTTTTTCCCTTCTATTTTATATATATTTTTATAGGGCTTTCTTTAGTAGAGTTTTACTCCAGGAAGTACAAACATTCGGCTCCTTTACAAGGGTAATTGTTTTAATTCCTTATAAATTATATCAATTTGTCAATTATTATTATTATTTTTCTTCAAATTAATAATGGTTGAACAGTTGGTTGCAGCGAATTCAAAATGGACAGGTATGGTTGTCAAAAGAATGAGTTAATCAATTAATACAAAAATGGAGAATTAATTTTTCCGATTTTTGTTTATTTTCAGATATCAGTTGATGGAATAGTCGTTAAAGACCCAAATGTGATTCTCAGGTAAATTTTATTTAATTTTATAATTTTCATTTTAACAATTATTTTCCAGTTTATGTTTAATTTTTTCTCATTTTTTTTGGCAGTGGCGATTCAGTTTTAGCTTACCATAGGCTTCCATGGAAAGAACCTGACGTTCCTCACTTGCTTGAAGTTTTGTACGAGGATGATGACTTGGTAAATAAACTATTTTAATTATTTCTGGGAAAATTAGAGTCAAACCTGAATTCTAAAGTATTTTCTTTTATTATCTGATAACACAAGTAGGGCAAGATTTGAACTTTAATTTCCATTTAATTAATCATTACCAAACTCTCAAAATCTTCAATTTTTTTTTTATGACAACTTAAGGTTACGAGATGGGGAGTGTTAGATTTGATTATGTATCTTAGACGGGTATATTTCAACTTTTTATTGGTTTTTTGTATAAATTTGGGAGATTTTCATACCTCGTACCTATATAGAATATCTGTCCTACATGCCGTTCTACAGAAAATTAAAAGTTTGGATAAAATAGGAAGTAAAGAAAAAAACAAGAGTTGAAGAAATCAATTTGTTTATGACTGTAGAACCTTTTATTTTGTGCTTTTCTTTACCATAACAAATCTTTGATGCTCGGATGAGACATAATCTTCTCGTTTATAAGAGTCAAGTGACGTAGTATATATTCTATATTGCTCTTACTGTTCATTTTTCTTTGAGGTACTCATGTCCAATACATGTTTTGATGTGAATTTGAAGATATGGCCCTTCAAATACATCGAAAAACACAGAAAAACTCAGACTCACCCATGTTGCACATCCGTACCAGTATCCGAGTTACCCATGTATATGTATAGAATATTATGAGATGTTGAAGAAATTTTCTATTTAAGTTATCCTTTTTTCCCAATGTTGTGAGTTCTGCATTTGGAGTCCAGAGATAGTTTGGATTTTACTTTTTGGTATCCCGGACGACTTTTTTTTTATTGTTTTATGAACTTAAATTCTCTAGCCTGAATTTGTTTCCTTCTCCATCTACATTAAAGTACTCTGGGGTTTGGTTAAATTTTCTTATTCTTAATTATTGGCCCCAAATTTGAGTATCAGTTTTGAAACTAGATTTTTGATGTTTGACATAAATCAAAATGTTTGTGTTTAGATTGCTTTAAACAAGCCTTCCGGTCTTCAAGTTTTACCCGGCGGCCTTTTCCAGCAACGGACAGTTTTGACACAGCTTTGTTGGAGCGTAAAGAAGCAGAACCCTCCCCTAAAAAGTCAAGAATCACATCCCGTTCCTGTGCATCGCCTAGGAAGGGGCACATCAGGTTCGCATACTCATCATTGCTTACCCGATATAGATAATACAACCAAGGCATTATATTTCTTGTTATCGTTTACTTGTGCGTCGCCTAGGCATTACGTTTCTAAGCTTTCCTTTGTATTTGAAGAGTTTTTGGAGGATCTTATCCCCTTAATGATGTCCAAACATTTCATACACAGTTGTCGAACATAGTACATCAAGTAGAACAAATGAGTTGGAACGACATAGCTGTTAGCAGTATCTAGTCCTTTCTTCATGATATTGATTGCTTCCTTTCTCTATTATATTCTTTTTTCCTAATTTATTGCTGGTTGGCTTCTAGGAATATTACTTTGTGCAAAGACAAAAGTTGCTAAAACTCGCCTTGCAGCATATTTTGCTGATGGGACATCTCTTGTTGGAGCTAACAGGTAGTAAAGGAAACCAACTGCTATCGTACTAATTTCTATTTATAGTTTTGACTATGTTACTCGGACTCACGTGAGAGTGTTGGATATAGATATGTCTAACACACGTATTTTAGTTTTTTCTAAATGTTTTCATAGATTTGGAATGTTCTTGGTCCCTGGGAGGATCTTATCTACATATCCCATGTCAGATAATGTGTCGGACATAAGTGTCAAATACGGATATTTTATGAAAATTAAGAGTTGGAGCAACATAGGCTTTTGAAGGGAAAAATATCTGTTTGTCTCTAGTAGCTCTTCTTGAATAAATAATAATATTTTTACAAGTTCCTTCAAAAATATGTATTTACCAAATTGTCAAAAGTTAAGGCATCACGTCTTAGTGGTTTCTGTTGTGATTACAGCAACAATAAAAGTAGAGTCTGCAATTGGCTTGAGAATTTGCTAACATGTTTTCTTGGTTAAAAATAGTAACTTTAGGCAAAGGAGTGTATTCAGATTCGGCCACTCGGGTGTTGAGTGTTCGATTCAAGTATATATCCGGCACGGGTATGCTCAGATTTCTCCAAGTTCTTTCATGTATTTGGCGGATGGTTGGAGGTCATATCCCTATATCTATGCAACAAACTCGAGTGTCCGACATGAATAATTCAACAAAAATGAAGTCTGAGCAACATAAGTTTTCAATACTTTTAAGGCTGGATTGTTAAAGAAAAAAATATTGAAATGCAAGTGGCATGTCTAGTTGATTGATGAGGAAATAATAGCTGATAACTAGCTTGGATAATGAAGATGGAATGTTTTATTTAATCCATAGTACATATTGAATCGTGTCATTTTGAAATTTTCCATGTATTTTGGAAGGTTATATCCATACTCATGTCCAAATATGTATCATATGTGGATTTTGGAGATGGATATATCTAGAAAAATGACGACTCTGAGCAACATAGTTTTATTAACCTCTTTCCAACTTTTAACCATGTTAGATTTCTGCTGAAATCCTTCTTACATGTACAGTAACAGGAAAGCTGAACTTGGTGGTACCAGGAAAATATCGAAGATATACCGAGCACTTGTGACTGGCATACTTGGTGAAGACAAGGTAAACATACTTCATGACTTATTCTCATAAGAATGGCAATGGGCTCACATTTCTATTTATGTTTTATCCTTATAAATGCATAATATCAATAGATTCCGCTATCTGCATCCACTGATAACAACACAAGTCTTTTTGCCTGGGATTTGAACCCGGGACTAAATGTTAATTGACGACTTGATAACAACACAAATCTTTTGCCACTACACTGGTGGCTAGTTGGGCCATGTCCTAAAGTTTTTATGCCAATTGAATATTCTTTTTGCATCACAGGTTGTCATCGATCAGCCAATTGGAATAGTGCGCTATCCCGGAGTGGCCAAAGGACTGTATGTTGCTTCACCCTCAGGTTTGTCTATCTAACACTATCTTGAACATACAACATAGTTATAAACCATGGATTTAAAGGAGCAGTACTGGCTTTTAATGAAGTTCTAGTTGCTGTGTTGTAAGGCCCAGTCTGTGTTACTCGGATTCGAGTGTGTGTCAAATAAAGGTATTTGTCCAGCGGGTATGATCAGAACTTCCTTTAATTTTTTCATTTATTAGGAGGATCCCTGAAGGTCATATCTCCATACTCATTTGTTGGACATGAGTACTTCAAAAGGGATGAAGAGTTGGAGAAAATAGGCTCGAGTTGCTGTTTTGTGATGTAGTTTCACACTGAGCTTAAGTATCTATTCTGCTATGGACTTGTCATTTGTCACTCTTTCTTTTTTACTTGATTAGGGAAGCCTGCTTTGAGCAAAGTTGAAGTTCTTGAGAGAGATGGGAAACAAAACTGCACATTAGTCCAGGTATGTGTGACCATGAATGTTTAGATGCTTATGAAGAAAGATGGATTTGTGATTTTTAATTTACTTATACAGGTCGAGATTGAATCGGGACGGCCTCACCAAATACGGATTCACCTTTCTTTCATAGGGCATCCTTTGTTGGGTAAAGACTGAATAAATTCAATCTTGACTGAAGTCTTAGGGAAAAAAATTCAACTTAAATGCACCCATTTCTGAAGGAAAACATTCCACAAATGACATTTATGTTATCCTGACTCTTTCTTACGACCTTCGAAATACATGGAAAAATAATCGTGTTGACAATTCTGTCAGATACACCTGAGTTTAAGTAACATAGACTGTCATTTCTTACAACTCCTATTGTTGCTGTTCAACTGATTTGTTTTTTTTTTTCTATCAATCAGGTGATCCGTTGTATGTTGCCGGCGGCCAGCCAAGGTGTTTTGACTCCGAGATTGTAGATGAAAGTTATGCACAAGATGGGTATGACATATATATCTGCTTTCATTTCCTTCATGATCTTGTATGATTATTTGCAGAATCATACCATCTTTAACTTGTAGACACCAGTTTTTTTCTGGGTAAATCTCAATTGAGAACCAAGTTAAAAGTGGCGACCGAGGGTTCGTACCCGTTAAGCACATTACAGCATAACTTATTAGTTATTGTAATAATTCATTACTTGAAATCCCGAAGTTCTCATTTGCACGTCTGTGGCATCTTCAGAACCGAGTAAGGGATATGATTCTCTAAACTCTAAAGATCTTCCACATATTTGAGAGAACTTAGAAAACAATAAACTACATCTGTGTCGGAGATATATCCGTATTTAATACTATTCCTAGCTCTAGGGTTCATGTGAAAGTGAAACAGTCTGGATATTAGTTACTTAAGACTGAATTATATTTCAATTGTTGTGACAGAGGGTACCATAGGCCTACGAACCCAGTACCGGGAGACTGCGGCTATTACTTACATGCACATCGACTCGTTCTCTCACATCCAACCACAAGTGAGGTAAATCTATAAGTCATGTTGCTCCTCTTGAAATACTTAGATTCGATATTAGTATCTGATGCATATTTAAGGGTGACCGTGGTCTAGACGTCTAGTTATGGGTTGAGAAAGATTGTGATTAATGTGCACTATTCTAGTCTTTTAAAAATGAATCCAAATCGAACTTATGCCCTAGATAATTAAATTAAATTTTACGGGTATTTTATATAGTATTTAAAAATGTATTAAATGTTGTATAAAAAAATTAAAAAATGGAGAGTTGAGTCCAAGTAACATAGTTGGTAAACAAGTGGATCGGCTTTTGGTTTCCTTGTAAACATGCATATGCATAGTATGTTTCAATTGTAATGTCACATTTATCTTCATAACATTTCACAGGTTTCTTCTTTTTCATTTTTGTTGCAGATGATTTACATCACTGCACCACTTCCGTCTGTCCTTCGAACGTCGGATGAGGCCAATAGCTCGCCGGAATCCATGTCTGTCAGCTCAGCTAAGTGAGAACAAAACTCATGTACCGGCATTTTCTATTAAAATATAGTTTGCTTTGACTAAAATTATTGTTCCTTTTTGGTGTGATACTCAAAATTATTATTAAAAGAAATTACTAGATATATAGTTTGCTTAAATTTATATGATTTTGGTTATAAATTTTATTTGGAAGTATATAATTTCATATCTGATGGTTACATAAAGTAATCTAAATTCAAACTTACTGTTTCAAATAAAATGAAAAAGAAAGAAAACATTTTGTTTTGTTTGGCAATGAAGAAAGTGAAAGAAAAATAAAAACAAATTATTTGTACATTTTTTTAATAAAAATATATATTAGAAAACCAATCTTTTATGTAAAAAAATCGACAAGGTACAATTATTATTATTTTGTGATTAAGTTGAGAGAATTAAAAATTATGTTCTAATGTAAATGTTAGAATTTGAACTCATACAACATTTTAGTTATTCTTTTTATAAGTTTTATAGTTAGTATTAAAATAATGATAAATATTCTATACATAGGTCGGTGGAAACTGAAAGTTTTCACAAGCGCCTTAGTTTTAGGGTACAAGGAGTTAGTATAGGGTTAGGTTGTAGGAGGTTAGAATTTAGGGATAATTATTTCAATTTAAGGTTTAGGGTTATAATTTAGGGTTTATAAGTTAAAACATAAATCTTCACTGCATTGCCCTAAAAATTAAACACTAACCTATAAACCCTAAATTATAACTCTAAACCTTAAATTGAAACAACTATTCCTAAATTTTAAATCCCTACACTTAAACCCTATACCCTAAAGTTAAGACGCTTGTGAAAACTTTCAGTTTTCACTGCTTGTGTATAGGATATTAATCCTTAAAATAATGACAAACATTTTATTTACTTTTTATATTTTAAGTATGTCTAATGACATTTTTGGCTTCCAAAGTTGTCAAAATATCGTTTTAGTCCTTCAACTTTTTCTTACCTCTTTTGGTACTTGAACTTTTGATTTTTTATTAAATTAAATAAACTAATGGAAAAAATAAGTTAGTGATTTTGTCCTTTTTTGTTTACTATGATATTAACCATTTTATTCTTTTACGAAACAAAATAAAAAATTTGAAAAGATAATACATATATTTTAAAATGGTAAAATATAAAAAATATAAAATTGTAAAAATTTAGTAAAAAGACAATAGTTTAGTTGGTTTAATTTAAAAAATAATTTAAAAGTTTAAGAGTAAAATAAGAAGGAAAAATCAATGACTAATATGCTTTTTTTTTCTAAGTTTGAGGGTTAAATATGTTATTAGATTTTTTAAAATAGCCGCAAAAAATTCTTATTACTGTTCTAACCCAACTTGTGAAATATTATATATATATTTTGCGAAGGTAATGAAATTATAGTTTGGGTAAGAAAAATCTCTGCCTCATTAGGGTCTTTAGGTGGAATTTTAATTGGTATGGTAAAGTAACAATCATAAGGCATATGAAAGAATAAAGAATGCATCATGACAATTTTAATTTGGTATTTATATAATAATTTCTTTCAATTTTAATTTTAATTTTGAAATTATTTTAATGAAAAAATGCATAATGACAAATTTAGTCACAAATGTTTTGCACTTTTGTTAAATTGACATTTTGACGAGTTAAATTTGATCTCAATTCTCCAAAAAGTTTATCGTTTTCTTAACGAAAATGTTGACTATAATACTAAATTTTAACAGTTTTCATGTAGCACTCTACGTTTTAGTCTACATGTCGACTGAAATTACAAAATTGGGGGTTAGAAATTTATTAGGAAAATGACATTTGAACCAAAATTATGTATGAAAATTCGAGGGAGAAATTAAATTAATTAAAAAAACGACCCTTAAAAACACTTAAAATTTCAACGTATTAGACTTGTTCATCCACCGATCAAGTCGCATAACGTGTGAAAATATATTTTGTTTTTATTTGTTGTAAAAGGAGGATATATATAGAGAGGGGTATTAAAATATATTTTATATTTATCTAAAATTTGCAATTAAATTTAAATAAAAAATATTACTTCATTTAGATTGAGATGGGTTTGTCTAGGTTAAAATTTTTATATGTCAAATTAAGGGTGATAAAGGTTTGATTCAGTTAGAGACAAATACAGGGGCAAGCAGTGACCTTGACCTCATTGAAAATAGTATGGTATCTTTTATAGTCATTGTAAATTTTTGAAATTTTAATTTGATATAACGGTAAAATTGCACTTTGATTTCTCAAAAATTATTTATACTTATTTTAGAAACAACTCCATGCAATCTTTAAACGATATTCTCTTCACTGGAAGGTAGGTTTTTTCTCACTTCTAGATTCATGGCCGCTTCTTTCAGGGTTGATGTTCTGGTCTTGAGTCCATGTCCCTAGGATCTGCCCCGCCTCTTTCTTTTTCTGCTTCAACCCGATCCTTGCATCATTGCCTGCTCATTGTGCTTTTCTTTCTTTTTCTAGCAACTCCTTGTTTTTTCCTCTGAAAACACACAATGTCCTCAATCACTCCACTGTCAATTGAGCACGAAATGATCACTTCTGAGCCACGTTCCTAACATTCTCCTGACTCGAAAAATTTCATTAATGACATTCTAAAATCTCTGGACTTAAATGAGGATGGGGAGGTCAACTTTGCCATTAAAAACTATGCATTGGTAGGTAAGATTCTCTCGAATGTGGCGGTCAGGCACCTCACCATCAATGTCATCCTTCGAAAAGCCTGAAAATATCTAAATTTAGAATGCCATAATTTGGGAAAGAATGTTTTTCTCTTTGTTTTTCAATCGCCAGAAGACAGGCTCAGGATTTTAAGAAACCGACCATGGGTCATTCAAGACTGTCTTCTAATACTGAAAGAATGGTTGCCGGAAGTTGCTTTTGAAGAGCTAGACTTCGCCACGGAAGAATTCTGGATCCAGGTGCACAATCTCCCAATCACCTTAATCACCCCGAAAAACATCAAGAAGATCGAAAACTTGTTCCCCCGCTACTACGGTTCAAATTTCGACAACAACAACAACAAGGTGAAATGGGATGGACGCTTAAACCTTAGAGTTGCAATCCGGGTGGAAGACTGGCTTTGTTCTCAACCAGAAAAACTTCAAACCACTGGAAGTCTCTTTCAAATACGAGAGACTCCCTAAATTTTGTTACAAATGTGGTCGGATCGGGCATGAGAAGAAAGAATGTTGGCACAATACAAGCCTCTTTAAATTATTTGGCCGTTTCGGACCGTGGCTACGAGCATCTCACATATGAGAAAAGGACGGCGAGCCAAGTCTGTCAACAGTCTCGATGATGCCCGACACTCGACGACAACCCTGTATTCTGCCACCCCACTACTGCAGAAGATGATAAATCACTACAGGACAAAATTAGCATTTGTTCCAAAGAGATCTAAGATCTTTCGATCCCCACCCCGAGGGTACGAGAATACTAGGGTCAACTTACGATGAGACCACATATCTCTCCTCTCACGCTATTTACTTTTATGGTAAGGACCTTTTGGAGCCTTCCTCCTTTGATGGGAAATGAAAAGTTGACATTGCGAACTCCAATACCACTTCTGATACTTTGGCGGCCAAAGATTTATGGCCAAAAGTAACCCTAGCAAGGAACACTTAGAGCCAAACTTTTTCCTCGAGCATTAACTCAGACGAACTTTGGTGTGACTTGATTACTGAGTGAGTGAACAATTTTAGTGTTTCTGGTAGCCGAAAACGAAAGATATTGAAGAACAATGAAGAATCTTTTTTTGTGGCCAAAAAGAGGGAACTTTGGCAATACATCTCAAACTGGATCTTTCAGATTGCTCTTGGTAACTGGGGAGTAAGTGAATTCGGTGCCGTGAAAAATGAGGACATTCTTAAAGTGACTTTGTTCTCAGAATCCTTCACATGTGCATCTCCAGTCATTAATAGCATCAAAAGGAAAAAGAAAGGATTTTCTTGTGGAACCAAAAGGCTCACGCTCATCAAGCAAGCTGCTAGACGCAAGTATGCAATAAAAATCACCAGGGTCATGCTAGACGAGGTGGGAGTCATGGAACTGGGCATTGACCCGTTCGATAAAAAAATCACCAAAGTAGCGTCCATGTACGTTGATGACAATTGCTCGCTAAATGGGGAGATAGTGTTAAGCGATGAGGAAAGTCAGCCTAACCCAGGCTCTTTGAAGAATTCAGCGAACCATGGTTCAAATGGTTTCTACATAGCGGGTAATCTTGTAGGGGTTATCCGCACCAAGCATGATTAAACTTGTCATCACCTCTTTCGAGCGTAAGGGACGAAAGATGGTGTCTCTTGCAAGCCCTTCCCCTAGGATCAGTAAGTGCTCCCGTTTCACTACTAATCTAAGATCCTTCGCAGTTTGATCTTTAGTTACCACTGTCTCCAGCTTCAGACAGAAGGTTGCGTCTGTGACTGGCTTTTGTTTTCTCGGTAAAATTGCACTTTGATTTCCCAAAAAATATTTATACTTATTTATGACCCCTTTGATATTGCCCGTTATTCGGTTAATTCAGATGATTAAGTACCTCTTCATGTTGGTTATGAGGAAAATGTAGTCGTGTTGATTACTTTTATCCATTCTTTTTTATATCGAGGACAAAAATTTGGGGCACTTTTCATATTAAATTTTTATTGGATAAATCATACTTAATGTTATTTTTTTCTGTCATTGAAATTAAAAACGTTAACGAAATTAAAAACTTTGTGTATTGCATACTTAGAGTGAACGAAATGTGTAATTTGTTTTTAATTACAATTTAGTCTTTGTATATTGGAAATTTTTGAAAAAGAACTTATATTATCTTGATTGTAATTTAGTAGTCAGCGGATGATTTTTTAACGGTTAAATAATTGATAACTTCATGATGGTTACACAAAAGTAATTTAAATGCGAACTCATTTTCAAATAAAATGAAAAAATATAATATATTTTTTTGTTTGAAGAGGGGAAAATGGAATGAAAAGAAATATTTTTTTTAGATTTTTTATGAAAAATAAATATTATAAAACCTATTTATTTCTAAATACATCCAAATGGAAAAAATTAAATTTAGAAGTTTTTTCTCTTGTACTTGATTAATATCTTTTCCCCCCCTTTTTCATTTCTCTAGAATTTATTATGTAGATTTGAGTGCTTGTGTTCTTTTGTTTCATAAGTTTATCTCTTTTATGAAAGGGTAAATGTTTTGTCTATTTCTTTTATAAGTATCTGTATCTAATTCATTAACTGACAAATTTAAATCGGATATTAAAGAGATCCAACGACCTTCCTAACTCAATTTGTTTCATTCACAACATTTAATCCATGACCTTGCCTAAAAAATTTAATGTCTCATTCTACTAAATCAACTGATTGGTGGTGATGCTTTTTGTCTATCTTTATAGCACATTTTACTCTTGTTTTAACCAAAAAAAAAATTGCATTTGTCATACATATAACCACCCTAAATATATCGTACTTAAATTATGATAATATAAATTACTAATATAATGCCATGCTCTATTGTTTTATTAATGTTGACTATGTATAGATAGATACCGTCGACAACATTGTTTGTTTACTTGGAATTGAGTGGTCCTGTTACCCCAAAAGTTAGGGTTCATGTCAACCTCCATGGCTCCATCAACAAGCAAACCCTAAATTTAAGACTTAGGGTATTAATGAAAATTCAGAAAAGGGGGAACTAAAAATTAATGAAGAAAATGACACTGAAAACAAATTTGTATACGAGAGTTTGAGGGATAACTCAAATTTTGATGAATAGGTCAAATATTAAACGCTTTTGAATTTCGCTACATCAATATTAGATTTATTCATGGATTGATTAAGTCGCCTCATGTATAAAACAATATTTTGTTTTCACTCGCAAAGAAAAATATTTGGTTGTTTAAAAATAGACAACGTTTTATTAGTTAGATAATAATTTAATTCGAAGGGGTTTGTTTGCCTATAAAAATATAATTTTTAAAGTAGAGATGATAATATTTTAGTTCGATTTTAAGAGAAAAAAATTGCTAATAGTCTTACTTCAAGTTTAAAAAAAGCAAAAATAAAAATATTAAATTGAGTCGAATTATCTAAAGTAGAACCAAACCAAAATTAACGTAAATCTAATCGAGCACTAAAGTTCAAACCAATTCTTTAAATTATATTAAAAATATGATCTAATTCAAGAATATGATAACCCTTAAAAAAAAACTCTAATAAAATATCTCCCTTCCAAAAATGTTGTACAAGCCACTTGCAAGGGAGACATGTTATATCATTTTCAAGACCAATTTGGTCTAATTGAATGGTCCATGTTGTTGTATCTTTTTTTCAAGAGTATTATCCAACTTGATCAATTGTACTTGGAGACAAAGCTTCAATTGTTAGATATATGCAATTTTCAATATATAAGTTTTTCTTTTAATATATGCAAAAAAAATTATACATAAATTGCGTAAACAAGCTTGTTAAATTTAGGGATTGAGGCGTTAATTTAGGGTTTATGTGGTTAATTTATAAGGTTTAGAATTTAAGATTTAGAGTTAGAGATTAAAGAATATGTTTAGAGTTATAGATTTAAGATTTTAAATTTTAAATTTTAAAGAATTGTGTAATATTTTTTTACACAACATATGTACCAAAATACAATTCATTGTATTTAATGAAATAGTTCAAATAATTAATAGTAATAAAATTAATTTTTAAATTGTATTTGTATTTAGATAAACTTGAAACGCTTAACATTTGAGATAATTTTATAAAATGAAAACATAGAATTTTCTTTACATAATGAGAAATTTAACCTTCAACTTTTACTCCTTGCGTTAATTTTGACTTTTTTTAATTTTTTAGTTAAATTCAACATTTCGCCTTATAAAAAAGTCATATATCTATTTTAACAAAAAAAAATTAATTATAACATTTTTTTTACTTATACTATCTAAACTGTGTTTTAAAAAAATTAATTGATCCATTAATTCGATCTATTAGAATGAATAACTAAACAAACTCAACAATTAATTTCAATAAAAAACCGAATGATGTTCATTTTAAAAGACTCGAATTTAACTATTTTATTTATAAAATATGTATATTGTCAAATAGTCGGTAACTACCGAGTACGTTAGTTATAGCGGATACCTCAAGTGAAAAAAAGTATACCCTTAGGTTGAACCCTTTTCAATAAGGCAAAATGACAAAAGATGCCCCCAACGTTTGCATGTTTTGTAATTTGACCCCCTATTCTTTTTTTTGGTCCAAATATGCCCCCAACGTTTGCTTGTTTTGTCATTTGTGCCCCTATTCTTTCTTTTGGTCCAAATACGCCCCCTAACATTTCATTCATAGTCCAAATATGCCCTTGTTGGATGTAAACTGTCAATCAACCGACGCTCAACAGCTTATAAAATTTTTTTGACGTGGCATCAGCAGATCTTAATACGTGGCAAGTCCAGTCAGCATCAGCTGTTGAACGTCAGTTGACTGACAGTTTCCATCTAACAGGGGGCATACTTGGACCAAATTGAAACGTTGGGGGTATATTTGGACTACGAATAAAACGTTGGGGGCATATTTGGACCAAAAGAAAGAATAGGGGGCCAAATGACAAAACAATCAAACGTTGGAGGCATATTTGGACCCAAAAAAAGAATAGGGGGTCAAATGACAAAACATGCAAACGTTGGGTGTATCTTTTGTCATTTTGCCTTTCAATAATTGTTTGATTAAAGAAAACTCATGCTTTCTTTAAAAATGGATATTATTAACTTCCCATAAATTCCATTTCTGTTTTACTCTTTTCCAATTCAATAAATTTATTTAATTTTTTTTATTTGGGTAAAGTACACATACGGTCATTGAGCTTTAGTAAAATAAAATAAAATAATAACTAAACTTTTAAAAATCACAAAATAATAATTAAATTTTATATTTTAAAACAAAATAATAACTGGGCGTTAAACCCCGCTAATCCTAACGAAAATCTAACTGGTTATACCACATTCCCATAACAATAAAACCCTATTCTCCGTTCAAGTTCCCCTTCATCGTCATTTTTTATTCTTTTTCCCTCACCGCTCAATTTATTGTCAAATTTAACGGTTGTTGCGATGGAGTAATCGACGAAGGAGAAGAGAAAGAACTGGGTTTGAACTGGGTGGACTTGTCGACCACGACGAGTGCCTTATGTTGTCGAATGATGGTTTATCGGGGGAAATCACTGGAAAAAACACGAGGGGAGAAGGTCTTTTTGGGCTCAAACTAGTCAAAATCACCAGAAATTAAATTAAGAATTTTATGTTTTGGGTAATTGATTCGGTGTTCTTTGTTTTCATTTTCGATTCAATTGGTTTACTGTTACAAAAAGAAAAATACAATCAAGATTGGGTTACGATTTTAACCTGTAATGGTTATTGCCCAATAGATTGGTTAAGAAGCTAGAGATTGTGTTAGGAACTGGAAAATTAATGGTAATTACTTTCTCATGCTCTGATAAATTGATTTTATTGTTTTTTAATTTTTAAATATGATGTGGAATATGTTTTATTGTTTTTCAGATATGAAGTGAAAAGCGGGGTGGGGATGTGACCTACCGAGTTAGATTTTCCTTAGGAGTTAACGCCCTTGTTATCATTTTGTTTCAAAATATAAAATTTAATTGTTATTTTGTGATTTTTAAAAGTTTAATTACTATTTTATTATTTTATTAAAGTCTAGTGACCGTCTGTGTACTTTAACATTTTATTTTCATCCAAAAATTTGAATGGACAGGTGTAAATCTAACCTTATCCAAAGTAATTTATTATTGTTGTTATTATTTGGTCCACCTTGTATGGCTACGGTAAGAAGGTGATGGTGGATGTCTTAAAAAGTCACTCTCGCTTTGAAAAAGTCGTCCATTTCTTTTTGGAATGATTCTATGATTTTCTCCCTCTATTATTGGAAGAATCTCAAATCTATAAATAACCCATTTTGGTTCCAAAATTTTAAATTAAATAAAAATCACAAGAAAGATGAAGAAGAGGCTTTATTTTTAGGGTAAATTACATAAATAGCCACCTTACTATTGGTAAAGTCGCGATTTGACCACCTTACTATTTTTTGCAGCTATTAAACCACCAAACTATTTAATTGGTTGCAATGTGACCACCAGCCGTTAGAAACTAACGGAAGAAGTGACGTGGCAGTTAGTAAAATTGTTATAATTGCATATTTGGTCATTGCTATTTATACATTTTATCAATTTAGTCCTAATTTTAATAAATAAAATAATTTAATTATTTAATTAGGCGACGACACGTGTCGCCACCGTATTGGAGGACTTTATTTATGTATTTTTGATTTAATAATTTTTATTTTGCTCCTCCAATCAGGTGGTGACACGTGGCACTAGATTGGAAGAGCAAAATTAATGCAAGAAACACCTCGCTTTTGATAGGATTCGAACTCGGGTTGGCAAGGTGGAGAATAAGCAGTTCTACCATCAGGCCACTGCTATCTTTGTTATATATTGTACAAAATCTAATATATATTCTCTTTAGCTCCGAGAGTGTTCTCAGCTCTTCAACGATGGCTTCATCGACGGTTTGGATAGCACCATTGTTGTACGGGTTTTGCGCCATTTGAAGCTCCGCATAACCGGCTTTGATGGCGGTAACACTAGCGAAAATTTTGGCTACCAAAGCTTCTAAAACTGCTTTCTGCTTGGGATTTCCATGTGAAGGTATTTTATGATCTGGGTTTGGATTGTAGCACTCGAATTTGTGCTGGTATGGGAAAACGCAGATTCCAATACTATTGTTTGAAGAAAATTTTGACGATGATTTTAGGTTGATGACTTTGTGGAAGGTTCTTGCGAGCTTGCTTTTATGGCTATGGCTGCTGCCATTGTTGTTGTTGTTGAAGTTGATGTTGTTAATGGTGGAGGTGGTGCTGTTGCAGCTTTTGCTTCGGGTGAAAACTGATTTGGGTTCGAATATTGGATCCATTTTTTTGAAAGATGAAAAGAATTAGAATGAAATGGAGGAATGGAATGCTGTTTGGACCATGAGAAAAGAAAGGGAAAAAAGAAAAAGAAAAATAATTTCGGGTTATTGTGATTTGTGAGAGACTGTTTGGAGGAAAAGAAAGTGAGAGAATCTGATAATCTTTGGAAAAGCAAAACAAAGAGAACACAAAATTTTGATTTAATTTATAACAAAGAACTAGGATATATATTAGATTTTGTACAATATATAACAAAGATAGCAGTGGCCTAATGGTAGAACTGTTTATTCTTCACCTTGACAACCTGGGTTCAAATCCTAGCAAAAGCAAGGTGTTTCTTGCTTTAATTTTGCTCTTCCAATCTGGTGCCACGTGTCACCACCTGATTGGAGGAGCAAAATAAAAATTATTAAATCAAAAATACATAAATAAAGTCCTCCAATACGGTGGCGACACGTGTCGTCGCCTAATTAAATAATTAAATTATTTTATTTATTAAAATTAGGACTAAATTGATAAAATGTATAAATAGCAATGACCAAATATGCAATTATACCAATTTTACTAACTGCCACGTCACTTCTTCCGTTAGTTTCTAACGGCTGGTGGTCACATTGCAACCAATTAAATAGTTTGGTGGTTTAATAGCTGCAAAAAATAGTAAGGTGGTCAAATCGCGACTTTACCAATAGTAAGGTGGCTATTTATGTAGTTTACCCTTATTTTTATTAAATTTCTTGAATATATATATATAGAGAGAGAGATAAGTTTGAAGTAAATTTAGTTGCAGAAAGCTTGGAACTAAGGACAACAATGGCGGATGATGGGAAGAATACCTTGGCAAATTCATTGGAAGAGACACCAACATGGGCTGTTGCTGTGGTGTGTTTTGTCATAGTAGTTGTTTCAATCCTCATGGAATATGGCATTCACCTTCTAGGCAAGGTAGGTTTAAGTTTTTAATTTCTTCCTGCTTCATAAACTTCGGGTCGTTAATAACCCGAAGTTTATTTCGGTAACTTAAATTGAAATAAGAATTTCAACATCCACAACTTTTTCTTCCTTTTCAAGTTATAGCCATTACTTTAATCTTTTGGAATACATTTTAACTTCCATAAATTCGAGTTTAATTCAGCTAGTTCATGCTACCGCAGTCGATAATTATATACTGACATTTTCGTATACTCTTTCGCACAGTGGTTGAAGAAAAAGCACAAACCAGCACTTTATGAAGCACTCGAGAAGGTTAAAGCAGGTAATCAATGAATTTCAATTCATTCATAAGAAATTTGTAAAATATCGTCCCTAAGCAGTTAGTGAACCGAATCCTTGAATGAGTCGAAAACGACTCGAATGTCGAAACGAAACCGAAGTAAACAGATTTAGTTATTTACGATTAACAAATATTTTTGTTTTGTTTTGTGTTGCAGAGCTGATGCTGATGGGATTTATATCACTACTCCTAACAGTATTCAAAGGCACCATAGCTGGATTTTGTATACCAAAAACCGTAGCAGACTCGTGGCATCCTTGTGACAAGAAATCTACGGATAAATACCCATCTAAAGAAACTGACTACTGCAAGAAAAAGGCATAATTTTCATTTCCATTTTTTTAAAAAATTTACTTCTGTTTTATTGAATCAAGAATAAATAGTTATGTTTATTATTCGATTATGTTTCGGTTTTATGGATAATGAATTTGAATATTCGAATAATTCGATTGGATTGATTTTAACTAAGTTTTGATTGCAGGGTAAAGTAGCATTTGTATCGACCTATGGAATCCACCAGCTTCATATATTCATCTTTGTGTTAGCAGTTTGTCATATTCTCTACTGCATTATAACCTATGCCTTGGGAAGTACCAAGGTAATATATTTGGAGTATTAATTATGTAATTTGATGTCCAAGTTATATATTTTTCTTATCATATTTTTTGGACTGCAGATGAAGAAATGGAAGGCTTGGGAAAATGAGACAAAAACAGTTGAATATCAATATTACAATGGTATATTTTCAACTTCCAATTATTTTTTTTTACAAAAAAGAACTTTAAAATGAAAATATCCCCTTTTTTATTATTCATTTATTTAATATCTTTTATTCAACAAGTTTTTTGTATGCTAAAAAATATCTTTATTCAAGTCCAACTCAAGTTAGGTCAAATAGCTGGTTTCAACATTTAAGACTAAAAGATATTTTTTTATTAAAATATCAAGAGGGACTAAAAGTTAAAATATTTATATCTTTTGTTGGTTTAATTTTGATGTAATAATGAGTAATTCGGTTGATACTCTCTTCTCTCTTTTTTTAAGATTGAGTTCAATATTTATTAAGAGTAAATTTCTCTTCTCTATTCCTTAAGTAGTAACTGTTAAAAATATTTTTAGCTTTTTTTGTTTTTCTATTTCTTTCTTTCGATTTTTTCTTTTAAAAAATTTGTTTGACTGACGTTTGTGAGCGAAACAAATTAAATTGAGAGTGACTCCCTTATCCCATAACGGACCTCTATATTACTCAATTTGAATTAGTCGGCCAATAAATTGAATATCAGTGGTTAAACTAAAAAAACTCGTTAAAAAAACCTTTTAATATTCTCAAATCTCAAGTGAGACTAGAAGTTAAAATTTTTTGATCTATCACTGTCAACCGCCAGATCAGCTTGAAATCAGACTATGTTAATCTTATGGTCACACAAAACCTTCCCACCATTGAGATTGGTCGAAGATTGTTTCCTTCATTTGAAACTCAGCCTTTGCGGCAACTACCAATTTAAAAAATTAGTAGGAATAGTCATTTGACTTGGACCTGACGGGTCTTGACCTGACTCAGCCATATAAGATCAAGTTTTTTTTATAAAAAAATAGGTACGCGTCGGGTTATGATATAATAATATAATTGTACTCTAAATATTTAGAGATAATTACTATAATGCCCCTATCTTTATATTTTCTCAATTATCTCCCTATTTAGTAGAACAAAAATGAGAAATTATTATAATGCCTATCTCTATATAATTTTTTCCAATTATCTCCATATTTGCCGAATGAAAATGAAAAAAAATTATTTGTAACGGGTTGAAGTTGGATGTTTATCCTAAAATTTGGGTTGGTGGAATATGATCAAACTTTAAGTCCAATCTAGTGGAGGTTTTAAATTTTCGGGTAAGATGCAAATTGGCTAATAACCAAGCCTGGCCCATGATCGCCTTAAAAATTAGTCTTCTTTTAGAAAAAGACTAATGTGTCACGTCATCACGTTAATATTTCTTAGCGACAATAATTATAATGAAAACGAATTAAAAATTTAGTGGTTGTATTGTAGGTTTTAAATATTTATTAACCAAAATGAAAGCTTCTAAAAGTCCAGGAACTATAGTGTAATTTACCCTTTAATTCAAATACGATTTATCTGTGATGCAGATCCCGAGAGGTTCAGGTTTGCAAGGGACACTTCATTTGGGCGTAGACATATGAACTTTTGGAGCCGTTCAACTTTATCCCTTTGGGTTGTAAGTACTAAGTACTACCAAATCCAAATAATTTACGCACTAAACTTTAAACTTTGGAAATAATCTCAATTCTTTATTTATGGTCAGGTGTGTTTCTTTAGACAATTCTTCGGCTCCGTTACAAAGGTTGATTACCTAACACTAAGGCATGGATTTATCACGGTAAGTTAAATTTAAATTATTACAATAAACGTGGACAACAAATATTAATATAAAAAGAGTCGAAATCATAAAATAACTATCTTAATTTCATGTTACAATTATTGCTAATGGAAACTTGAATGTGCTATGTTTTCAGGCACATTTGGCACGTGAGAATGAAACAAGATTCGATTTTCATAAATACATTAAGAGATCATTAGAAGACGATTTTAAAGTTGTAGTTGGGATCAGGTTAGTTCTCTTTTCGAATTATATTATTTGGATTCGATATAATTATATGTTTCATAATGTTGTATTAATTTGCAGCCCAATCATATGGTTCATTGCTGTCTTGTTCCTGCTTGCCTATACACATGGTAAGGCCTATTCGTCCTTCTATTACGTACCAAATATTATCGCAATCAAATATATTAAAGATTAATCGATAAAATTAAAATTATAAATGAATATTATTGTGCATACGGATAACTAATAAATAATTTTCTCTTTTGTATAGGATGGAGATCTTATCTATGGCTTCCTTTTATCCCCTTAGTTGTAAGTTTTTCATATTTACAGATTTTCGTTTTGAAATTTACATCTTAGAATATTGTGAATTTGAATTTATTAATAAATAGGGTTTTATTTTTTCAGATAATTCTAATGGTGGGGACCAAGTTGCAAATGATAATAACAAAAATGGGACTAAAGATTCAAGAGAGAGGGAATGTGGTGAAGGGTGCACCGGTGGTTGAACCGGGCGACGATCTCTTCTGGTTCGGTCGCCCGCACTTCCTTCTTCTTCTCATTCATATTGTTCTTTTTACGGTAATCATTTTTATTTTAAAATTATCTCTATAAGCTGAAATTCATAAACACGACATAAATATATAAATATCAATAAAAATTTTAAAGTTGTAAATTAATTTTTGCGTACCGATTGAGTTTATTTAAATATGTTACGCATTTCATTGTGCAGAATGCATTTCAACTGGCCTTTTTCGTGTGGAGTACGGTAAGCCAAAACCCAAAATCATGTGTTTGTTTCCCGAGAAAATGTTTAATTAGCTTATCTTAGAAAACAATTCTTTTTCCATCTTTTTTCAGTATGAATTTACCATAAATTCTTGCTACCATGAGCGCATTGAAGACATCATCATCAGAATCTCTATGGGGTGAGTTACATTTTCTTTTCACTTATATATATATATAATTTGAAAGAAAAAAATGATAAAATGTACTTAACATTTTTGCAATTTTGTTTCAGGGTCATCATACAAGTTCTTTGCAGCTACGTGACTCTTCCACTCTATGCGTTAGTGAATCAGGTAAGAAATTAGACCTATTTAATAGTCGAGCCATCCGTCCGGTCCGACCTGTACGGGTCAGATTTTGGACGGAGATTTTATAAATTTGGTTTGATATGGTCAATAATAACTTAAATTTGTGTACAGATGGGAACTAACATGAGAGCATCAATCTTTAATGAAAGAGTTGCGGGTGCACTTAAAAGCTGGCATCACACGGCAAAGAAACAAATTAAACACGGTAGGCAATCGGAGAATACAACGCCGTTTTCGAGCAGGCCGGCAACTCCAACACACGGGATGTCTCCGGTCCATCTCCTCCATGGCCATCCTCATAGAAGTGTCGAAAATCGCCGCATATCTCCTACAAATTCAGACTTGGAGAACGACCAATGGGATCCGGCTGATAGGTTTGCCAACTCTCCGAACCGCCATGATATTGATGTTCTCGATATCGATCAAGGTAGATCACAGTTGGAAATGAGAGAAATTGTGGACATGACTGTCCAAGAATCTAGCACTTCGGGAATGGTTTTAAGGTCACCCGGATCGGATCGAACACAACACGCGATCGATGTCAATCCATCGACTTTCTCTTTCGCCAAAAGATGATCGGAATCATGGGTTTGAATCAATTTTAACGGCTCTGAATATGGACAAGGGATAGATATAGAACAGGATTTTATATAATATATAGTTAGATTTGTTTATTTTTAAACTCGATGTGGGGTTCAATTCCATATTGTAGCAATATCCCCATGTATAAGGACCATCCGGTGCAGTCGGCCACCCGCCTGCAGTATCAATCATCATATCAAGTCATTGAAAAAATAAGATCAACATCGATTAATAAACTTTAAAGATGAACAGAAGTAACCAGTAGTTTCATGGGAAGTTTGGGCCAAGAAGGCAGCTATTTCCCTCTTTTGAGTAGCTTGGTCACCGGTGGTAGCGAAGGCGGGGTAAGAACTTGCAGCAGCATCATAGGTATAGAAGTTTCGATGCAGCAGCATCTGATTGAACAAATCTCTGGATATAAGACCGGTTAGTCCACCACCAAGCGGCTCAGGGGAAGGGTCGACAGGGGTGCACTGACTTTGGCAACCGTCTTTGCAGTACGGTTTGGCTACAACATAGGCCACCGGGGCAAAGAGCACCACCTGCTTGCCTTCCACACTGCTCCGCTGATCCTATGATTAGATAGGACAATAACAAAGGCAAAATTGACAAGGCCTGAAGAAACCTCATTTTTAATCTGATTTTATTCATGTGGGATGAAATCCCATTGGAAGGATGTAATATAACATATATATAGTGGGAGTGATGGTTAACTATAGATTTTTAAATATATTTAAAAAGACACTCGGTTTCATTTAAATATTATTTGTGAAATTATTTTTTATTAACATTGTAAAATGCAACAATCCCCAAATATGATTTAAGAATACTTGACAAATAATTTCACAAACACTATATTTAATTATTATTAGTCTCTTCTAATATTTATTTCCCACACTATTTTGGATAAGAGATAATGGCACCAAGGCGCCTTATACTTTAACATAAATTTTAATGTGGTGTCTAAACTTTGAATGTGTTTGATGTACCCTTTGTAGTTCACTTTCGCCATCTAAAATGTCCTATGACACTAACACCGTTATTGCATGATGTATCATGGACGCGCGACACTCTCTTATAATGTCACGTGTCACTTTTTTTGGCAAAAAAATATTTAAAGTTATGGTGCATTAAAATAATTTTACCTTTTTGCATAATAAATTAAAAAACACACACACACAAGGGCATTATCATAATTTTATTATTTTTTCATAAAACAATAAATTAGAAAAAATGTTTTACAAATTAGATTGTCTTCTCCTTTTTCATGAATAAATTTTCTATACACAGGCGGTGGAAACTTCCACAAGCGCCTTAATTTTAGGGTATAGGGAGTTAGTTTAGAGTATAGGGTTTAGAGGTTTAGGTGTGGAGGATTAGAATTTAGGGATAGTTGTTTCAATTTAAGGTTTAGAGTTATAATTTAGGGTTCATAGGTTAAAACCTAAATCCTCACCATATTACCCTAAAAACTAAACTCTAACCTATAAACCCTAAATTATAACCCTAAACCTTAAATTGGAACAACTATCCCTAAATTCTAAACATCTACACCTAAACCTTATACCCTAAACTAACTACATAAACACTAAAAATAAGGCGTTTGTGAAAACTTTAAGTTTCCACCGCCAGTGTATAGGATATTAATTCCCTTTTCATTCATTTTTCCCCCTTTTATGAAATTTGTAATTTCTCCTTCATTCTTTTCTCTTTTTATTTCTCTAAAATGAGATCTTTTATTTTATTTTTCTTGCCGACGAAAAAATTCAATCACTCGAACTCTTAATTTTTTCACATAAACTCTCCAATGCGTTCGCCAACACCTCTCAATTTCTTCAATCTAGAGAGCTCAATCAACAATAGTATGAATTTCTAAAGTCGATGAAGTTCTATTTAAACTTAACGGATGGGGTCCATCGTACTCTACTGTTGTCGCCTAATTAACACCTGCCTCTCTCCCTCTATATGTTCTCTTTGCTCCCTTCTCTCGCTCCGAGAAGCTGGGTTGAGTCGCCGACTAAAGTCGAAATTTCATTTTTTCGATTGCCAACCCATCCAACCGCCCTTTTTTGAGGCATGACCCCGAAAATTCTTTCGACATGCCTTTCAATTTTTTTTCTCGACCTCGACACTTTTTATTTGGCTAACCTGAAGATAATTCCTCCTTTCATTTAGTCGACGTCAAGCCTCTGTAAAAAAAAGAGAGACAAAAAAAGAACAAGCTCATGGTGATCAACTTTATAATCTTAACCAGTCAAATTAGAATCAGCAACAACATAAAGCCACAGTTTTCAAGTCATTCGTCGATATCCAACAAAATTTCACAACAAATTATAAATTATTATAGAAGTGTCAGTTAAAATGTTTTATTTTATTATATTGTTTGTTTTTATGTTTGTCTTACGTTTTATAAGATTAAAATCGATAAATCTATTTTCTATAGTAAGATAATAATTGACTCAGACGAAAGAGACGAGATTCGACGGAAAGTCAATGGCTCTGCTAATAATTTTTTTCGTTTATTTATTTGTGCTTACTAATAGCCAAACTCGGCTCATGAGGTAAGCACTATGAACTTCCCGCTCAAGACCCCACAATTCACAATAAATATTTAAATATGTTTCTATTATTCTATAATTTATATAAGGTATTTATTAATTGTATTTAAGATTTATTTTAACAAAACAACAAAATAATATTTTTACCTTTATATGTGTTTAACATAATACAAATATTAAATATCTCTTGTAAGTCATAAATGGTTCTTGAATACAGATTTAATTCTATTTAAATGCGTTACTAATTTTATTATACAGAATACATTTCAACTGACTTTTTTCCATGCGGAGCACGATAAGCCAAAACTCAAATTATGTGTTTGTCTCTAAAGAAAATGTTTAATTAGCTTATCTAACAATTTTTTTCTATTTTATTTTTATTTTTTTAATATGAATTTATCGTAAAATTATCGCTATCATAAGAAAATTGAAGATATCATAATCAGAATTTCCATGGGGTGAAATTTTTTTAATGTCAACAAATTACTGATGAAAATCATAAAATAAATAATGATGAATCGAAAAATAAATGAAAAATTACTGATAAAAGCATAAAATTAGTGAATCGGGTAAGAAATTAGACCGGTCTAACAGTTTGAAGTGTTGAACTATCTATCTAGTCCGGTTCAATCTGAATTACTAAAAATCTTATTGAAATTCGAACCAAACGGGTCAAGCTTATTGGGCTGGGAAATTGTAGCTTGTACTTGGGCCTAACTTTGAGATTAAAAGTTTTGTTCAAAGTTTCAACGTGTCCAAAAATATTATACATTAATTTTCGAAAAAATATTATACATTAATTTAATTTATATATTGTTACTATTTGTGTACATACGGGAACCAACACGAGACCAACAATATGTAATGAAATTTTTTTAGGATGAGTATTTGATTGAATAAAGGAAAAAATATTAATTTGATTGAGTTGACGAGTTTTATTTATAACTTAAATTTTATTTAAATTTTTTTGAATTGAGTTGTTTGAGTTTATGATTATGATTCTTATTGGTTTTAATTTAAACGGTTTTTTATAATCATATATGATATACACATATATTTTTTTAGGGATGGACCTAAAAGGGTTGGAGGGGGCGGTTGACCCCTCCCCTAAAATTTTGAAATCCCTATATGATTTAGAATTTTTTTTAGAAATTTACTACGTATTTCTTATTGGAAATCTATTTCCGCCCCTCTGAAATTTTATATGTTCGCCTACCCTAGAATTTTATAAGTTCACTCCCTAACATAAAGTTCTGCGTCTCCCTCTGTTAGAGTCTTTACATTTTTTTCATATGTGATAGATATGTATATCAGGCACAGTTGAAATGCTCGGCTCGAATTTGAAAATTGATCCATTAATTACTAAAAAAATTCAAGTTATTTGGGTTTCAATTTATAACTGAAACTTTATTTGATTTTTTTTTTCAATATGAGTTTACGACATTATAATTCGAGTTAAGTTGAGTTGAATTTTTTGCCTCGAATTGAGTCGAAAAAATCAATTTTTTTTGCATCAAATCGAAAATTTTCATTTTTTGAGTTGAGTCAAATTTTGTTCACTACTACTCTCCAACCCAATTTATTTTATTCAAAAAAATAACATCAACATTATTTAAAAGACATAAGTTCTCAAGGTAAATTTTTTATACACATGTGTAAAATGAACAAGCCTTCATATTTATACTATAAGATTTAAAATTTGAATTTTTAATTTTAAATCTTAAACTCTAACTTTAAACACTAATATTAATTTTTAAATCTTAAAGCCTAAATTTTAAACAAAATCCTTAACAACTAAAAGTAAAAGGTTTGTGTATACTAAAAAAACAACTCGTTTTAGAATTATTTTTCCAAGTTACCATGTTTGTAGACTAACGTTAATTTTTTTTTATATAAAAAAAGACTAACGGTAGTTGGTTAATTTATTTTAATAATATAAACACGCGTTTCTTAAAAAGGGGATAAAAATAGCAAAACCTATGAAACGACGTCGTTTAAAAAACCAAAGTCAAAATTAGTCAACGGGTAATATATTATTCTTTAAAGAACTCCACTATAAAGAACCACCCGACGCTTCGATTCTCTCTTTATATTTTTCCAGGGCTAGCGAATTTGGGAATTAGGGTTTCCTCTGAAAATTCTATTTTAACAAAAAATCGAAGATGATCGAGGTGGTATTGAACGATCGTCTGGGGAAGAAGGTGCGGGTGAAGTGCAACGACGACGACACCATCGGAGACCTTAAGAAGCTGGTGGCGGCGCAAACCGGAACCCGAGCCGACAAGATCCGTATCCAGAAGTGGTATACGGTTTACAAGGATCATATTACTCTCAAAGATTACGAGATCCATGATGGTATGGGCCTCGAACTTTACTACAATTAAAAGAGAAGCATGATTGCCGTCGTTTTTATTTCATGTAATCTGTACGGTCTTTGCATGAACAAAGCTTCAAATTTCATGTATGGATGCATTATAATCGTGGATGACGGTTCTTACGTTTTCGAAGTGTTGTTAATGGAGGAATAAGTTTACGGATTTGGGTTTTCTTTAGAAAATTTTATTATTAAATTTCACCTGTGGTTTTTGATTATGGAAAAAGGGGAAAAATAATTGAAATCCAAAATTCGATTTGCATCAGTTCCATTCTTAGGGAAGAGTATCTTAGACAATTATATTCCACTTAAAGTGATCCGAGTTAACGAGTTAACCCGAGACCAACTCGATTAGGAAAATTACTTAAATTCTTATGTTACAAACTCATTTTTAGCTTTGATGTTACAAGTAGAGGAAAATTGCTTAAAACCTAGAGTTTTTATGGATGAATGTAGTATTATAATTGTGGATGATGGTATTTACATTTTCAAGGATTGCTAACGTAAGAGTGTGCTAAATGCTTATTATAATTGATGGTGGGTGCTTTATATATGTGCTAAATGCTTATTATTTAGGGATAAACATATGCTTTTGTTTTAGATTGGGTGAAGATTTCAATAAGTAAAACCCTTTGATTTTTTTTCTTCAATTTTTGGAATATGAAGTTTGTTAGTTTATTTGGGAAAATATATATTTATTAGATAAATTATTACAAGTGGAGGGGCAGAATTTGTATATAAATCTACCAACTATTATGTTTGATTATTAAATACAACAAAAATGTTATTAATTATCATTTAAAGTATTTAATTCAGTATTTTTGTAATTTTTCAAGTGAGTTTGTGTCTACCGAATTCAGTCAGAAATTTTTTATTATTATAAAGGAAAATTAAAAGAGAAACTGAGGTCTTCCCAGGTTATCTAATTAAAAGAGAAACAAAGCTGAATTTTTCAGCTTTTTAAAACGGCGGATTGGTCCCTAACGCTGGTTTCCAACAAAAGAAATAATATTGGAATGACGCACTTGAGAAGAGCTATACTACTGTTTAGTGTTGAACACTCCACTATGACATTATTAAAATCTTTAAAACCTTTATCTCAAAGTCCATCTAACATTATAATATTTTAGTAATTTAATTAAAGTATTATTTTATTTAACCATCAATCATACATTATAATATTTGATTTATGTTATAGTTATAGAATGTCTGCTTTGTTATTAGGTTAATTGGGTGAGAAGAGTGCCAAGGCTACTCTTTCCACACTTGTTCTCATCAAGAACTTTTATGTTTCGCCCAACGACTCGCTGCAAATATAAAATTTAAAACTATCGATGCACCGTAACTCGCAAGATTAAAATTATCCCTGCCCCATTATTCACGTGGGTCCTCAGACCCACCTAATACTATTTTTACTCTCCCCACGATCCATTTATATGATATATTTATAAATATTAGTTATATAAATATAAATAAAATTTGTTATAAAAAAATTATGAAATATTTGTCATTTAGACTCCCGCCACATATGTAATATTATTCAAAATGTCATGTTTTTAAAAAATAATAATATATAAAATTAAATTTTGTACAACACAAAAATTTGGACTAAAAAAATACTAAAGTATATTGTAAAGGACAAAAAACTAGCACAAATAACATGTAAAATAATATTTTAATTGTTATAACATATAAACAATATAGAAAGAACTATAAAAGAAAAAACAATGAAAAAATAAACTTTTTAAAAAATAAGAACAAGTAACATATAATATTAGAAAAATAAAATACTTATGGTGAGGACTAAAGAGAAGAAAACAAATATTAAAAAAAGAAAGACTCAACATTATAATAAACCAATAAACATATATATTATATATGTATATATTTTTTTATAAATATTCTAAGTTAAAGTAAATATAAATTATCTTAAACTTAACTCTGATTCAAATTGATATTTTAAAACATATTTATATATTTGATCTGATCAATCTCAATTATATATATATTAAATTTTTAATAATATCCCAAGACAAGTCAATATGAATTACCTTAAATTTTACTATGATCCATGCTGATATTATATTTTTAATAATATTTATAATAACTTATTATAAGATTTGTTGGGGCGGGTGGGGATAATGCGAGGCAGGAGGGGATAATGCGGGGCGGGTGAGAATGAAGAGGGTACAAAGGCATATTCACGCAGTCCCCACCACCTACGACGAATCTAATTTTCATGTTCACCCCTGCCTCACAACCCACAAAAATTGTAACTATTAGGGGTGTGCAAAATCGGTTTCGGTTAACTATTAAGAAATTATTTCGGGTATCCGGTAAGTTCAGATCACCCAATTCTCGACCCTAGACCATAATCATTTAGCCGATTAACCATTTATTTGGTTAACCGAAAAATACGATTCGGTTCGGGTTATGATTTTTATTTTGTTTACACATGACATAAATTTTAATAATATGTTAGAAAAAAGTATATACTTTTAAAATTCGACACATGATATTAGTATTTTTTTAATACTAGCAAGTTAAACACTTAAACTTCATAAAATGAAATTATGATTTTACTTTTGGAATGAAAAAATAAAATAAAATCTATTTTTCCAATATAAAATAGTAAAATGGTATATAATATAACAATATATATTATATAACCGATCAGTTCGATTACCCGATTTGTCCCAAAATCATAAATTGTAACCGAATCGGTTTCTTTTTAAAAAAACAAAAACCGAAACTGAATTTTCAGTTCGGTTAACCAATTTTTTGGTTCAATTTTTTCAAGTTTCGGGATCGATTTTGGAGTTTCGGTTTGTTTGCACAACCCTAGTAACCATCCCTACCCAATTGAATATGAACTGGGGCGAATCCCCGCAAAATCCGGCCCACTGACATCTTAATTATACTTATAACTTAATAAATATAAGATTTATATTTAATATAGTGAAGATTAAAAATTTCTATAATTGTCTTAATTTTAGAGTTTAAGAATTTTTTAGGGTGTTTTTATGAGTTTAGTGAACGATATTTGAATTTAGGGTTTAGTGCTAAAATTTAAGGTTTATAGGTTAAAACCTAAATCCCTAACCATATTAAAATTAAGGCGTTTGTGAAAACTTTTCGTTTTCACCGCTACTACATGAGATATTTCCCCTATATATAATTGAATATATAAAAGAGGCTAAATTCGAGTAGACAATATTTTAATCTAATTGTACTTGTTTAATCCTTTTCATGATTTAGCCATGAAAAATTACATGTGAAATTCAAGTTTCAGCACATGAATGATGATAAATTTACAAATTAAAGTAAAAAAAAAACACTTCCAAAGAGAAATGCCTTTTGCCGACGAAATATTTCCAATGAAATTGTCAATAAAATTACTTTTTACCGACGGATTTTCATATAATTACCCACGGAATATTTTCATACAACGAATTGAATCATATAAACCCTACCAAACAATCAAAACAATGGACTCATCTTTTCGCTTTCAATTTGATTGGATGGTAAGGGAAAACAAATTTGAATGAACCAATAAATGATTTCATGTTCGATTCGACCTCTCGATAGGATCATAGCAACGCTACGTGAGCCTTCGATAGCTCAAGATGGTTGAGCCGGCATGTTCCGAGGAGGCTTGTTCGATTCAACCTCTTGGTAGATCAGGGCATCGCTACGTGAGCCTTCGATAAAACAAGATGATTGAGCCGGCATGTTCTAAGGAGGATTGTTCGATTCAACCTCTTGATAGATCATGGCATAGCTACGTGAGCCTTCGATAGATCAAGATGATTGAGCCGGCATGTTCCGAGGAGGCTTTCCGGTAACTCCTCCTGTGTATTAGCCTGAAGTAGTAGTTTGGATCATAATCAAAGCCATCAAGTAAATCTATGTTACTCAGTCTCGAGTGACAATATTAAATAAGAGTATATGTGTGACATAGACATGTTCAACTTTTTCTAACTTCATGAAGATAAAAAACGTAGAGTCGAAGCAACATAGAAGTAAATTAATCAGAATAAAAACATTCTGGAAGCTGATTATATCGTTTTTCTTTCGTTGCTTGCAAGTCAAGTAAAGTCCACATTCAGATGAGTTGTTCCGTTCACCGGGAAGAGACTAATATATTTGTAGCGTAGACATGTAGGAAGAAGTCTTACCTGTATTATAAACGCCATTTCTACAACCAAATTATTAAGATATCCGAGAACAAGATTAGCTACGCCCTGTGCTACTGTCGAAGACCCAACGTCGATGTCAGCCTGAAATTTAAATGTGCTTCAGTATGGTGACACAATAACAAATCGAAGAATTCAAAACCGGTCGGAAAAACATCAGTTTCTACTTTCAACAGAGTAAAATAATGTGCAATAACACATCAGAAAGCAAGAGAATAACACAATCATCATTCCTGTTGTATTGTCCTTGGATTTTGAGGATTTGGGAATTTACCTCCAAGTAATTTTCCCCACGAAAGTATCGAGTATCGAGAGCTTCACCGAGCAAGCAAGCTTTCTTTCCAACACTTTGTTTGACTATCCATGATCCCTGATTATTCAGTAAAACAGAGTAAATTGCCTAGGGGAAATATCAGAGATATTTGTGCAATTGTGCTTGCAGACTACTTGGGTTCAGCTAAAACAAAACAATTTTGCTCAGTCATTGTCAATTCAAGTTTGAGCTCGAGTTATTAAGCAATCCGAATTTGAGTATTCAAGTACTCGGCTCGAGTAGCTTGTGAATCTAATCGAGCTTTTTATTTTTAATTCATATTGAAAATTTAAATTCATGCTCGAATCCATGGATAGGAATCGAACTTCAATATATAAATGAACTTAATCAAATGAGTTCAAGCAATTCAATCTCTTTCTCGAATTGAGTTCTAGCTTGAGTCCGGCTCAGATTGTGTAGAACTATACAAGAACTGCTGTGTAGGAAATTTGAAAGTATTTAAAGTATTGTATACCTCAGAAATATATGGTATGAGCTTAAATCTCGAGTTTCTAAAGGCATCATCTCCATTGACGAACTTGTACAGCAATGGGTGATCTTCAATAGGTGTTTTTATCATGTAGTACAGTGCCAGTGTATACTTTGGCGATCCAGGAATCTGATACATGATAACCGGGAGTATATAATGCGATTGTCGACAAGAACTGTAGAATTTAATTGAAAACAAAAAGTATATAAATTGTACACACCTGCATATTGATGATAAAGAAAAATTCCGGTGCACCGCGTTCTGCATATTTCTGCATGAATATATCAACGTTGTTTATTTTTCCATCACTGATTTGTATCTAACGTAGCTTCTCTTTGTTTAGCATAGATGTCTAATGACATGGACTCGGATGTTAGAAATTGGAAAATGAACTGAAAATTTACAGTTCAAACCTGAACGATACCACCAACTCGGCTGCCCAAATCATCTTCTCGTTTGTCGGATTTTAGCCAGTCTGCCCCTACCATTTGCATGAGCGTTCCATTTGCCTTAATCTGCCACGAAGAATACAAATGAAGAATAAAGACAAACCAAGCCAACTTTCTAACTATGTTGCTCAGATCCGAGTATGAGTATCAAATAAATGTGTTGACATGGATATGTTCAATATTTTTAAAGTTTTTTCATGTCTTGGAGGTGAAGACGGTCATTCATATCCCCATACTCATGTCTGAATGTATATCGAACACTTGTACTTCAAGAAGAATGAAGAGCTGGACACATGTATGCACTATGCATAGATGTATATATCAATATTCATGCTTGGTGGCAGATCATATGCATGTATAAATCGATGTTAAAGCGAATGAATACCTTTCCGTTGTCTTTCAGGTAAGTTTTACCGCGTAACAAAAACGAAGAAGGGTCGCCGGCCGACCAACTGCAAGGTAAACTACAGGTCGGGTCCTTTTGGAGAGAGGTTCCGTAGGAGAAGACTGTGTTGTCTTCCCGAGCCACCTCTTGACACTCCGTGTAACCCTTCTTTTGAGCTGCAGCATGAACAATGGTTTAGAAACAGCTACGATGCATTCGATCCATTGATTATCTCAACAGCTTTGTATAGCATAGTCGAACTCACTTGCAAGACCGTGCAATTTTCTCACAAAACCAGTTGCTGATGTTAATTTCGGCTGTGGTTTGTTCTGCATGTTAGATTATGATGAAATAAAAACAGTTACTAAACGGTATGAACTCGATACTAATTGGAAGATCAGAAACCTCTCCTAGATACAAAATTCCTTTGCACATAGTTTATAAAAATTACTTTCAAAACCAATTGGGGATCAAGAAAGTACCAGATAACTTGGTTCAGGAGACCACTCGCAGTCCAAGCCATCATAATAGGCTAATTCATCTGCTTCAGGAACATCAAAGAACTCATCCGCTTCTTCGTTCAGGCCCAATAAACTTGCATGCCCGGGAGGTGCTTTTTCCGAATCATCCTCCTTTCGAACATCCTCCTCGACCTTTATCATCTGGCGGGAATCTTGACTGTCAATCTTAACATCCTCCTTTTGGCTTTGAGACAAGTGTGCATCGCTTTTCCACTCCATAGACAAGCATGCAGGAGAATAATTACCTTGTTTCGCTTTGAACAGCTCTCGTAAGGCTGCTAACCCGAAAGTGCAAAAAGACATTTTACGTCGATGGAAAAAGAAAAGTAGCAGGAATGAGGCCAAACTATTATTAACGAGCAGAGGGGCACCTGCAACTCTCTCGAGCATATGAATCGTCCAAGATCTAGTGACTGATGTTCGGAGATGTATTTTCCAGAACTTCCAATCAACAGCAAGCATGTGCTTCACAAGTGACTGTTTTCCATTGTTCACCGGAGAGATAACGTATCCCCCACCTATGAATTTATAAGGAACAGTTTAAAATCCAGGCAAATAACCAAACCAGATAAAGTACAGTCATGTTCTGGACCATGGAATTCAGAGAGGAATAATGTAGTCGGGCCAATGAGCGGAAAATACAAGTGGAGGTTTATATTGTTTTATCATCCGAATGATGATTCCGTAGGTTCGATCAGAAAACTTATTCAAATGAATTAATCAGATCAGAATGAAGCTTTAAGTTCCTAATGTGAAGTGTACATTACTTTTTATATGAGCACGGACATAGCCGTCACGAGGTGAACACTTCTTGTGAGACGTGGAGTGGTAAAGAATCACTGCAACAATAAAAAAACAGACATGGAATGTTAAAGCTTGAAAACAACATTTTCTATACTTCATGTTTCTGTTTAGGATATAGTACCATATGTTCCATCATCCTCTCGTCTCCAATAGCGCTGAAGTAATAAATCTCTTCGTTTCGTTCCCCTGTAACAACTGTGATCAATTTGAAATCTAAATGTGAAATTATGTTCTAAGAAGGCATAGAAATAGAATCTAACCATGGTAGCCAATTACTATACAACTTCTTGTGAATGATATCCGTATGACCATCAAGGTGCTCGACCACGCTGCCATGATCAAGGCAGAAATCCCATCTGCAAGACAGTCGGTTAACATCTGGTTGAGGATAATGAAGCTTCAATGGAAATTAGATTTGCAGCTATCTTACTCTGATCTTGATGGACCAAGAGACATGACCACACGGAAAACTGCCTCCGAGGTCCCATCGACCACACCGACAGCCATTATTGCCGGAATATCATCCCAACGCTGAGAACAAGAAATTTCTTCAGCCAAACAAAAACGAAAAATATTCAGTACAGCATTCATGATTAATGTCTGAAGAGCAACGTACCCTTCCACGAGAATTCCCATCTTTTGCTTCTTTGAAAAGCCGTAACCCTGTGTTAGCAACACATTTTTGTCAATGACGCATTGTGCTTGTGAACTTGAAATGTAATTATGAACTTAAATTCGTACCATTCTGACAACCAAATATTTTCCATGGTGAGGGTGCAACAACATCAGATGTCGTTGCCTCAGCATTAACGGATGAGTGGAATGGCCAATAGACACGGACTTTGCTGTCTGTTCTCTTCGAATTAGCAAATCTGTTCGTACAGGAACGTGCTATTTACAACATATACAAACTTTCACACCCGAGTCCGAATAAATATAGCTAAATAAGGCAAATGCAAGGTAAAACACCACACATGCTGCAAGATGAATTCAACTGTACTCTCTAGTCCGTTAAAAGTTATAACACATTTGAAAGATATTGTAAAACAAATCGGGAGATTAACAACTATAATTACCTCAAAGATGACCATATCTTGTTAGGAGAAGATAAAAAATTCTTTGAATGACATGGAGACTCCTGAAGAAAAAATTATATATATATTATAACATAAGGCTTTATCCTGACTATTCCTGAGAATAACCATTGAACTCACAAATTTTAAGTTAATAGTGGTATACCTTCATTGCAGCATCCTTCAAGCAATGAATCCACCTTGCAGCTTCCTCTGAACTTGTCGCACCTAACTGTAATGTTTCAATATTAGAAGATAGTTTGCTAACAAGATATGTTACTTGGACTCGAGTGTGAATGTCCAATACAGATTCCAACACAGGTATATGCAATCTGTTCTATGTTTAAAGTGTATTCGGAAGGTCCTTGAGGATCATATCCGAATATGTGTTGGACACGGGCTTTGAAAATGGTTACTTAAAGAAAAATGAAGAGCCGGAGCAATATTATGAGTAATAAGTTTGACATCAAAATAGACACAGTTCACAGTTTACTTACCTTAAGCTTATCATTATCATCTGAAGTACTGTAAAGGGTGAAAATGAAGCAAACCTGCATGCGGTGAACACACCATAAGCTTTAAATATCGACATTGCAGCATCAGAAGGAAACGTCCATTATCCCGGAAAATAAATAAGGGGTTTACTAATCAAACCTTCTTGTTAATGCTCTCCCTTCCATTGTCCGTAACCCGAATGCTTGAATTGATTACAGCACTTCTAACAGACTCCTGCAAAAGAACAGCTTCAGGTTATTACAGTTTGATACAACTGCCGTTACTACTTAAATGGGACCATGATTGGTTGATTTGTAACATTTAAATTATACAAGTCTAGTTAATCTATATCGTAAGCTACATATTAAAATCGGGCATTAATCATTTCACATATGAATCTTTCTGCGAAACATGTAACATGATTTCAAATCAGATGAAAAAGGATTAAAAGAAAGGGGTTACCTCTTTGTCAGAAGTGGGGATTTCTTTATAGCTCCTGAGAACATTGTTACGGAGGATGAAGTAGCGTTTGCGAGAGAACTGCAAGCCAATGCGATTAAATCGTATTGTATATAACCAACCCTCCATTGCAGCTTGATTCTGAGAAACACCCATTGCTTTAAATCACTCAAGAAAAAAACCAAAACGAAAAGAAAAACAACAATCTTCAACTTCAATGAAGAACGTTTTATTGCATGGCAATGGTTTTCATTTCGTTTGCTCCTTTTTTTTGAATGAAGAATGTGAAGGAAACAGAAAAGATGATCCTCTGAATCCCAAAGAAGGGAATCAGAGAATCAAATTAGGGAAAACCAGCGGAGGCTTTCGAAATTTACAAGCAATTCAACCTTCTTTTATACCATCTTTTCCCCCTGGTTTGTAGTGTTATTTTGAGTTTTTCCTGCAATGTTCAAACTCTGTTTTTAGAATGTAAACGGATCTCATTTTTTTTAACCGTCTCATTACGGATAAAAATCAACCTTCCCTCTTCGGTGCTTTTATTTATGTCCAACACTAAAAAAACACAACAAAATTAAATTCTAAGCTCTAACCCTAAATTCTCTACACCTTATACCCTAAAAAAATACACCTTACCGTAAATTCCCTAAACCATAACCCCTAACCTAAAATCCTAAACCTAATTTTGAGTGTAAAAATAAAAATAAAGGCACCGAAAAAGTTAAAAGATTTCCATCGGTTCTAGTCTTTTTTTTGAATATTCATTATAGTCTATTCCATCATATAATAATGTACTTAGTTTTCATTCATTTTTAGCCATCAAACACTATTTTTAAAATATCAATTATAATATATTTTTTATAAAATAAATATAAATAATATTATTACTCACATCGAACTAGAATTGTGATCAGACATTCGACTTCTTTTATGGGTTTTATATCCGGTCTTTCTCAATAATATAGTTTAATTTTCATGAAATAAATATAGATAATATTAATGTTCATTCTTTTATGGACTTTTTTTTATAGAATTTTCTCTTCCTTTTGGCATGTTTTTTTTGTTTTAATTTTTATTAGGGTTGGATCTGACGATGTCACGACTGATCGAGATGACGTTTAATTGTAATTATGGTGATCTTTCTTATTTTGGACCTTTGAATTGAATTTAGATACGCGATTTGAGCTTGTGAATAGTTTCTCACAACGTTTGGCTCTAATTTGTAGTTTTCGGTGGTCTTTCAATAGCTTAATCACCTTTTTGTGGTTTGTTTGCCGATGCAATCAGATTTGTTCGTGTCTATTTTTTGATCGAGTCTTTTGGATGGGTTTTTAACCTTGTTCATATATGGTCATTGTATGATCTAAAGTGGCTAGTTTTAGGAAAAATGTCCAAATTATGTATTAGTTTACGATGATAATTGTAAACCGTTATTGTAATTTTGCATATTTTCTCGTTTAATAAAATTAGCGGCTTTTATTAAAAAATATATAATTTTTATAAAATTTAATAATTTCTTAATTTAGTTCAATTAGGGCGTAGCATTGATCGAATAAAAAAATTGAGTTGACGAATTTTTTTTATAACTCAATTTTAAAAAAAATCAATCGAGTTGTTCGAATTTATGTTCAAATTTATTTATAAATATTTATAATGTTATCGTAGTAATTGCTTTCAATTAAACAACTTTCATATGCGATATACACATATATTTTCCATATGTTAATGCACTCGGTTCAGACTTAAAAACTGATCCGTTAACTACAAAAAATTTAAAGTTATTTGAAATTTTATTTCATAACTTAAATTTTATTTAAAAAAAATTGAGTCGAATTTATTAAATTATGATGACAAGAAATAAAAAAAGAATGGAGGGTGGTGCTTTACATATTTTGACAAATACTGGTTCTAATCCTACCTAGAAGGGATGGGAATGAGAGACTCTAAGAAAAGACGCGTTTTTAGTAGGCTACAACTCACGATTTAAAAAAATGTAAAAAATTAAAAATAAACAACTTAACTAACCGGCTAAATATAAATCCTCAAATTTAGTTAGTTTTATAAACCAAAAAGGAATGGACGAGCATGCTCTACCTATTTGAACCAATATATGCTTTAAGTTTAACAAGTCAAATGGGAAGAAATGATGGTTTGGTTGCTGCCTAGGGCAAATGCATTTGTTGAAATGACTGGGTGAATGAACCATTAGAGTCCCTCTATCATAATATTTTCTTATTAGAGAAACCTTCGAACGATGATAAAAAGAAGAGACGAACAATTTAAAAAAGGAGATTTTTAGATTTTTTTTTCCAAGAACAAAGATTTAACATGTTGGGTTAAGTATTCTTAATCAAGTCAATTATTTTTAGAATAAGTGATTAAAATGTTCAGTTGACACTTTTTTTTTTTAAGTTATAAATTTTAAAATTAGTAAGAGCAAATTTTTCCAACCTTTTTCCTTTAGGTAAAAGTTGTTCAAAATAAACGTATTTTTAATAACAATTAATGATAATGATTATAATAAAAACGAATGATTATATTGTAAATTTTAAAGATAGATGACCAAAATGCAAACCCTTTTAAGTTTAATAACTATTTAAATAGTTTACCTTAAAAAAGTATTTTAAAACTCTCAACAGATGTTCATAGATAAGGGACAGAGCCTAACATAATCAAAACGAAGGAAAAAAGTGAAGCTTTACTCTCCAAGTTTGAAACTTTAATCTTTCTCCTTTTGATCAAAAACTTGAGGATTGTTTCTTTCGTCTTCTATTGGCAATTTTATTTATTCTGGTAAGTAAATTTACCTGAGGGATTTAAGTTTAATAACTATTTATTCTGGCTTTCAAACCCTAAATCCCTCCCTGTTCTTCGTTTTCTCTTTGGCTTTCAAATCCTAAAAGGGTTGTTTTCACGCCGTCGTCATCAGACCAGCATCTAGAGCCGCGCGATTTCACCTATTGTTCCCCTCTCCTTGTAAGTCTCATCAGCTCGCCTCCCTTTACACTCTCACGCTCACCCTTATCGCCCGCCCATGGTTTTTTTCTTTAGATTTTACAGTAACATGAGAAAATGGGGGTAGCGACCCGTTATTTACCGCTACCCGTTAAATTGCGGCCGCGATCCACCGCTTCTAGTGTGATTCCGCGTCCCACCGTTGTTTTCGCTGATAGCGGTTCGTCCGGCGGCGTTACCGCTAAATAGCGGGCTGTTTTTTGAAACCCTGGTGGTAGGTTTAGGATTTATGCGGATTTACGATCTTTTCCTTGAACGGTCACTTATATTTGAGTTCTTTTTTGGCAATCTGAACTGAATAGATAAGTAAAAATAGTTGACATTCTATAGGAACTGACATTTGTATATAGTTTGTTTCATGATTTGCTGAAAATGGCATCCGTTGAGGGACATACGGCTGAGCCTCGGAAAACAAATAATCCGGCTACTAATGCTGCAAAGGTTCAGAGTTCATCATCATCATTCCGAAGGTGGGGTAGGAAGTATCCATTTGTAAGATATGGGCTTCCGATGATTTCATTGACTGTGTTCGGGGCAGTCGGCCTCGGTCATCTCTTGCAAGGCAGGTTTGTGCTGCTACTTTGATCTCTATTGATCGCTTAATTAGCAAATCAGTTTTCCAAACCACTTTAGCAGATGAGACCTATGTGAATATATCTGCTGCTCAGAGAACAGCAAATGTCTTGTTAACTTTGAGGATAATTTGTAAAGTTAGTGGGAAAAAATCCTATGTCATTGTATGATTGGAAATAGAAGGCTATTTGATAGGTCGCCTTCCCGTTTGACTCAGCACTGTACAATATCTACACATGCGCGGACATAAGTTTCTTACCACGGTTTTAAGGTAGATAGTTGAATTAGTATTTAAAAGTAAAGGTTTTGATATGATTCTTGTTTGGCTCTTTAGTCTTTATCCACTAGTTGGTTTGATTATGAGCTTAGTCAGTAGATTTAGATGATATTTTGTCTGATTTCCCGGCAGAATTAGGTTAGATGAAAATTCGATTGCTCAACCAACACCGGTGGAAGGTGCCAATGCTTAAATGTAGAGTATTCATCACTGCTGTATTTTTTGTCTTGCTGGAGTTCACATGAAAAGTCTCGGTCTACATCCACTGCTGATGCTTCACTCGAGAACTGCTGAATATTTGGACTTTTATTTTCAATATGATCATCTGTTTCAATTATTGCTGCACCACCTCAAATCCATGGTTACCGTCTTCTGCTAAAATTTAATATTCTTTTGTTGTTCAGCAAGGATATTGCAAAGGTGAAAGACGATCAAGAATGGGAAATTATCGAGACAAAGAAAGCGTTATCAAGAACAGGACCCATCGATGCATATAAGCCGAAAAAGATTTCATTGGAGGAAGAGTTAAAGGTAGATGGTATTTTTTATTTCTATGTTATGCATATAATGCATTATCAAGAACAGGACCCACCGATGCATATAACACGAATATCGGATACGGGTACTTTCAGGAAAAAAATGAATAGTCCTCGTAATTTACCTTTTCTTTTCTTTTGTAGGCTTTGCAACAGAAGGTTGACATAAACAACTACGACTACAAAAGAATTCCAAAGCCAAATGAAGGCAACTCAGGCTAGCATTCTGTGCTGTCAATCCAAAAGGTTTCTTCCGTGGTTGCTACATACATTAGGATTTTGGCTTTTATTTATTTTCAGCTGCATCTTGATAAATACTCGAGTTTAATGCGAATCCGCTACGGGTCTAATATGTTGCTTATGTTGTTTGTTGCAAAAGTTTAAAACACAGTTTTCATGGGTTTTTTTTGGATCAAATACACAGTTTTGATAGTTGAGAATCATGTATGTAGCAAATGGTTCAGTATTCCATTTGAGAATTTTTAAAGCATAGCCTTTTGAGGTCAAAACATTCGTTTCAAATTTTCAATGGTGAACGGGATATTTTTTTTTTACTTCAGCTATTAATGGTAGTTCAAATAAAAAGACCAATATAATGCATTTGGATAAACCAATTGCTAAGAATGCTGGTCCTAATGTGATGAATTTGGATTCGGACAATATAATGCATGTGAAGCCAATTGATCCTACTTTGGATAAACCACCCGATTGCCAAAAGATTTCTAGTGATCAAAACCACAGCCCACTTCCCATCCCAAGAGAATCTGGTGCATCGGGAAATGTTGCAGAGACTATAGACCATGGTTCGACAGGAGATCGTGATTTTTTTCTCCCCTCTTCTCAATAAACATATCCCCTCTTCTCAATATGTTTATGGATTTAAAAATCTTTTGTTGGAACGTGCATGGTTGTGCTGATAAAAAATTCTTTCAGGCAACTAAACAATTTTTGCACGATAATAAGCCTGATGTGGTAGTATTTGTTGAACCTCGAATAAGTGGACACAGAGCTGACTCGGTCATTGCGGCTTTGGGTTTCCCAAACTCTCATCGGGTGGAAGCTGTTGGTTTTTCAGGAGAAATATGGGTGGCATGGTTTGATCTTGTTTCAGTTTCCATTGCCATTACCCACTTTCAATTTATTCATTCTGTATCACGCATAAGTCCAGTGACTCTTCTCTTCTAGCTACTGCCGTCCATGCTTCACCGTCAGCCTCGGGGCGGAAATCATTATGACACCATCTTCATAGTATTGCATCCACCATTCGCTGCCCGTGGATCCTTTTCGGCAATTTCAACACCACTCTCACTTTGGAGGATCGAAAAGGTTGTACTCCTTCCGCGCGACCGAGTAAGGAATTTCAGCACCTCACCTTTGATCACAGCTTAAGAGACATGGGTTATAGTGGCCCGGATTATACATAGACAAAGGGTCTTGCTTCGGTCCGTCTGGACCATTTCTTATGCAACAGCTACTTTGATGAAGTTTTTCCGGAAGCCTCGGTCCTCCATTTGCTTCGGATGCGCTCCGACCACCGACCCATTCACTTGCAGATTGGTAATGTTAAACACAAAGTTTCGGCTAAACTATTTCGTTACTTCTCTGGCTGGCAATCACATGAAGACTTCTCTCAGATGGTAGTTGACAACTAGTTACCGAATGTCTCCGTTCTTTCATTATCGCAGCCGACACTTGAAATAAAACTGTTTTCGGGTATTTGGGCACAAAGAAGCGAATGCTTATGGGTCGCCTTCAGGGAATCCAACGAGTATTGAGCTCTCGGCCATCCCGCTTTTTGACATCCTTAGAAAGTGAGTTACTCATTGAACTTGAACACCTCTTAGATGAAGAAGAGTTACTTTGACGGCAAAAATTACGTTCAGATTGGATCACTCAATGCGATCGTAACACGCGATATTTCTATCGGCGTGCAATTGCTAGGCGACAACGGTGTTGTATTACATCGCTACAGCTCAATGACTGTACATAGTGCGAGGATGAAGCTGAGCCTCAAGAAGAGGCAGTTAATTTCTTCACTAAACTATTTAAAGATGGCAACCCCCCTGTGGGTACTTATCCCGTCACTGGGCGTTTTCCTAATGTAAATCGATGAGCTGCTGAACTCTCTTGAGGTTGTTCCATCGCCAGAGGAAATATATGTTGCGCTAATGGATATGGCTCCCCTAAAATCCCCAAGGTGGGATGGGCTACACGCTGAATTCTATAAAAAACAATGGCTTGTGGTTGGCTCGTCAATTGTTTCTATGATTCAAGGTATTTTTCGAGGTGAACTATTAGACACGGATTTAAATCGTACCATCATTGTTCTTCTTTCTAAGTGTGATCATCTGTCGTCTTTTGCCGAATTTCGTCCTATAAGCCTCTGCACTGTCTTTTATAAGCTTTTGTCAAACGTTATCGTCCGTCGACTAAAGCCTATCTTTCCTCTTATTATCAGGCAGAACCAGACTAGTTTCATTTCTGGAAGGAACATTACGGAAAACATCATAATTAACCAAGAGGTAATTCACTCTATGCGGCTGTCGAAAACCAAATCTAGTTGGATGACGATTAAAGTGGACCTCGCAAAAGCATTTGATCGAGTAAAATGAGATTTCATAGCTGATTCTTTGATTGATGCGGGCTTTCCACTGATTATACGGTGTATCATTATGCACTCAATTTCTTCTGCGAGCTTTTAAATTCCATGGAATGGGGGCTTATCGCGACCCTTCTATCCGGAGCGTGGCATTCGCCAAGGTGATCCCCTCTCGCCTTATATTTTTGTCCTGGTCATGTAGCATCTGGGGCACCTTATCAACAACTCTGTCTCAAACTCTGAATGGCAGCTTTTTCGGTTCGTACGCAATGAAATTCTTGTATCGCATTTATTTTTCGCTGATGACCTAATACTTTATGCTAGTGCAGACTTGGATCAAGCTTCTTTTATTCCGAATATTCTAGCTACATTTGGCACATTCTCTTGTCATTGTGTCAACAAACGCAAAACACAGATTTATTTTTCGCCACACTTCACCATCTTTGCAAACTGATATCAGTAATTTCTTTGGTTATTAGCGAGTTGAGTGTCTTGGAAAATACCTTGGCGTGCCGGTGTTACATGCACGTGCGAAATACTTGGACTATAATTTCATCCTCGAACAAGATTAAAGAGAAGCTAAATGGCTGGGCTAATCGCACTCTTACACTAGCAGGCCGAGTAACTCTTGCAAAATCAATACTCGCCGCCATACCAGTTTATTTTATGCAAACATCTTTATTACCAAAGAAGGTATGCTCTGACATTGAAACGATTATTTGAAAGTTTATCTAGGGCTCTACGGCAACGTCATCTAAAATTTCACTGGTCAATTGGGAATACATATGTCAACCGCTTGAACGTGGTGGTCTCGAAATTAAACGTATCTTCGACTTTAATGTTGCATTTGTATTAAAGATTGGCTTTGCTCTTGTCTCCGACACCATGTTTTATGGGTACGCTTACTACGGCAAAAATATAAAATGACAGAAACTTGCCATGTCTCGGTTAATCGGCCATCATGCACGCCCTTGTGGAGGGCAATTTTTACAGCTTGGTCCGATTTAAGGGAGAGTATAGCCTGGTCTGTTGGTAATGGCAATATTATTGATGCCATGGACGATATCTGGGTACCCGCGTCAGGTCCCTTGCGCCATTACTTACTTCAGCCGATTCATGACAAGAACGGCACTCTAAGCATTTGGGAGCTCACAGATGGACATGGTTGCTGGGATCATGAGCGTCTTATAACTTTATTTGACCCTATAGTTATACCCCATATCATGGGTATCCGCTGCCCCGAACCATCGGACATTCCCGATAAGCCGATCTGACGTTTCACCGACAACCAATCATTCACTGTCAAATCTGCCTATGAATTAAAAGTCTGCGAGTTTGGGACCAACGGAACCCCTGCTGGAAATTATTGTGGATGCTTTGTGTTCCGCAAAGAGTGCGAATGTTCCTTTAGCTTTGCTACAGGGAACGTTTAATGACCAATGTTGAGCGTTGTTGCAGATCGATAGGCTCCTCCCCTCACTGTCCTTGCTGCAACTTAGAGCTGAAAACAGTTGCTCACGCCCTTAGGGATTGCGTGGTTGCAAAAAAGGTATGACAACTCTTTCTCCCCTCGAACCTTTCTACGCCATTTTTCAGTGCGGACACGCAAGATTGGCTTATATGTAATCTAAATGAGCAGCAGTTGGTGCCATCGTGGGGTATGCATTGGAATGTTGTCTTTGCATCTATTGTTTGGCATATATGGAAAAACAGGAACGACAAAGTGTTTAATAATTGTCCAGCTACGTCCGAACAAGTTTCCTACCGTGGAGTCACCTGGGCACGCTATGTCACGGAAACTCAAACTTTTATCTCACCTTCACCGCGGATTAGCTTTGCCGTGGACCATTGGCGACGGCCTGAATTGGGATGGATTTGTATGTCCACCGATGGAGCAATATCGAAATCCACGGGTGTTGGCTCAATAAGAGGTGTCTTCCTTGCGGATGATGGTTCTTGGATACTAGGATTCAATAAAACGATAGGTATCATGAATTCGCTGCAGGCGGAGCTTTGGGGGATCCTCATTGGTCTTCGAATTGCTTGGGAGAATAGGTTTGAACGTTTCCTCATACAGGCTGATAGTAAGGAGGCAATTAAGCGCTTGGACCACCCATGTGCTAACTTCGATATGAATTCTCTTGTCCGAGAAATCGCCAAACTTCGAGGACTAGGATGGGCGACTGATACACAATGGTTACCATGGGAAGGAAACAAGCTAGCTGACATGCTTACAAAGATGGCCAACGTACCGGACTACAGCTTGACGATTTTTGATTCCCCTCCAGTATCTATTATGCCTATTTTACACTTTGATATGTTGCACTTGGTGTAAGCTCCTTCGAGCTATCTTCTTAATTAAAAAAAAAAAGACCAGTTAAAAAAATTATTTTTATTTATTTTTTAAGTTTAATGCATGGTTGGCCATTTTTTTGGGGTCTATTTCAGTTAATATCGGTGCATAAGGGTTGGTACAAGATTTTAGTATTCTAAATTATTTTTATACTAACTAATTTTTAAAATTATATTTAAAAATAAATATATTAATTCAATTAAGTTATTGAACTAGATAATTTTTCATATAAAAAATGTTTATATGTAATTTTGATATATTTGCATTACATTTAGGGTAAAATTATGATACACATTCTACTAATTTTACACAAGCCTACGTAAAATTAATTTTACACATGCTTGCGTATTTACAGTATAAACTTCAATTCCTAAAACCTTAAATCTTAATCCTAAAAACTAAATTATAAACACTAACCTTAAATCCTAAACCCTTAAACCTAAAATTTTAATTCCTAAATTTAAAATACACGCGTAAATTAAAGTTTACATTGTCTGTATTAAAGTTTTTTCTTATATATATTATATATGAAAAATCACAAAACAGTGTATCGAACTACGTATACCGTACCATCTTGACATAATGTAAAATAAATACAATTATCAAATAATAGAAAATAAATATGTATATATATATACGAACGACTCACGTCGTAAAAACTAATATAAATAAAGATAATAGATATAGCACTTTAAAGACAAATATCGATAATAATACAAATAAAATGTAATCACGGCTAAATAATTAATAAAATATATTTATTCTTTTTAAACTCGATTTATTTGCACATAGTTTAGTTAAATGACACAAGTTTATATTTTTATTTAATATATCTATTTTCATAAAAAAAATATTAAATAAACAATTGAACATTTAAATAAGTTTAATTATTTATCGGATTGTAAAAAAAAATCCGTTTTTCAATCTAATCTTAGTAATCAAATATATGGGAAAAGCGAAAAACTTCTAAAATTAAACATTTTCCACAAAGATATCAATTTTGCCTCCAATTTTTACTCAAAACCACTTGTATTTTTACACCAAAAGAAACCCTTGATGTGAGCCTATTTAAACCCTCTATCCAAAAACATTTTCATATATTACATTTATTAAAAAATAGGAAAAAAACCCCATTTTAAATTTAATTAAAGAAAGAGATGGGTTCCAAGAAAAGCATGGGAATATTGTTGATATTTTGCATGATTTTAATGGGTGAGATATGTTCAAGCCAAGATCTTGATCCATGCATGAAGAATTGCATGCCATTTTGCATGGATGAAAAAGAAGCTAGCGATAGTGGATGCTCGGAAGCGTGTGAAAAGCATTGTCATGAGTCTCAAGGGAAGAAGGGTGCAATTGATCTCGAATATTCAATCCAATGATTGATTTCTTCTCGATTATTACTAGATACACTGGCAATGAAATTTTTTAAAACGCTTCGTAGACCGAAAACAAAAAATTGTTACTTTGTTGGATTCTATTTTTAATGATTTTATATTTATTTTATGGTTGATTGAGATACAACAAGGAAAAGATAGCTTTGAATAAGTTTTTTACTTTTACCGAAAGAATTATTATGTTTTTGTACTTGGTATTAGGTTATGCTTGAAAATTTTAATTTATATACCTGAAATTATGTGATAAAATAAATGCAAACGCGATATTTATGATTTTTTTAAAAATGGGTAAACTACATAAATGATCTGCCAACTATGCTCTAATTATTTTTTGCGTCCTTCGACTATCAGAAATTACAAACTGATCCTCTGACTTAAAAAAATAACAATTTGGTCTGACGCCGTTAAAAATTTATCAGTTGATGACGTGGTAGTTAATATAAATGGATATAATCATATAATTAGCCATCAAATTCTAAACTTATTTTAATATGGCCCTAATTTTAAAAAATTAACCCACATAATTTTAATAATCTATCAATTTAGTCTATTTTTTTCTATATCTCATCTCCTTTAATTCTTCAATTCAAACCTGATAATTCTTACCATTACTAAGCTTTAGTTCCTAAAAACCACTGTTTCTATTGTGGAATTCCTATGGATATGTTCATTTCTCTTTGGTTTTACATGCCAAACTTCGAAACTAAAAGCTAAACCCAGACCCAGCATCATTGGATAAAGCCTTTGATATGTTCTTCCATGGAATCTGTGGGTTTGGACCTTTTTTTAAATCATGTTTTAGGGTATTAGAAGGTAAGCTGAGAGAATTCAAACAAAAAAATGTTCTTACAATATAAACATCTCATGGAAGACATCAATTTTGAAATAAAAAAAGTTGGCCATATTTTTGGGGTTCTTTTCATTGAAGATGAAGAAAAACGAAGAGTTGTTGAAGAAATAGCCCAAATATGCAACTTTGAGAACTTGAAAAAAGTGAACAGGAAGGGATTGTACATTGCTGGTGCTCCAAACATTGATTATTTTAAGAAAGTAAAGGTTGGAGATTGAAGCAATTACTGTTCATTTGTGATTTAAAGGATATTGATGTGGGAAGATAATTTTGCAAAGCAAGAATTGCATATTGTTTTATATTTTGAAAACAATCTGCAACTTTTTTTTGCAACATCATCTTCCCACATCAACATCCTTTAAATCACAAATTAACAAAAACTCATGTCTTAGAATCAAACAAGTCAAACTATTTTAATTTTTTCTGTTTTTCCAAAAAAAAAAAAACAGACAACAACAACAAAGAAAACCTTATAAGATGCTGTTATTATCTCCAACATCGCCAGTTTGCCACTCCTCACTCTACTAGAAATAAAAAAAAAAAACTGAAAAATCCAATTGAGTCAATAAGGTGAAATGAGAAAATGAAAAAAAGTGATATAAATATAAAGATAGAAAAAATAGAAAGAATTTGGAAAGGGGACTTTACAAAAGGAAGATATGGGCGATGACGGATGGTCCAGAAAAATAGAGTACTGGTTGTAGCCTTTTCAATTCATGTAACTAGTTTGAATTGAAGAATTAAAGGATAGGAAAAAAAGAAAAAAAAATGACTAAATTGATGCATTATTAAAATTACATGGGTTAATTTTTTAGATCTAGGATCAAATTAAAATAAATGTAATATTTGAGGGCTAATTGTGTAATTATATCAATTATATTAACTGTCATATCATCAGCCGTTAAGTTTTTAACGGCACCGAACCAATTTATTACTTTTTTTAAGTCGGAGGATCAGTTTGTAACTTTTAATAGTCGGAGGATGCAAAAGATAATTGGAACATAGTCAGGGGACCGTTTATGTAGTTTACCCTTTAAAAATTTATAAATGAATTAATTTCATCACACGCCCTCGATCTATAACATTCATTCTAAATTGTCATCAAACTTTTAAACGTTCTTATTTTATCCTCAAACTATAACTTTCATTTTTAAATAGTCCCCCAAACTTTTGAGCATTCTAATTTCTTTCCCAAATTATAACTCATTCTAAACTGTCCCCCACACTTTTGAACATTCTAATTTCATCCCCAAATTATCAATACCTGCTAATCATATTTCATGTTAATAAAATCATTATAGAAAATATTAACTATCGTGTAAACACTAATGTGCATTATGTAATAATACAATGTGTCAAAACGATAATTTGAAGAAGAAATTGAAACCTTTGAAAGTTTGGGGGTCTAATTTAGAATGAGGGTTATAGTTTGGGGATGAAACTGAAATATTTAAAAGTCTGTGAACTAATTTAGAATGAAATTCATAGTTTGTGGATGAAATTGAAGTATTAAAAAATTAGGGTTAATTTAAAATAAGAGTATAGTTTATAGAGTGTGATGCAATTAACTTTGGGTTAAAGTACACAAATGTTTACTAAATTATCCCAAAAAATACAAAATGGTCACCAAACTTTCAAAAGATACATAATGACCATTAAACTTTAGTTTTTGTTACAAAATGGTCACTGAGCCGTTAATTTTCGTTAAGCAAATGACGTAACAATTACGGAAATTTGAATAATAATATATTTAATCTTCCACATTTAATCAATTTAGTCCTAATTTAACCCTCGTTATTAATGTCTAAATTGATTGAATGTGACAATATTGAGAAATGAATGTGTTGTTATACAAATTTTTGTAACTGCCATGTCACCTAGTCAACAACAATTAACAGCCATATGACCACTTTGTTACAAAAATTAAAATTTAATGGCCATTATGTAACTTTTGAAAGTTTGACGATCATTTTGTATTTTTTACAATAATTTATTGCGCATTTCTATCCTTATAAATTCTTTTGAATATTTATCATTGAATTTGAAATTCGTTTCAAATGTATAATAACATTTGATCTGACCTAATTCATCAACAAATATACGAATTTCGTCCTTAAAATGTTAAATGTGTGTATTCTTTTGAACAATTTATATTAAATTCTCCATCCAAACTTTAAAATTCATATTTCCAAATACAATAACATGATAAGTTAATTATAAATTGGTGTAACTTTTTTAATATTTAAATTTACATAAATATTAAACTCCTCTCAAAGAATTTAAAAGTTCTATCAACACTTTTTTATTTTTTGAAAATTTTAGTTAGATCCTCGATTTTTTAATAAAAAAAGTAAATTAAACTTTGCAAAAGTTTTAAAATTTTAAATAAACACCTGAAACAGTTTTATCAAGATCATTCATTGGCTTTCGTGTTATTTTTTTTTTGTCTATTCAGTATATATTATTATTTGATACACCTGTGACGTTTTTTTTTTCTCCACAAGATTCAAACAATTATCTTATAAAAATACCATGAAATTAATAAAAAAAAGTATGAAATTCAAAACTATCGAAATTACCACTTAAAATGTCAATTATGATTGATTTAGTTTTGAGTTTTTATTGTAACTTGTAAGACTGGTATAACCACGACGAATAAGGCTCTGTTCGTGTTTATTTATTTATTTTTGAAAGTGTTTATGTTTGATTTGTGTTTGTTTAAATTTTTAATAGTGTTCGTGTTCGTTTGCTTATTTTTGAAGATGTTCATGTTCGTTTGTTTGTTTTTAAAGTGTACGTGTTCGTTTGTTTATTTTTTAATGTGTTTATATTCATTTGTTTAGCGTTTGTGAACATGTTCGTTTGACGTTTGTGAACTTGTTTATTTATATCTTTGCGAATATGTTCGTTTAACGTTCACGAACATAAATATGTTTGTGTAACGTTCGAGAACATGTTCGTTTATATGTTCGTCAACATGTTCGTTTATTTATTCCCCAACATGCCCGTTTATATGTTCACCAAAATGGTGAAATTATAATACAATACTTAAGCTACTTAGGCTTTATAGTTTGAACTCCAAAGTTCACCATGTGTTTAATTTAGTATCTACCTTCACCAATATTTAAAATGTAAAAAATAAAAAGAACAGAAAAATCAAGTAAACTAGTATATAAATAAGTTGACAAATGAGCTTATAAACGAGACAATAAATGAGCTTGTTTGTGAACATAAACAAAAGGTATACAACTTTGTTCGTGTTCGTTCATTTATTAAATGAACATAAATTCTTTTTATTCATACTCGTTTATTTAGCTTAATAAACGAACATAAATAAATACTATATTCATTTACCCTCATACTTGTTGACAGAGATATTTATGCAGTAGTTTGTATTTTGTTATGGTTGTATGTACTTTATCCCCTATTATGTATTGCTCTTATTTCCATTAATAAAATATTTTTCTAAAAAATCTAAAATCCCTTTAAATATTAATTCTTCCCGTTTATTTTTTGACATAATAATAAGAAATTCATATTTAAAAGAAAAATTAAAAAAAAAATAATAGGTACCAAAAGAGAGATTTATTTGTCAGAGATAATGATTTTTACTTTAATTATTATAACCCAAAGTGTTTGTGTAGATGCCAGAATGATTTTATAATTCATTTATTCACATTTCTAATTAACATTTTCATATCTAACACTCCTACGTCGAACACATTTTCATATCTAACACTCCTATGTCGAACACATTTTCATATCTAACACTCCTATGTCGAACACATTTTCATATCTAATACTCACATCCGAGTCCAAACATAGATCGCAGTAACATTTAAACATGAAAAAGATTGCTGATTCAAGTGCTCCACCAAACATTGTACAGTTTAAGTTTGTGTTTTATTCAGCGAGTGCCATTGAAAACATGAAACATAAACAGCTTACCCACCACTTATTGGAGGAATAAGTGCCAATTCATCTTTCTCTTTAACAACAGCTGACTCAGTTGTATACTCTTCATTCAGAGCAAGAACAATGCAGTGACGAATCTCGTCCAAGCTCGGAAACTTCGCAACAAGCTTGTTTAGACAATCTTGAGTAGTACTACCGGATGAAACCTCCATTGATAACTCGGTCAATCCGGTTATATCTCGAGCCTTGGCGAAGAACAACACCTTTATCTGAACGGACGGTACGTCTTTGACAACCGTTGTGGCTGCAGGAAGATTATCTCCCTCGGTTTTCACCTCCATTATGTTAACAAATGGAAGGCAACACCGGATTTATCACAAATCGAACCGGCTGACACTGCAAAAAAGAATCGATTTTAAATCACCATTGATATCTGCTTTCAATTCCGGGAAGGGGCAAATTCGGATCGGATCATAGACCAACTACTGAGCCAGATACTCGAGTTCAGAACTAATATATCATAGTAACCTTGATTCATGTAATACCAGAACAGAATTACAACTACATAAATCCGATGAACACCACACAACCACAGTTCAAAGATTTAAATTAGCAGGCAAAAACACGATGTTATGATCGTTATTTCCCCTGATTTCGGTTCTCTATATCAAATCTTGTTCTTTGAGCATGGATCATATACCCAACAATTTTTATAAATACGCGAGTACAACATTAACATCTAATCGAAGCCATGATTCATGAAACACTAGGGCAGAAATTACAATTACATAAACCAGATGAGCATTAAAGATCGGAAATTTGAATTAACAGATTGAAAGTGACAGAGTAACATGCAGTAGAATCGACAACAGAAAATCAAATTATAGCAGAGGAGATAACACAGAGAGAGCCAAAACTCAAATTTCCGTGACTCAGAAATAGAAGTCGATCTTCAAATTAAGTTTAGGGTTTCAAAAGTTTACCTTATGTAGCCCTGAGGGAATCTTGAAGGAAAGAGAGCCGGGGTCAGGTACCGGAGGAGGAGGGGATAAAATATAGGAGGAACAGAAAACAAGGAATTTTAAAGGGAAATATACTGCAAGTAACCTAATTATGAGTTCGGTTATAATTGGATTCTTTTTTTCTCTAAAATATTACAATGTAGTCACTCTTAGTGTTAGTTTAGCAATTAGCATTACTTTTGAAAAATAATTTTTAAAAGTGTCGTATTCTAAAAAATTAGTTATAAGATTTTAGTGTTTAATATTGATGTCAAAAATTATTTTTAAAAGATAAATAACCATTTCGAACATGATACTGTAATTTATTTATATATATATATTTAAATTCTCTAATGTTATAATATATAGATTATATCAGTTTAAATTATTATAAAAATATAAAAATTATTTTTATTAATAAATATTTTTTAACAATTATACGTGTTTCATGAAAATATAATAAATTTGAAATATTTTATTTAAAAATTTTGACATGAATAAATATATATCATTTTAAAATTAAAAAAATAATTATTAATTATATAATTATATCTTCGTAAAGAATTATAAATTATAATAAACACAATAGCAAATGAAGGTTAAAATTATAATTTGACTTTCAAAATCACTTTTACAACCGCAAAAGCTAAAAATTTTAGCTTTTACGTTTGGGTTGAAAATCACTTTTCAAAAGTAGTTTTTTCTCCAAAAGTTAGTTGTTTAGTACAACTTTTAAAACCAAAAATAGATTTGAAAAGCAATGCTAAACAAAACCTTAATGTGATTTGATATCATAAGTTTTAATCTTAAAATTTATAAATTTTATTGATTTGGTTCTAATTTAAAGTAATTTAGTAAATTTAACCATTCATAATTATATTTTATAGTAGTGGAGTAATTATGTCCACTAGCAAGTGGTGTTAGGGTCATAGCAAAGTTTGTTCTATTAGTTTGTCAACTATTCAGTAATAAAATTATTATGTTTGTTGAGTTATATCATTTTTCGATTACCGAATTGATGAAAAGTAACAAGAAGTGCAACAAGTTGTCAGAAGGTATAGTGTGGAACTTTTTAAATAAAAATTCGGACCTAACATAGATAAATCACACTGATCCATATGTATATAAAAAACAGTATTTCCAAAGCTCACTTGTGTCATTATCTCCCTTGCTTTCATCCAATTTTGCCTTCAGTCCCTTCCAACCATTGTTCTAATTTACCCTCTTTGTTAGCCTTGAAATCGTCATAGTTTTCGGACAAGAATGATAAATTGTGATGCGGAAGTTCGGCATCATCCTCGGTTTCTTCATTTTTGTCTTCTTTGTTGAGTTCATTGGCCATTTGACTCGATACAGGTAGCTCATCAGCTTCTGCATCAGGAATTGAACTGGTGCTGGCCGATGCAACCGACAATGGTGGAGCTGGTTGCGGAGGTGGCTTCTGAGGCTCGGTTTCCATCTGTTCCATGGAATCAAGTTGCAGCCACTTAAAATTACTCGCCTTTTGTTTCGCGGACTTGATTACAGTTGAAAAATAATTACTGCTATCCAACTGGACATTTCTGGAACCAGGAGCCCAAGACTTTGGTCCCAAAGAGTTAGTTCCTCCCTTCTGAAAGCTTGAAGCAGGATTGTGGATCAAACCTCTCTTAGGTTGTTTTGAGGACATTAATGTTAACGAACTCGTAATGTCTTTAATCATCTCATCCGCAATCGAGAAACCACATTCCCTCATCGATCTCACCATGGTGATAGAATCTTCCAAGTCCTCTGCGTGTAAAGTTGCTTCATGAGACTCTTCAGCAACATGATCATGTAGACTAACTATGTTCGGAATGGCATTTTCGGTGTGCTGTTGAATGTAGAAAAGTCCGACCGAGGGTTCATTTGCCAAAAACTTGATCATCTCTGCTAGAGATTCAGCTATTTCCACAAAGCCGTCCTCAACGGAGAACGCATCCATCGTGTTGAAGGTGAATGGCAGTTCATCTGAATTTAGTCAAAAATCACAAGCGGAAATGCATGTCAAGAAAGGGATGTTTTAAAAGAGAAAACTATGCTATTTGATTCGTGTCTAATATCGATATGCAGCACATTCCAGACATATATATGACATTATGATCCTCTAAGTGAAAAATGTTTGAAAAACTGAAATCGTGTCCGATATATACCATATTTGAAACTCATCCAAATTCGGATAACATTAAAGTTAAATGAAAATTTTCATTTCTAAAATCAATGAACCAAATTCAGTATTTTCTTAATTTCCACTATAATCCATTAGAAAGTGATGCAAACAGAAACAATTACAATAAAATTGATCCCCAATTTGAATAAGAACCATCATCACACACCTTATTCTTATTCACGGTTGCAAAAAGTAAAAATCCATCCAAGAACCCTAATTTTGACCAGAAAATGCAGAATTTTATTTCTAGGGTTTCATTCCCCGGTAAAAAGGGAAAACCCTAAAATAATCAATCATAAATCCTTCAAAATCATAACCAGGCACCTGCAATTTTATCAAAGCAAAAACAACCCATTGAGCTAAACAGAAGAAGGATTTTAAAAAGGCATTATCGATACCCATATTAAAGCATCAGAAAATAACAAGAACCCAGAATCAAAACGTGATTTTGACTTTGATTTATTAAATTAAAAGAGGGAAGTTTACTTACCAGAAAAAAAAAACCGATTCGAAGAACGAACAAATTTGCCGAAAGAAACAATCTTCAGGTTTTTGACCAAAAGGAGAAAGATTAAAGTTTCAAACTTGGAGAGTAAAGCTTCACTTCTTACTTCGTTATAATTTATGTTATCTCTGTACCTTATCTATGAAGCTCTGTTTTAAAATATTTTCTTTTAGGGTAAACTATACCATTGACCACCGAACAAATTGGGGATTCCTATTTTGACCACCGAACTAACGAACTCGTCAATCAGACCACCAAACTTATTAAATTAACCTATTTTGGCCACCGCCGTTAAAAAATTAACAGAGGACTGACGGAGTGATGACGTGGCAGTTAACAAACTTTTATAAAATTACACATTTGATCCTTGCTATTTACACATTCTTTCAATTTAGTCCTAATTTTAAATTAATAAAATAAATTAATTATTTAATTAAGTGATGACACGTGTCAACACCTTATTGGAGGATTTAATTATTTATATTTGATTTTATAAATTTATTTTTCTCTTCCAATCAAGTGGTGACACGTGTCACCACTTGGTTGAATGAAAATTAAACAAATATTGAAGAGTGGGGGTGGGGTGGATCAAACCTGCGTCCGGTGGGTTCTAAACCCTCCCCTGACCACTGCTCCAAACCTCTATTAATGATATAAGTTGTGCTATTTAATATATATGTTATAATGCAGTAAATGTTAAGGAAAAAAGTAAAAATGATTGAAAGGGGATTCGAACCTAGACCACTTGGGATGTGTATCACACAAACATTCGATTTAAAATATTCGAATATTTTTTTTATATTTAAATTAATTCGAATACTTATTTAAATATTTTAAATCAAATATTTTAAAAATATTTTTTCTTCTTTTTCATACTTTAAATACCGTTTTAATTTAAATATTTAAATATTCGAATATTTTTTTTATATACTTTTTTTTTTGAATATTCGAATATTTAAATATTTAAATTAAAACGAGTATTTAAAGTATGAAAAAGAAGAAGAAAATATTTTTAAAATATTTGATTTAAAATATTTAATTATGTATTCGAATTAATTTAAATATAAAAAAATATTCAAATATTTTAAATCGAATGTTTGTGTGATACACATTCCAAGTGGTCTAGGTTCGAATCTCCTTTCAATCATTTTTTACTTTTTTTTCCTTAACTGCATTATAACATATATATTAAATAGCACAACTTGCATCATTAACAAATGTTTGGAGCAGTGGTCAGGAGGGAGGGTTTTATACCCATAAGACGCAGGTTCGATCCACCCCACCCCCACTCTTCAATATTTGCTTAATTTTCATTCAACCAAGTGGTGACACGTGTCACCACTTGATTGGAAGAGAAAAATAAATTTATAAAATCAAATATAAATAATTAAATCCTCCAATAAGGTGTTGACATGTGTCATCACTTAATTAAATAATTAATTTATTTTATTAATTTAAAATTAGGACTAAATTGAAAGAATGTGTAAATAGCAAGGATCAAATGTGTAATTTTATAAAAGTTTGTTAACTGCCACGTCATCACTCCGTCAGTCTTCTGTTAATTTTTTAACGGCGGTGGCCAAAATAAGTTAATTTAATAAGTTCGGTGGTCAAAATAAGAATCCCCAATATGTTCGGTGGTCAATGGTATAGTTTACCCTTTCTTTTATTGTATAAAATTCATAATCTTATCCGAAATGAACTAGCGACATATAAAGACAAATGGGAAACTCGGAAAGAGTTCGACATGAGCTGACATTATCTTCATTTAAAAAAATAAAATAAAATTAGGCATAAAGTCAAAAACAATGTCCCAACATTTAATTTTTTTCACTTTAGCTTATATTTTCTTTGTTTGTGTGTAAATAAATTTTATTTTTTTATTTTCATTCAAAATTTATTTCATTAGATAAAAATTGTCAGTCAATGTCCTTCGCTGACGTAGCATGTTTATATAACATGACTGATTGATGTGGCGATGTTGATGTGTAATCATAAATTCTTTTAAAAGTAATTATTTTTAGTAATTATTTTATATTATTTTAATCTATCAAATAATGACATGTGACATCATTTTATTGGTTTAAAAGCTTAAGAAAAAAAAATAAAAGTTGAAAAATAAAAGAGCTGAAAATCAAACCCAACCCTAGTGAATGAAAAACATGATGCCTAACCACCAAGCTAACTCAGCTATCTATTTACTTTTTTACTAATTATTATATTTATTACATTCATTGTTATATATCCCTATTATTTTCTCCTTCATTGTCGATTTCCTACCAAAGTCATTTTTTATGATTCCACCACTCAAAATAAATAATATGATACTACTGAAAATATCTATTTTTCGAAGAATTTAATAAAATATAATTTTGATACATAGGGTTTAATTTATTAACATATGAATTAATTTCAAATCACTAATTTTTTGTTTGGATTATGTATTACGAACTTTTAAATTATATATGTTTACTATGTAATTTTTTAAAACTTTTAAATTTAAAAATAAATAAATAAAAAATATGAACCGAATACCTATTACTTGAATTTTAGGATACTTGGATTTTATAGGTACCTAGTTAAAGCGGGCCGAGACACGGGTCGGCATATATAATACTCAGAAGAACCGAGTACCCGAAAATCGGGTACCCATAAATGAACACCCCTAATTATGGTGCATGTTGTAGGGTGTCGAGTTTTGAATTTAGGATTTAAGATTTAGGGTTAAGACTTAAGATTTAGTTTCTAGTGTTGGGTTCGAGTTTTTACCCTAAATTTCGGGTCAAGTGAAGTATTATAAAATATAGATCGAATATGGTTCGAATGGAAGTGTTAGATTTTTGGGTCGAGTATGGATCGACCGAAAACCCGACCTATGACCAGTCATCCATATTCCTTCCCGCTTCGCTAGAGAAACTTACCGGCGAAGCTTTACTCGTAAACTACCTTTAGCAGAGAAAAGTAGCTCACCCAATCTCTACTTGAAGACTGATCACCAAATTTGGTCTTTACGCTCCCCTTTTCTCCGTTTTTTTACCAAAATGATTCGAATTCTAGGTGGTTGGAGACATGTGACAAAATTTGGTCTTTACACTCCTTTTTTTCTCCCACTCCCATGAACCGGTCACGAAATTTGATCTCCATACGCCCCTTTTCTCCTACTCTCATATTCGATTTTAGAGTAATTCGATCTTCTAACCAATGTCTACATTCACTACCTTAACATTTACATTAAGGATTTCTTAATTCACTAACAATGAATTCTTCCTTTTTACAAGCTAAAGGGTTAACCTTTACATACATATCTTTTCACGGGCTAAGATAGAACCCTTTCCCTAACTTTTATAAGGATTAACTAGAATCTATCTCTCAATTATGAGGTCTTGACAATGTAAACTACTTTATCTCTCTATGTGAGTGTTTACACATTTCGGCTCACTAAGATTGAACTCTAAAGAATTACAAGAGATTACAAAGAAATAAAACAAAGAAAAATTATTTTCTCTTGATCTTTAAGTTTGAATGTCCATCCTCTTCTTCTTTTTCAAGTGTCTTTGTCTTGTATTTATATAACGGAATGAAAAACTAGCCGTTAAAAAAATATTCGTTAAAAACTAGCCGTTGGGGACTTTAATTTCAGTCATAAATGTATTTCTGCAACCTTGGGCAAATTAAAATGTTGTTGTGTATCGGTACGAGGAAAGATTGTATTGGTATGAGCAGTCAATATTTGACTTTTAAGACATTTTAAAAATTTGTTCGAGTCGAAAGTCTTTTCAAAAACCTTTCAAATGTATTTTTCAAGTTGAATGGACCTTGAATTAATTTTACAATATTTGTTTAAGTTCAAAAATATTTTTTATTGAGTTATATCAAAATAAATATCTCAACAGAACAAAGCCACTACGACAAATATGAATCTAGTGGAGTTTGCTGGGCAATGGCTACGACTACCGCTATCAAAGCCGCCTACAAAATTGCAATAGGTGGGAGTGAGACCTTGAACCTCTCCATTAGAGAGATCATAGAATACGATGTAAACAACCAAAATGGTTACGAAGGTGGGTTTCCCAAAAATGCCTTGTTATACATTTATGATTACGGAGTCAAAACCGATGATAATCGACGACGAGTGTGGATAGATTGTGTCGAATTTGTTAAAAGTTGGAACGAAGAAGATCTGCGAGAAGTAGTATGGAGGACACCAGTCATTATCGGTATACACGTATGTTCCTTATTTGATATACACAAAAATGGAGGGATATATCGGGGACTCACCGCTAGATGGTGCTCAAACCATTCAATTTTGGTGGTTGGTTATGATTTTATTGATAGCAAACCTTTATGGATCCTTAGGAATTTTTGGGAAAAAGATTGGAAAGATGACGGATACGTGTATATTGCATGAAATGTGCAATCTCCGATGGGTATTTGTGGTTTTTTCAACATTGTCGTATTGTAACACCCTGAAATCTGGTCTAGTCAGAATTGAGTTCCGACGATCAGAAACCCTACTCCAGAAAGGCCCAAATATTGCCCTAACATCGTTGGTGTGATCAATTATATCGATATTAAACTTTATTTAAGTCAACTCATCACTTCTAGGCCTTATTAAATAACATCAAAACCTATTTAGTGGCTAACTTGTGGAAATTGAAAGTTTTGGGCCAAACCATAAAGTATAAAGAGTCGAGGGACTAACCTTGGGATTAGCTCCTCCTCTTTTATAATTTCCATATGTGGAATCACCGGGAGAGCTTCCTTTATTGAAAGGAAAGCTTCGCAAATTAAAAGCCATTGAATAGCTATATTGGGGCCTTACTCGAGACAAATTAAGCAAGCAAGCACCTCTCTATTTCTACATCTTCATCATCTCCTACCTAAGCACACACCTCCATTAGAGCTTGATTTCAAGCTTAGTTTTCTTTGAATCGCTGTTATCAAAATATCGGTGTTGATCGGGTAAGCTATTATTCCCAAGCAACCATTGAATTTCATGGATATAATAAGCTTAATTTCAAGTTAGGTTTAGCTATCCTAGGAATCTTATAGATATTGTTTATATCAAGATTAGATATCGATTTTGATATCGTTATATTGATTACGATATCATGATATTGTTTCTAACATACTCCTATTGATTTCCTAGCTCAAGAAAACGATAAGAAACATTCATCGACCTCACCGAAGGTTAGAAACAAAAGGGTTGTTATCCGAGAGCCGTAAAAGCATCAAATTGTCAAGGTGAGTATAGTTGGGGTCTCAGGATTAGGCGATGAGCCTTCCCGAATTCATTGTTATTGATTTTATTGATTTAGCTAACCTTTCTCTAAAGGATATTGCACCAAATCATTAGATGGGTACAATGGTAAGCTTTGGTAAGTATAGCATCAAACATTGGACATCATTGGTTTTGTTATCGTCGTTGTACATAGTTAATGCTATAGATATTGTTATAGAAACATCTTAATTAAATCATCAATTATTGAAATTGGCATTGAAATCATTGAATATTGATATAGCTAATGTATTTGTGAAGGGATATTGACATCGGAACATTGTTTATTGATAAATTCATCGGAAACATTGAACATTGTAATTGTTATTGAATCTTGATTGTTAATGTTGTTATTGGACCTTGGATTCGAAAGAGCATTGGATATAATTGGCGTGCCATAGAATTTATGAGCTCAATGTATGGGTGGACTACGGTCCTAAGGCTACAACCTATGTTGATTTGGCGAGGTCAAGAGACTAGACCATATATTGATTTAGCGAGGCGTAGGAATTCACATATCCACTATCTTTGTAACACCCGTGTTTTGGGCCTAGGAGTTAACCGGGTTTTGGTTCGAGTCAAATAAAATTTAATTAAAATAATTCAACTTCTATTAATGACCTAGTTGGAGCTTTGGAAAAAGGGGAGGGACCTATGTTGCTATTTGACCCAAATTTAAAAAGCTAGACAACTTTATAGAAAAGTTGTCATCTTTCTTTCCCCCCATTCCCTCTCCAACACCATTTTCACTAAAACTCTCCCCAAAACCCCTTTTTGCTTTGGCTACTTTTCCACTTCATTCTAGCTTGAATTCAAGGTGTTTCTCAAAGGTAAATATGTTTTCCAACTCTCCTCTTTATTCCCTATTCAACCATTGTTGTAGATTTCAAAAAGATGGTGTTTTGAAAATTAGGGTTCATATGAAATTTGGGGTTTTTGATGGGGCTTTTCAAATTGTTTTGTTAAATCATGTTGGGGGTTTGTTTAAGCATGATGAAATACATCATATACTTTAATTTGGTTGAATTTTGATAAAAATTCGTAGTATGGTCTTAGGGCTAAATTTAAGGTTGTAAAACTTGAGTTTTTGGTGGAATTTATGTTGAAAGTAAGGGGCTGTTGGTCTACCTATGGTATGGGGGTGTTTTGGGATGATTTGGAAGCCATTTGGATGCTTGGAAATCGAATTTTCAGCCTTGAGTTGTGGGAGTCCGAAAATGGGATTTTTAGAGATGTTATGTGGTTTGGAAATTGTGGAATTTGGGTTGTGAGTGTAAAGTGGATTGAAGGTTGATTTAGCATTGAATTGGGAAGTAATATATGTGTTTTTGTTTGACTAGAAGCAAGAGAAAACGGGGAAGAGGCTTTGGGACCGAATCCGGGTTCGTAGGAAGATTGGTTCGAATTGCTAAGGAAGGGCTGTGAGTGGTTTCAACTTGTTTTAAGTTTGGTTCGAGTATGTGTAGTGGGAGTGTGTGTGAAGTGTGCTTGGTAGGCCACTCATAGTTCATTCAAGTTGTTGATTTAACCTTTGATATCCATGAATGCTATTATGCTTGTTTGACAATGCTATTGTGATTGTGGTTGGTAGATGTGAGTTTATCTTGATATACATCTATGAGATTGAGCATAAATGTGGTTGATGATATATATATATGTTGTGGTTATGATAATTGGCACTAAAATAATTACCGGTTGTAAATGATCGATCATTAGGATAGTGTGCACACAAAATTGAGTCAAAACGTACGTGGCCTTGATGGCGTTAAGTCATCAAGGAGGAGTACGGTGATGTAACATTCCACCGGAAGCTATACATATATTTCTACGGGATGATGAGTGGAATCCCATCCGTAAGGCATGTGGCGATGAGTGGAATCTCGCACATGCAAGGTCCGGTGATGAGTGGAATCCCACCGAGGTAAAGTGTTGTCAAGGTTAAATCCGCACAATCGGGGTAATTAAAGTGGCCAATTAAACTTAAATCGTGAATTGTGATATATGATGGTGATATATGGTTGAATTATATTTTGTTGCCACATGATGATGATATATGAGATTTGAACTTGTTAGGATCGAGAGACCATATATGCCACTTGAAAGACTAGCTAGGTCTACTTGATATATTGTCAATGTTTGATGTAGGTAGACTAGGATTAACATGCTTGGACCCTGCATTGTTGTTGTTTTCCGTTTTAGAGCACCCTCACTAAGCTTATAGCTTACGCTCTCTATGTTCAACAATGCAGATCATTAGCGTGGCGTTAGCTCGAGGCAAGGCAAGAAGGGGCTATCCAAATTGTTGCTCAAGTATGGTAGATTTTGTAGTAGTTAAGCAATGTGGCATTAGGACGTGTTAGTATGAGCCTTGTATGACTCTTATGAATGATGTTGTTTGGATGGTAAAACGTGTAATATTTGTGGTTGATGTTGATGCTAGGGGCATGCTTAGACTCTATGTTATGTTGCTTTTGGGTGGCTTGTGATGCCATGTTTAAGTTGTAAACCATGCCTAATTTGCTCTCTTGTATGTGGATTGAATGCTTTAGAATCCATGTTTAAAGTTGGATGTTGCTTTGAATGAATGTATGTGTGTTGATTGTTGCCTTTGTCTTAGACATATTAAAGTTGTGTCAAAGCATGATGGTAATGTTGTAGTATGTTGGGTTTAATTGCTTGGTTGATGTATGGTGTCTAGGGGATGTTTTGGGGCATCCTTGTGCCTCAAAACAGCCCAGAAAAGTCTGCAGACAGGGGGTGTTTCGGAACGGGTCCCCGTGTTCCGAAACGACCCCTGCGTAAATGGCCTGCCGTTTCGAAACGGATGAGGGTCGTTCCGGAACGTTTTCGCCACTGTAATTTTGAGAAATTGGCGAGATGAAGCCGTTCCGAAACGGGCCTTTGAAGTTCCGAAACGGTCAAATCTCGTTGACCACGAGATATTGACCGTCAAGGTCGTTCCGATACGGGTCACCCATGTTTCGGAACGGTCACCTTGTGGTTGACCCAAGCTCGTTGACCAGGTCAGGGCGTTTCGGAACACCCTATAAGTGTTTCGAAACGGCCTGCTGGATTGAGGAAAAATGGACTGTTTATGTTTGTTTGGTCGGTGAATTGTTTCGTGATTGTATCTTCCGCTGTTGTGACACACTTAGGTCTAAATTATGTATGTAGACAAGATAAGATAAAAAAAAGAAATTTTCTGGGTCGTTAACCGAGGGGAAACCTTAACGGGTTTCGCTTCGGTTTTCCCCGTGTGGCCCACTCGGACCGGTCATCCGACCAGACCGGGACGAGGGGGTTACATTTGTTGGTATCAGAGCCTGAGGTTACCGAGACCTCGGGCAGGTAAGTGAGGTAAGATTAATGTGTTAAATGCTTGTGTTGTTTGATGCATGATTTGCCATGAATCCTTGATGCTTGATTAATCGTATGATGTTTTGAATGCTTGGACTGTCGTGTCTGGTGTAGAGTGAGTGCCCATTGCTACTATTACTTAATTTTAAAAAGGATTTTTGAAAAAAGGGGATACTTGAGCACTGTTGGACCCTTGCTTTGACTAACGTAATCCTTATCTGTTTCTTGTTGTAGTTTACCTTGCTAGTTGAACCATGAGACCACGTGGGAGGCCTAGGATGGTTCGACCGGAACCACGGGCAGAGGCGCCGAGAGTTGAGCCAGTTGTGAGAGTCGAGGCTCAAGTGGGAGAGCCAGTGGTTGGAGTTGGAGCTCCTCCACCACCTCCACCACCACCACCTCCTCCACCGGGAGTGGGAGGCGAGGCCGGGCCCGGAGGAATGGGACCACAAGGAGGCCAAGGTGGCCAAGGACCGGCCGGGATGGACTTAGCTCCGTTGGTTCAGGCAATAGCTGGGGCGTTCCAGGCTGCAGTAGCTGGAGGTCAGGCAGCTCATCATCAGGGTGAGGGCACCGGATTACCATTAGAGAGACTTCGGGGCCTTGGGGCCGAAGAGTTTAGAGGTGCTACTCCGGAGAGGTCAGAGATGTGGTTTGAGAAGATCGTCCGTATTTTTGCTCAGATGGGATGTACTGGTGAGCGCAAGTTGGGATGTGTTGAGTCTCTGCTTCAGGGTGATGCCTACACCTGGTGGGTCACCGTTACTTCGGGGATGGATGAGACTGAGATCACTTCGGAGTTCTTTGAGACAGCTTTCCGGAAGAAGTATTTGGGTCCGCGATACCTCGATGAGAGGAAGAGAGAGTTTATGGCATTGCTTCAGGGGAGTATGTCCGTGACTGATTATGAGATCCGGTTCGTCAGACTGAGTCAGTACGCACCTGAGCTTGTACCTACTGAAGTGGAGCGTTGTAACCGCTTCCGATATGGGCTGAATGAGGAGATCAAGACTTATACTCTAGCTTCTGATTACATTGATTTTGATGTCTTGGTCTCGAGGGCCAAGGACTTGGAGCACAGTTTGAGTTTGACCAGGCGGTCAGGTGGATCTAGTTCAGGTAAGAGGTCCAGCAACTTTGATAGAGGAGATGCCAAGAGGCATCGGGACAACCGGCATCAGTTTGATCATAGGCGTGGTGGCGGTAACCACGGTAGGGGCCATCAGGGTCAGAGGGCTGGTGAGAAGTTGCCCACATGTGCTACTTGCAGGAGGAACCACACCGGTGAGTGTTGGGGAAATTATCATTCCTGTTGGAGTTGTGGTGCTAGAGACCACATTAGGCGTGACTGTCCACATCAGGTGGGACAGGCACCAGCTCAGGCTCCTGCTAGAGCCAATGATTTTCAGAGAGGCCGCGGGCGCGGTAGAGGTAACTTCCAGCCGAGGAACGATGGTCAGAGGAATTTAGCTCATGTTGTTGCAGTCCAGCCGGAGGGCGGAGGACAGGCTAGGGTTTACGCTCAGCGCGGGGAGCAGCATGACACCGATGTGATCGCAGGTAACTTCTCGATACAGTCTTTGGGTTTGCTTTCTTTGATTGACTCTGGGTCTACACATTCCTACATATTGAGTGAGCATGCACAGTCTTTGAATTTGCCTTGTGAGTTGCTAGAGGTAGGAGTTAGTGTTACTAGTTCCTTTGGGGACACGGTAGTGGTTAGGAAGATGTACCGAAGGTGTCCGTTGATGGTTCAGGGACATGTATTTCCAGTGGATATGATGGAACTTCCTTTCTATGGCTTTGATGTGATTCTGGGTATGGATTGGCTCACGGAGCATAGAGCTAGGATAGACTTTGAAACTAAACGGATTTCCTTGAAGCTCACAGATGATTATGAGATTGTAGTGGTGGGTGAGAATGTGAAATTCTTGTCCAATGTGGTTTCAGTGTTAGAGGCTAAGAGGTTAGTTGAGTTGGGGTGTGAAGCATACTTAGCGTATGTGATGAACCCTAACATGAGCGAGGTTAGACCTCAGGACATCCGGACAGTATGTGATTTCCCTAGTGTGTTTCCGGAAGAATTGCCAGGGTTACCACCGGACAGAGAGGTAGAGTTCAGCATTGAGACTTATTCTGATTCGGCTCCTGTTTCAATTGCTCCGTACCGTATGGCACCGAAAGAATTGAAAGAGTTGAAGACTCAGTTGCAAGAATTGACAGATAGAGGTTTCATTCGACCTAGTTCATCACCTTGGGGTGCACCGGTGTTGTTTGTGAAGAAGAAAGATGGAAGTATGAGAATGTGCATAGATTACAGACAGTTAAATCAGCTGATAGTGAAGAACAAATATCCGTTGCCTAGAATTGATGACTTGTTTGATCAGTGTAGAGGAGCATCGGTCTTTTCGAAGATTGATTTGAGATCAGGTTACTACCAGCTAAAGGTTAGAGAGGTTGATGTACCGAAGACGGCCTTTAGGACTAGGTACGGTCATTATGAGTTCTTAGTCATGCCCTTTGGGTTGACTAATGCACCGGCAGCTTTCATGGACATGATGAATAGGATTTTTCATCAGTATCTAGATCAGTTTGTAGTTGTGTTTATTGATGACATCTTGGTGTACTAGCGAACTGAAGAAGACCATGACCGACATTTGAGACTTGTTTTGAAGACTTTGCTAGATCATCAGTTGTATGCGAAGCTCAGCAAGTGTGAATTCTGGATCCGGGAAGTAGTCTTCTTAGGACATGTAGTGTCAGCTGAAGGCATTAGAGTTGATCCGAAGAAGATTGAAGCCATTGTTGAGTGGAAGCAACCGAAGTCAGTGACAGAAGTACGTAGCTTCCTAGGCTTAGCCGGATACTATAAGAGGTTTGTAGAGGGTTTCTCTAAGTTAGCCGCTCCTTTGACGCAGTTACTTCAGAAGAGTGTTCAGTTTGAGTGGACAGATGCAAGACAGAGAGCCTTTGAGAAATTGAAAGAAGCTTTGACCCAAGCTCCGATCTTGATTCAGCCTGAGTCCGGGAAGGACTATGTGATTTATAGTGATGCCTCGTATGTAGGGTTAGGATGTGTTCTGATGCAAGACCGAAGAGTAGTGGCTTATGCCTCAAGACAGTTGAAGACTCACGAGCGCAACTATCCGACCCATGACATAGAGTTAGCGGCAGTTGTGTTTGCTTTAAAGATTTGGAGGCATTATTTGTATGGTGAGAAATGCACAGTATACACCGATCACAAGAGTTTGAAGTACATTATGACTCAGCGAGATTTGAATCTCAGACAGCGTAGGTGGTTAGAGTTGCTAAAAGACTATGATCTTACTATTGAGTACCATCCGGGTAAGGCCAATGTAGTGGCCGATGCATTGAGTAGAAAGATGGCTGTAGACTTGAGAGCTATGTTTGCTAGATTGAGTTTGTCCGGAGATGGTGGCTTGATAGCCGAGCTTCAGGTTAAACCTACTCTAGGTCAGTTGATACGAGAGAAACAGCTCTTAGATAGATCTTTGGCACCTCACGTGCAAGATATAGCCGAGGGTAGATCTTCAGATTACAGCTTCAGCGCTGATGGGGTTCTGTGTTTCAAAGATAGAATAGTTGTGCCAGAAGACAGTGACTTGAGACGTACGATCTTGACTGAAGCCCACAGTAGTCCGTTTGCTATGCATCCTGGAAGTACGAAGATGTACCGTGATTTGAAGAATGAGTACTTTTGGGTTGGCTTGAAGAGAGATGTAGCCGACTTTGTGAGTAAGTGCTTAGTGTGTCAGAGAGTGAAGGCGGAACATCAGGTTCCCTCGGGTCTGTTACAGCCGTTGAGAATTCCGGAATGGAAGTGGGAGAACATCACTATGGATTTTGTTTCGGGCTTGCCTTTGACTCCTACGAAGAAGAACTCAGTTTGGGTGATAGTAGATCGTTTTACGAAGTGTGCTCACTTCTTGGCAGTCAACACTACTTACACCTTAGATAGATTGGCCGATTTGTACATTGGTGAAATTGTGAGGCTACATGGTGTGCCGAAGTCCATTGTGTCAGACAGAGATCCACGGTTTACTTCTAGATTTTGGGAGTGTCTGCATACAGCTTTGGGTACCCGTTTGAACTTCAGCACTTCTTATCATCCTCAGTCAGATGGTCAGTCAGAGAGGGTTATTCAGATCTTAGAGGACATGTTGCGCTGTTGTATCATAGACTTTCAGGGTACTTGGGAGAAGCATTTGCCTCTGGTGGAGTTTGCGTACAATAACAGTTTTCAGTCGAGCATTCAGATGGCTCCGTATGAGGCCTTGTATGGCCGGAAGTGTAGAACTCCAGTGTGTTGGGCCGAGGCAGGACAGAAACTGTTACCTATGCCGGATTTGCTCAAGGGGACAACCGAAAAGGTAAAATTGATTTGTGATCGATTGAAGGCTACTTCGGATAGGCAGAAGTCCTATGTCGATTTGAAGAGGAAGGAAGTTGAGTTCTCAGTGGGTGAGAAGGTATTCTTGAAAGTGTCTCCGTGGAAGAAAGTGATGAGGTTTGGCCGAAAAGGGAAATTGAGTCCGAGGTACATAGGACCGTATGAGATTGTGAAGAGGGTTGGTCCCGTTGCTTATCAGTTGCGTTTGCCATCCGAGCTTGAGAAGATACATGATGTGTTCTATGTGTCGATGCTTCGCAAGTATAGGTCCGATCCATCACATGTTATGCCCGTAGAAGAAATTGAATTGAATCCGGATTTGACTTATGAAGAAGAGCCAGTAGAGATCTTAGCTTCTGAAAGTAAAGTGTTGAGGGGTAGATCGATTGAGTTAGTAAAGGTGCGGTGGCGACGTAGAGGTGTTGACGAGGCCACTTGGGAGAGGAAGGAGGATATGGAAAAGCAATTTCCGTATCTCTTTCGGTCAGGTAATTTCGGGGACGAAATTTCTTAAGTGGGAGAGAGTTGTAACACCCGTGTTTTGGGCCTAGGAGTTAACCAGGTTTTGGTTCGAGTCAAATAAAATTTAATTAAAATAATTCAACTTCTATTAATGACCTAGTTGGAGCTTTGGAAAAAGGGGAGGGACCTATGTTGCTATTTGACCCAAATTTAAAAAGCTAGACAACTTTATAGAAAAGTTGTCATCTTTCTTTCCCCCCATTCCCTCTCCAACACCATTTTCACTAAAACTCTCCCCAAAACCCCTTTTTGCTTTGGCTACTTTTCCACTTCATTCTAGCTTGAATTCAAGGTGTTTCTCAAAGGTAAATATGTTTTCCAACTCTCCTCTTTATTCCCTATTCAACCATTGTTGTAGATTTCAAAAAGATGGTGTTTTGAAAATTAGGGTTCATATGAAATTTGGGGTTTTTGATGGGGCTTTTCAAATTGTTTTGTTAAATCATGTTGGGGGTTTGTTTAAGCATGATGAAATACATCATATACTTTAATTTGGTTGAATTTTGATAAAAATTCGTAGTATGGTCTTAGGGCTAAATTTAAGGTTGTAAAACTTGAGTTTTTGGTGGAATTTATGTTGAAAGTAAGGGGTTGTTGGTCTACCTATGGTATGGGGGTGTTTTGGGATGATTTGGAAGCCATTTGGATGCTTGGAAATCGAATTTTCAGCCTTGAGTTGTGGGAGTCCGAAAATGGGATTTTTAGAGATGTTATGTGGTTTGGAAATTGTGGAATTTGGGTTGTGAGTGTAAAGTGGATTGAAGGTTGATTTAGCATTGAATTGGGAAGTAATATATGTGTTTTTGTTTGACTAGAAGCAAGAGGAAACGCGGAAGAGGCTTTGGGACCGAATCCGGGTTCGTAGGAAGATTGGTTCGAATTGCTAAGGAAGGGCGGTGAGTGGTTTCAACTTGTTTTAAGTTTGGTTCGAGTATGTGTAGTGGGAGTGTGTGTGAAGTGTGCTTGGTAGGCCACTCATAGTTCATTCAAGTTGTTGATTTAACCTTTGATATCCATGAATGCTATTATGCTTGTTTGACAATGCTATTATGATTGTGGTTGGTAGATGTGAGTTTATCTTGATATACATCTATGAGATTGAGCATAAATGTGGTTGATGATATATATATATGTTGTGGTTATGATAATTGGCACTAAAATAATTACCGGTTGTAAATGATCGATCATTAGGATAGTGTGCACACAAAATTGAGTCAAAACGTACGTGGCCTTGATGGCGTTAAGTCATCAAGGAGGAGTACGGTGATGTAACATTCCACCGGAAGCTATACATATATTTCTACGGGATGATGAGTGGAATCACATCCGTAGGGCATGTGGCGATGAGTGGAATCCCGCACATGCAAGGTCCGGTGATGAGTGGAATCCCACCGAGGTAAAGTGTTGTCAAGGTTAAATCCGCACAATCGGGGTAATTAAAGTGGCCAATTAAACTTAAATCGTGAATTGTGATATATGATGGTGATATATGGTTGAATTATATTTTGTTGCCACATGATGATGATATATGAGATTTGAACTTGTTAGGATCGAGAGACCATATATGCCACTTGAAAGACTAGCTAGGTCTACTTGATATATTGTCAATGTTTGATGTAGGTAGACTAGGATTAACATGCTTGGACCCTGCATTGTTGTTGTTTTCCGTTTTAGAGCACCCTCACTAAGCTTATAGCTTACGCTCTCTATGTTCAACAATGCAGATCATTAGCGTGGCGTTAGCTCGAGGCAAGGCAAGAAGGGGCTATCCAAGTTGTTGCTCAAGTATGGTAGATTTTGTAGTAGTTAAGCAATGTGGCATTAGGACGTGTTAGTATGAGCCTTGTATGACTCTTATGAATGATGTTGTTTGGATGGTAAAACGTGTAATATTTGTGGTTGATGTTGATGCTAAGGGCATGCTTAGACTCTATGTTATGTTGCTTTTGGGTGGCTTGTGATGCCATGTTTAAGTTGTAAACCATGCCTAATTTGCTCTCTTGTATGTGGATTGAATTCTTTAGAATCCATGTTTAAAGTTGGATGTTGCTTTGAATGAATGTATGTGTGTTGATTGTTGCCTTTGTCTTAGACATATTAAAGTTGTGTCAAAGCATGATGGTAATGTTGTAGTATGTTGGGTTTAATTGCTTGGTTGATGTATGGTGTCTAGGGGATGTTTTGGGGCATCCTTGTGCCTCAAAACAGCCCAGAAAAGTCTGCAGACAGGGGGTGTTTCGAAACGGGTCCCCGTGTTCCGAAACAACCCCTGCGTAAATGGCCTGCCGTTTCGAAACGGATAAGGGTCGTTCCGGAACGTTTTCGCCACTGGAATTTTGAGAAATTGGCGAGATGAAGCCGTTCCGAAACGGGCCTTTGAAGTTCCGAAACGGTCAAATCTTGTTGACCACGAGATATTGACCGTCAAGGTCGTTTCGATACGGGTCACCCCTGTTTCGGAACGGTCACCTTGTGGTTGACCCAGGCTCGTTGACCAGGTCAGGGCGTTTCGGAACACCCTATAAGTGTTTCGAAACGGCCTGCTGGATTGAGGAAAAATGGACTGTTTATGTTTGTTTGGTCGGTGAATTGTTTCGTGATTGTATCTTCCGCTGTTGTGACACACTTAGGTCTAAATTATGTATGTAGACAAGATAAGATAAAAAAAAGAAATTTTCTGGGTCGTTAACCGAGGGGAAACCTTAACGGGTTTCGCTTCGGTTTTCCCCGTGTGGCCCACTCGGACCGGTCATCCGACCAGACCGGGACGAGTGGGTTACAATCTTGATTCGATCTAAGGGTTAACAATTTAAATATGATGAAAATGATGTTATTTATGGACATTGCATTGTTACTAAGGACTCATTTCATTGATATTGTTTCTTACTTGGCTTAGAAATGCATAATTGTTGAATTGATATTATTAATGACCGCCTCACTTAGATTATGAGCTTTGTATGACTCATTTAAATGTTGATGTTTGGATTGACCATGTTTTGTAAAACATGATATGCCATGATGAATGTTTGTGTGTGATGGCATGCTTTAGGTGTTTAGGTTGCCTTGTTGGTAAATGCAAACCTCCTATATGTTGTCTTGTGCCTTTTAAGGCCTTTTGAGCTTTCATGTATGCACATTGTTGCCTAAATTGCTCTTTTGATGGAATGCTATGTATGAATGCAGTGTCTCATGTTTGGTTCCTACGTATGGTTCATGTATGATTACTTAAATGTCTGTATGTGCTTAGGAGTGTCTAAGAATGCATTTAGAGTCGTGTTTGAGGTCGTTAAGTTGGAATTTGTCGCATTGCAGAGCAGGGCGTATCGGTACGCCTAAGGGCCGTATCGATATGGTCTTGCCTGTAGAGCTCAGTTTTGGCTAGGCGTATCGATACGATTTTTAGTTACTGGAATTCTGAGAAATTGGGGAGTTTTTGGCGTATCGATACGGTGTTGGGGCGTATCGGTACTGGTTTATCTCGTTGACCACGAGATGTTGACTGAAGAGGGCGTATCGATACGCTCAAGGGCTGTATCGATACGGTCTTCTTCAAGTTGACTGTTTGAGTTGACCAAGTCAAGGCGTATCGATACCCTTGATTGGTGTATCGATACGACCTGCCCTGTAAGCTTAAAATGGATTGTTTGTGCATGGTCGTGTTTCGAATGTGATTTCCTTTGATTGTTTTCCGCTGTCGTGATCACTTAGGACTTAACAATCCTCTAGACAAGATTAAAATGAAAGAAAGAAAAATAGGGTTGCTAACCGAGGGGGAACCTTAACGGGTTTCGCTTCGGTTTTTCCCGTGTGGCTCACTTGGACCGGTCATCCGGCCAGACCGGGACGAGGGGGTTACATAAGTCTCGGTTAAAATTGTCACTTCGATTCGCAAAATTTGATCTTAATTAAGCGGTAAAATTTTGGTACCAATTTTGGGCACGTCGAGGGTGCTAACCCTTCATCGCGTGTAACCGACTCCCGAACCCTTTTGAATCTCTGTTTTCTATTTCCGGTATCCGATCTACCACTTAAAGTGGTCGTGGCGACTCCTTCTATTTCTTAAAAAATCTTTTTTTCAAACTCCCCTATTTTCAAATATATTTTTAAACTCCTAATATTTTTCCCAACAATTTTTAAAATCCACTTCCTACACCTCAATTTTAAAATTATTTTCTAAAATTCATTTTTACCCCTAAATTTCCAAAATTCACTTTCTTTTTACTTTTAAATCTTTTTTTAAATTTCTCCATTCATCAAAAATTCCATTTTTTAATCTCTTTTCTAATTTCTCCAAAATTTCTTTTCACACCTTACAATTATATACATATAACTAAGTATTTTCCAAAAAGGGGGTCGTTACAGGGTGGAGCATCATAAAATATCGGGTCGGGTATGATTCAGATGGAAGTGTTAGATTTTTGGGTCGAGTATGGATCGACCGAAAACCAGACCCATGACCGGTCATCCCTATCTTTTTACGAGCTAAGAGAGAACCCCCTCTCTAGTTTTTATAAGGATTAACTATAACCTATCTCTAAATTATGAGGTCTTAACAATGTAAACTAATTTACCTCTCTAAGTGAGTGTTGTAAAGTGTCCATAAGTTCTATATTTTGTGCACATTTCATCTTATATTATTTCTATTTTTGAGTACATTTTAGGCATAATTAGTATCATGCATTGCATTTTACAGTATTCTTTACTTTGCTATGCTTTTTATTGATTATCTTTTATTTGGTAAAAAAATGTATTGTTTTAGTTTAGTTTTAGTTTTAGGTATTAGAGACTGGTAGAAGGAGAGAGGAGCTGAGGACATGATGCTGAGGCACTAGACCAAGGAGTTGTACTGATGCAGTTCTAGACAGAGACAGTGGTTGCCTCGTAGCTATCGCCGCCATACTTCCCGCCCAGGGCAGAAAGCTGAGGAATTAGAGAACTGGAGTGCGATCTGTAGAGCAGAAAATTCTGATTCTAACGATGCCATCCATTCAATTTGTCGATGACTGTAGCAGCGGACAGAGCCACCGATGGAGGAGTTCGAGATTACTCGCGGGGCATGGCAACATGAAGAAGTCCACATTCAACTCAAAGAAGCCAGAATTAAAGGTTGCATTTAATGCAAACGCTACTTTGAAGACTTCTACTCAAAGAAGGGCTTGACCTAGCTAATGCCTATATATATCCATTGTATTTTTACTTCAAAACAACTTAGGTTTTCCCTTAGGCATAGTTTATGTTTTCTTGTCGCCATTATGTTCTAAATTCTCCTGGGGTTTGGGTTATGTTGTAAATTAGTGTGAGAACGGTTGTTTAAGATTTTAAGTTTAGTTTTGCAATAAACTTCAAGGTTTTCTTATTCCATGTTCGTCATAGTTTTCAATTAAGGCGAAAGATTAGTTGATTACTATCTATTTGTTCGGGATCGAGAGAGTCGAACTCACGAAAGGAGTAAGTACGGTCTTCACCTTAATCAAGTGTTGATCAATTTAGCCTTGACATAGGTTAGGGTTTAAGGTGGCTAAAAAAGAACGAACCAAACATTGTTGTTTTTGCACGATTCACTCCGCGACTGGTATTATCTGCAGTGGGCATCAACAACATTCTGACTTAGACATAAGTGGGATCACTTTCGAAGCGTTCTGCCGAGCATTGAAGTTCTGCCGAGTTTGCCGACGAGACACATGTCCATTCCACTGCCAGGGCAGCGGGAGCGTCACAACAGCTAAATTGCCATCTCCCGCCGAGGCAGCAAAGTCTGGCAGCGCAAAGCAATTTATCCTATTCAACGCAGTTTCACACTACTCAACAGCATAACCCGACCCATTCCATCAATATGATCTCTTCTCTTTTATTTACTTGTGTTTTCTTTTATTTTCCTCTTAAACAATTCAAACTTTTTTTTTGATGGGTAAAGGTGGCCTCGTTAAAAACCCCCCTCATATCGAACGACATAAAAATATGTCATTCGATAGCGGAAGGGGGAAAAGAGCGCCAATTAATATTATTGATTCTAGGAAAAAGACCATTACAATGTAAAAGTTACAGTTTGAACGAAATAAAACCCATAACTACAATATACCTTAAAGGAAGCAGGTTTCCAATGGCGTCGAGACCTAGCCAATGCCCCTTTTGGCAAGAGAGTCCGCTTCAGTGTTTACATGCCTTGGAATAAGTCTGAAGCAGCAGCCTTTCTGAGCTCCCAGGACCACTATTTCTTGTATCAGATTTTGGAACTGGTGAGGGCACAAAGAAGGATTGGAAATCCAATCGAAAATAAGTTTACAATCTCCTTCTGCAATGATTCTGAAGTTTTTGCATTCATCAAGAGAGTTGACCAGGTTTAAGCCGAATTTAAGAGCAAGAAGTTCAGCCATGATGGCAGGTCCAGCGGATATCCGATTGCTGTAGGACGAGATAACAACACCTAAATGATTCCGAATAGTCCCACCTATCCCACCAGCATTCCCATTGATAGTCATAGCTCCATCAAAGTTCAATTTCAGAAATCCCAACGGAGGTGCTGCCCATACCTGGACTGAAGCGAGCGATGTCGACCGATCTGCACAAGCCGGGTTATTCGTAATAGACTCAATAGAAGCAGTGACTGCCGGGTATACTGCTTTGTACCACGAAGCTAACCTCATTCTTGCGACAAAAAATAGATTAATAAAATCAAACGACCCTTCTTTGAAAATAATCTCATTCCTAGAAAGCCATAGAGACCACATGACCACTGCAGGGATGAAGTTCCAAATGGACTCCTCAGATTTGTTCGGATAGGCTTCTGACCAGTATTTTAGCAGAGACTCGATATCCTGCGGCAAAACCAAACTAAAATTCCAGAAACCTGCAAACTTTGTCCATAAACGCCAAGCACACGAGCAGGAGAAGAAGAGGTGGGGAATAGTTTCTGATCCTTGTGCGCAAAGAGGGCAAAGATCAGAAGTAATTGAAGAAACACCACGTCTAATCAACTCGGCGCGAACTGGTAAGCTTTTTTTTATAATTTGCCACATGAAGAACTCAACTTTGGGTGGAACCTTAACAGCCCAGATTAGCTTTTTCCAAAATTTGTTACCAGACAGTGAAGGCAAAAGCGAATTATAGCAGTTTTTGACCGAGAATGGGCCAATTCCTGTACCACACCACATAAGGCAATCAGAATTCAATTCAGATGGCTGGAAGGCATTGAGAAGAGATAATAGATCGATCCATTGAGAAATTTCCCAGTCATAGAGTCTCCTTCTAAGTGCAATATTACACGACCATTTGTTATTTTGTTTGACCCCGAAGTCTGCTATTTTCCCTGACTTGTTGATAGAAAGAGCAAATAATCGCGGGAATCGAACCTGAAGCGGATCCTCCCCTATCCAAAGGTCCGACCAGAAAAGAATGGAGTTGCCGTCCCCGACTTGCCTACGCAAATAATGTTGCATTTTTGAGCCCACTGAATCATTACTCAAGAAGGAGTTGACCACTCCTTTCCAAATCCATGAATTGATAGGGGATCTAGAGGGGGAGGGAGCAACGAAGATGAGTCCAAATTGTATTTCGAGCATATTACATTCTTCCATAAGCTGTCTTTTTCCGAAGCGAACTTCCAAATCCATTTCCCGAGTAAGGATCTGTTCTGAAGATTTAGATTTTTTACCCCTAAGCCACCTTCCGAGATAGGGGCGCAAATATCGCCCCAATTAACCCAGTGGATTTTCCTTTGTGAGTCTCGACTCCCCCATAAGAAATTCGCCATCAAACTGTTTAGCTTCCGAAAGACAGCATTTGGCATTTTAAATATAGAGAGGAAGTAAGTGGGGAGCGAGGATAGAACTGATTTAATCAGAATTAATCTACCACTATAGGAGAGATTAGATGACTTCCAGCTTGATAACCCATTGTTGAACTTTTTGATTACAGGATCCCAAAGAGAGACCGAGTTTCTTAAGGGCCCCAAAGGAAGGCCTAAGTAATCTGAAGGGAAATTCCCCACCGCACAACCGATGGATTTAGCCCAATCTGAGATTTGATCGTCTGAAATATTAATACCGAAAAGTCTGCATTTCGAGAGATTGAGTTGCAAACCAGCGACCACTTCGAAGACTCTAAGGGATCGCTTGACATTTAGGATCTCCCTCAAAGAAGCACTGCAGAAGACTATAAGGTCGTCCGCAAATTGAAGATGGGACAACTTAACAGCTTGTTCGCCTCGGCCAACCAAGAAACCATTAAAAAGACCAGAACCAGTGGCTTTAATCAACATAAGATTTAGTGCTTCGCCAACTATATTGAAGAGAAGAGGTGAAAGAGAACACCCTTGTCGTAAGCCCCTAGACAAACGAAACCGAGGGGTTGGGGACCCATTGACTAGAACTGAGATAGTGGCAGTAGAGATACATTTCCAAATCCAAGAGCACCATTTATCGCCGAAACCCATTCCCTTTAATACACGAATCAAGAATTTCCAGTCAACGGAATCGAAAGCCCTTTTGAAGTCAATCTTGAATACTAGGCCCTTCAAACCTTTTTTCTTGACATAGTCAATTCCTTCATTCGCAATGAAGGAACAATCGAGAATTTGGCGGCCCGGAATAAAGGCGAATTGGTTCTTGCTGATGACAGTGTCAACACAAGAGCGAAGTCTTCGAGCCAGCACCTTGGAAATAATTTTGTAGATTCCACTTACCAAACTAATTGGACGAAAGTCTTCGATCATTACCGGGCTGTTTTTCTTGGGAATTAATGTGATGAAGGAGTGATTGATGCCTTCTTCCCAGTCTAGTCCTCTGTAAAAGTTGTCAAAAATATTAAGCAAGTCACCTTTCAAATTAACCCAGAACTTTTTGAAGAACCCCATGGTAAAACCATCGGGCCCGGGGGCGCGCGAGCTATCGGAGGAGGAGATTGCCTCCCAAATTTCTTCTTCCGAAAAGGGACTTTCCAGACTCAGCTTCTGATCGAACGATAATTTGTTGAAGTCGAGCAGCATGTTATTTACTTCAATGGTAGTCTTCTTGTTGTATTTAGTAGAGAAGAAATCGAAAACCTTATCTTTAATCATTTGAGGATTCGATACGGGGACACCATTAATCTGAAGGGACTGAATGTAGTTAGCTCTTCTCCTGTTTGATGCAGTGATATGAAAGAACCGTGTATTGCGGTCCCCCTCGAGAAACCATCTAAGCCTCGAGTTTTGGAGCCACACCCTTTCTTCATTCCTAAGTAGTGACCAAAGCTCATTTTTCAGCATAGAAATCAAGTCTGAAGAACCCGGGGCAGCCCTTCCTTTTTGCATCTCAATCTCCAACCAGGATATCTGCTTCTCCAGGTCAGTTATGTTCTTGCTGCTAGGTAGTTTATGCTGGCAGCTCCAAGATTTGATTGCCCCTTTGAGCTCCTTTAATAGACCACCTAAGCCCAATCGACCATTTTGTGTTTTTAGGTTGTTCAAGGTAGAACTCACATGATTACCGAACCCTTCTTCATCTAGAAGGTAATTAAATAGCTTGAAAGGCTTCGGCCCCCAAGAGACATTAGAATCTTCCAAGCAAATGGCGTTGTGGTCCGAAATGCTTTTAGGGAGAAGCACTTGGATTAAAGAGGGAAAAATAGTGATGAAGCTAGCGTCGAAAAGAAACCGGTCGAGTCTAACAAACGTGGGGGGGTCACGATTGTTAGACCAAGTGTATTCACCACCATTGAGCGGGATATCTACCAAATTGGCTTCTTGAATAAACTTACGGAAGATTTCAATTTGGTTCCGATTCACATACGCCCCGAGCTTTTCTTCCTTACTAGTGATAGCATTGAAATCCCCTCCAAGGCACCAGGGGAGGGAGAAGTTGCGCATAAAGGACAATAATTCTTCAAAGAATTCTTCTTTTTCAGCTTCCACCGAAGGACCGTAGACATTAATGAAACCACAAGCAAAATTCATACTCTTTAGAATACTGATAACAGCCGTGAAGCGATGAAAGGTAAATTGATCCGATGCAGTGAAAAAATCACTATTCCAAGCAGTAATGAGGCCCCCAGCAGAACCCAGGGAGGGTGAAAAAATTTTCTCAAATTTGTTGCCACAGCCAAGTTTCCGAAATAACGAAGAAGATACTACTTCAAGCTTAGATTCTTGAATAAAAAGCAAACCAGGTTTCTTACTTTGTAATAACCTTCTCACAGCGCAAATTTTCTCGGATTTGCCGAGACCACGAATATTCCATGATACTAGTGTAAAATTCATGAAAATCAGTAAAAGACCAGAAACAAACCTTGATGAGAGGGCAATTAACGAGAACCCAATTCAAGTTCTGCAACTTTGTCCACAAAAACTTTCTTCCCGCCCACGAAAGAAAAACCCAGGACTTTACTGACCCCCCAAACCGCAAGAGCTTCCTCTATGTGGCTTAGATGAGTTGATTTAGAAGGAACTTGATCATTGGCCGAGAAAGAATCGGAGACGGTGTCTTCTATAGAATCCCTCACCTTTCTCCTCATAATTCTTCGGAAGTTAGGATCGAAAAATTTGGAGTATTCATTGGAGGGGGAGATTCTGATGATCGATTGTTGTGCAATGGATCTGTTTTTTTCCATTATTAAGCCGGAAGAAACCTCAATGCTGGAAGACCCAAGACCAGGGTTCGAGAGACTTTCTAAGCTGTCTGGAACAATTTCGAATAGCAAGTTAACATGAATATTGAAGAAATCAGATTTCCCAGTCACAGAACCAGTGGGTTTGTCTATATAAGAAGAGCTATTATTTCCATCCATGGAAGGGATTTGGGCTCTGTGTACCGACCCAACATTGGGCAGCCCTGTCTGAATCTCTGGCCCATTTGGTGAGGGAATAAAATCTGGAGGCCTATCACCTATATCTTCATTTTCAACATAATTAACATGTGCCGAATTAGCTGAGACTCCACCCACATTCCCAGGAACGTTCTCGAAATTATTGGTAGCTGGAGATACGGGAAAAGACTTTTCGTTCTCAACACTGGGGAGAGTGCCCGAGGAGGAGCCATTAATGCCATCAGACCCCGAGGCGGCCTGATCATTCTGGCCAACATCCAGATCCGGATGGGTATTGTTATGAATTTGATCTTCATCAAGATGGTTATCGACGTTCAGCATATCAGGCCATTCATCCGCGAAGAATGTGTTGTCTTCTGGTGAATTGCTAGAATCAGAATCCGGGAGAGGGACCCCCGTTTGCAGCCGAATATTATATTTTCTTCCATTAATCCTCACTGTCATAGAGGAAGAAATATCCAAATGACTTGGGACCCTAATGACTAGATGTGCTAGTGACATATCTTGCTTGAGGACAATTGAATTGTGAATATAAACCAGGCTGCCCCAACGATTAGCTAATTTGCAAAAGAATTTTTCATTCCAACAATGGATGGGAACTCCAGAGATGGAAAGCGAGCAGAATTCCCAAGGAATGTCATCAATCAAAACTGATTTGTCTAAGAGTTCAAACCAAAAATCGAGCAACTCTTTCTTTTTCTCCCATGCCGCATTAAGATCATCTACAGAATCAAAAGTAATGATACAGGCGTTATCCATGCAACCCCATTTGACCAATTTAGCCTTTATGCCATCACTACCTAAAGCTTTCTGGACAAATTCTAGGTCGAAATTGGGTTTAAGGAGACCCACAATGGAACGTTCAAGCCAGACCATCTCTTCTCGAAGAGTGAAAAATTCCATGGTGTCTTCATCTTCTTGGGAAGATTCAACTTCTTCCTTTCCAGATTTCCCGGTCCTGTTCGGATTGACTCTATTGGAGGGATTCAGTTCATCCACAAGAACTTCTTTGTAGGATCTTTTGCCGATAGTGTCCAAGCCCACTGATCTTCTTCTGAAATGTGCTTCACCTTCAGGGCCTTTATTTTGATGGATGCCCTTACTCGTATTCCTGAAAACGGATGGACCCTGGCCTTGTTTTGATGGAGCCGGAAATTTCGCTTTTGTGACTAGAACCGTTTTGCCATCAATCAATGTGTTATGCATAGAAACTATAGCTTTCTTCAAATCATCTTCAAATCAATCAATGTGTTAATCGCTGGAATAAAGACCCGAGAAACCCTACCATAGTGATTGAATAGTTCCCAAAGAGCACCCCTGGAGACTCGCTTGCTTAGGTTGTCGACGAACGCCGTGAAGTTGGAACCGGTTGAAGAAGAAGACCGATGGTCACCAAAGCGATGCGAGACGCTCTCCCTCACCATACTCTCAGTGCTGTTTGAAAAACTTTTAAGAAGTATGAAGTGGCTAAACAATTCAAACTTATTTGTGCATTTAATTTTCCTTTGTGCAGGAGTTACAGTTTGAGTCAAGCTGTCCAATCTCTGTGAGAGACGATATATTTTATACTATTACTTGACATGAGTGTGCACTTGCGCTCATATTTAGAGAACACCTAAACGCTCTACAAGTGTTTACACATTTCGGCTCACTAGGATTGGACTTTACATAATTACAAGAGATCACAAAGAAAAACTCTTCTCACTTGATCTTTAAGTTTAGATGTACACCATCTTCTTCTTCTTCAAGTGTCTTTTGCTTGTATTTATAGAGTGGAATGAAAAACTAATTATTGGGAACTTTAATTCCAGCCATGAATGCATTTCTACAACATTGGGAAACGGTGCTCGAAAGTGGTATCGGTACCTGTCAAAACAAGTAAGAGTCGTTGTACATAATGCAAAACGCACCGGTATATGACACATCCGTATCGATACGGAGGCTTCTGTATCAGTACATAAAGTACTCTTTAGAAATTAAAATGCTTTTGCATATCGGTAAGAGCAGTCAATTTTTTACTTTTAAGACATTTTAAAAATTTGTTCGAGTCGAAAGTCTTTTCAAAAACCTTTCAAATGTATTTATCAAGTTGAATGGAGCTTGATTTAATTTTACAATATTTGTTCAATTCTAAAAATATTTTTTATTAAGTTATATTAAAATAAATATCTCAATAAAACAAAGCCACTAAGACAAATATAATTATAGTAGAGTTTGTTGGGTAATGGATACGGCTGCCGCTATCGAAGCTGCCTACGAAATTGCAACAGGTGAGACCTTGACCCTCTTCATCAGAGAGATCATAGAACATGATGTAGACAACTAAAATGGTTACTTACAACTGTGGGTTTCTCGAAGATGCCTTGTTACACATTTATGATTACGGAGTAAGAACTGATGATAAGCGACGACGAGTGTTAATAAATGGTGTCAAATTTGTTTAAAGCTAGAATGAATAAGACTTGTGAAACAGTATGAAGAACACCAGTCATTGTCGATATACATGTTATTTATTTATTTGATATATACAAAAATGGAGGGATATATTAGGAACTCACCGCTAGATGGTGCCCAAATCATTTAGTTTTGGTGGTCGGTTATTATTTTATTGATAACGAACCTTTATAGATCGTCATGAATTCTTGGGGAAAAGATTGGAGAGATGATGGATACGTTTACATTGCACGGAATGTGTAATCTTCGAGAGGTATTTGCGGCTTTTTCAACACTATTGTATCTTATAATACACCAATGGTGCTTTTTAGATTTTGAAGAAGATGAAATGACTGGTTTTATTGTAGAAGAATACCATGTGCTTGGCTGTTATTTAGGTATAATCTTTGTATTCCATGAATATTGCCAACACTTTTATACATAAATTTTGAATTTTTTCATGAAATAACTTGTTTTGTAGACAAAAGAAGATGAAGAATAAGATGTCAATTCATCGTGATGAGCCAATTTTCATATTCGTTTGGCGTGAAATCAGGCAGTTAAAGGGTCGTTATGATACCACTTATCACGGGGCTTACGTTTCGACCTAGCGAATTGTGCGGTCTTGGTCGACGTTCTTTAGACAAATGACTAAGTCAGCCTGAATTCTCGCTCTAAAAGATCAAACTCTTATAAGGAACTAAAAACGCCGACTCATTTTAAGCGGAAGCAAACTATAGAGAATTACCTCATTGAACAAAAAAAATCAAGAACACTCAAGAACAACACAAATGATTTATAGTAAATGTCTTAATTACTTAGACAATAAATAGATTTACAAATGAGATGGGGAGCCTCTATTTATAGTTGAGTCTGCTTACATCTGACGGTTCCTACTGATTTACATCGACAACCTAGATCAAAACATACCAACCACAATCAGTTAAAATTCGGCATATTCTCTAGATTCCAATATCTATATAAGAAAATATCTCATGTGTTCACATTGTATGTTCACATGGTTGTGGGTGGTTAAGTCTTCTAGAATTTCTCCACGGATCGGGTCAGTCTGGTGGTCTTTTCAAGCCTAGAGTTTGCCTTAGAACCTCTTGGTCAGCTTGTTGCGCATGTGACTTAGACCTCAGCTCACGGTCCATGACATTCTCCCCCACCATACTCGGCGACGCTCTCGTCGTATCTTCAAAATGAAGCTGTAAATGATCCTGGGAACTCCTCGATACCTCAACTTTCCCCAAACTTGAAATCGGGCTTAATTTTCCCCTCATAAGGACCGCTCTCCCACAAAAAGCACTTGACTCGTGTTCGCTTATTTATTTTTGAAGGTGTCTGTGTCCGTTTTGTTTAGCGTTTGTGAACATTTTCGTTTAATGCTCACGAACATATTTGTTTATATGTTCGCCAAAATGGTGAAATTACATTATTAGTCTTTAAGGTCATTAGGTTTACAGTAGCAGTTTGAACTCCAAAGTTCACCATGTGTTTAATTTAGTCTCTACCTTCATCAATATTTAAAATATAAAAAAGAAAGATAAAAGAAATCAAGTAAATGAGTTGATAAATGAGTTTGTTCATGAACATAAATCTGAACAAATCTTTAATCATGTTCATTCGTTTTTTAAATTAGCATAATTTTTTTGTTTATACGCGTTTATTTAGCTTAATAAACAAACATAAACAAATGTTATATGAATTGTTTACGAACAGTTCGTCAAACATTTTGTTTATTTATACCCCTATATTTGATGAAAGAAAAATTTACTCGTCCTACTTCATAAAATAATTTCCCCAACACATTATTTAGGTAAAATATACATGTTAAAAATTAAATAATGTATTTTTTTACACAAAATGTGTAGGATAATATAACTCATGCATTAACACTACAATAAGTTTATGATGATTTTTTTATTATTTTTAAACATACTTTGCTAATTGTTGGAATTTAACTAATTTTATAATTAATTATTTTTTTGAATGGTCTAAATTTTTTTAGAAATATACTATCTCTATTTAATAGAAAAAGTATACGTATGTAATCGAGAATAATAATGAGTAAATTTTTTGCATTTCATGATGTAGGGATAAATAAAATTTGACTCAAAAATTAAAATTTTTAAACTAATTTGACTTAAATAATAATTTTATATATTCAACTAAAAAATTCAAATAAAGTTTGAGTTGTCTATAACTCGAAATATTTAGTAATTAATGGATCAAATTTTAAATTCGAGTCTAGTCTCTCAACTTTACTTGATATATGATATCATTAATAAAGTATATGAAGAAACAAATGTGTATATCATATATAGTTATAAAAAAATCTTCTAAATTATAATTAATCAGTAGTATAACATTATAAATATTTACAATTAAAATTAAACATAAACGCAAACAACTCGACTCGAACTTTATAAACTCAATTTAAAAAAATTAAAATAAAATTTGATTTATAAAATAAGAATCGTGAATTCCATTAACTCTACTCGACCGAATCTTCAATCTATCATGACGAGACAGTTTTTATGTTTATTAGGGTTAGAAAATGAAACAAAACACAAACTTCGAGGGATTTTTAAAATTTTTGTAAGCTTAATTTGAAGGCTTCAGTTTAGTACCCCCTACGGTTGAATTGCAGCAAGACGCAAGTGGAGAGTTCCATCACCTTAAGAACCCTAGAAACATGGACACTTCAGATCCCCCCGTCGCCAAAATCACTTCTTCGCCGCCACAGCAGCAGGAACCCGTTCCTAAAAAGCCCAAAATGTCTACCACCACCACGTCCGACGACGAAGAAGCCTCCGCCACGACAACCGACACCAAGAAACAGAGATACAAACGCCGTAAAATCGCCATGTTCTTTGCCTACTGCGGTGTCGGTTATCAAGGAATGCAAAAAAACCCAGGAGCCAAAACCATCGAAGGTGACCTCGAGGAGGCGCTATTCCATTCCGGCGCCGTCCCCGAGCAGGATCGTGGCAACCCAAAACGTTACGACTGGGCTCGGTCGGCACGAACCGATAAGGGCGTAAGCGCTGTAGGCCAGGTCGTTTCTGGGCGGTTCTATATCGACCCACCTGGCCTCGTGGAGCGCCTTAATGAGATACTTCCGACCCAGATTCGGATATTCGGGTATAAGCGTGTGACGGCCTCTTTTAATGCAAAGAAGTTTTGTGATAGGCGGCGGTATGTTTATCTTATCCCTGTTTTTGCTCTGGATCCTAGTTGTCATCGAGATAGGGAAAGTGTTATGGCTAGTGTAGGGTCCGGTAATGAGCTTGTGAAATGCTTGGAATGTTCTGAAAGAGGTCGTAAAGTCATAGGTATCATGGGCAAGCGTAGTTTTGAATCCGAGTCGACTGTAGTTCAGTCCGGCATTTCATTGAGCAGCGGAGATGCAGAAAATGCAGTTAAGGAAGATAACCTGATAACTGAGATTAAAGAGAAGGTTACTGAAGTGGATGATTCTGTGGTTGTGGAAGATAAAGTTAATGTAGCCGAGTTGACAGTAGTTCAGCCTGACATTTCATCGAACATTGCAGATGCAGAAAATGCAATTAAGGAAGTTAAATTGACCTCGAAGCTTAAGGAGGAGGTTACTGAAATGGATGATTCTGTGGTTGTGGAAGATAAAGTTAATGCAGCCACGTCAACTATTGTTCAGCCTGACATTTCATCGAACATTGGAGATGCTGAAAATGCAATTAAGGAAGATGACCTGACTTCTGAACTTAAGAAGGAGGTTACCGAAATGGATGATTCCGAGGTTGTGGAGGATAAAGTTGATGTAGAAAAGAAAGAGGAAAGAAGCTTTTGTTATGGCGAGGAAGAAAAGGAGAGGTTCAATAGAATATTGAATCACTATGTCGGGTCTCACAACTTCCACAACTTCACTACAAGGACAAAAGCCGAAGACCCTGCTGCACATCGCTATATTGTTTCATTTCATGCAAACAAGGTTGTTACTGTCGAGGGCATTGATTTTGTCAAGTGTGAGGTTGTGGGACAGAGCTTCATGCTTCATCAGATTCGAAAGATGATCGGTTTGGCAGTTGATGTCATGAGGAATTGTGCTCCTGAGTCTCTCATTGAAACTGCATTGCGAAAGTAAGTGCTTTAGTTTTTAATTGCATTGCCATGCTATCCTGATTTGGGGATTCTTGTTGGATTGGTATGTGTTTAGCATGATATAGACAAATTTTTTGGAGGATACCATGTACCAAATCTGAATGTGTCTGACATAAGTGTTAAACATATATACTTTAGAGAAAATGGCGAGTCCGTATAATCAAGATTATGTTTGTGAACGAGTTTTAGTTTGCGGATAATATATCTTCATGAATTTCAGGGATGTACACATCAATGTGCCTACGGCACCCGAGGTTGGGTTGTACTTGGATGAGTGCCTCTTTGCGTCTTATAACCAAAAATGGAAAGATAGTCATGAAGAGTTGTCTATGAAAACTTTTGAAGAAGAGGCAGAGGAATTCAAAATGAAGTTTATATACTCTCATATCGGCTCCATGGAGCGTGAGGAAGGAATTGTGGCCCTATGGTTGCATTCTCTAAACCACAGAAACTATCCCGATTTACTGGCCTGCAGCGGAGACACAATCGAAGGTAAGAAGAGTCCCAAGGTTGATGATGGTGCAGACGCCATTGAAGAGCAATGTAATGTGGAGACACTGCCGAGATTCAAAGTGTGAAAGAGTAGAATATTATGACATGCAGTCTCGATGAATAACTAACCATTTTACATATATTATATCAAATTATAGTTGGATGGTCGTTCTGTTTCATTTGGAGCTCTATGTTCTGATTTCTTTCCCCATCGGCATTTAGCAAGATCGGGCCAGAATCCGGAGCAATTCTGGTGTTAATTACAACTTACAAGGCCATGTTGTTTGCAGGAAATGACATAGATTCATTTGGTCTCGATGCCACATTCTGTCGCTAGATTCATTTGGTCTCGATACCACATTCTGTCGCTAGATTCATTTGGTCTCGATACCAACATATTATACTCGTTTGTAGTAATTACAGGGTTGTGCAAATAAACCGTAATTGTTAACTGGTATAATCATTAAATTTTACTGATAATTAATTTACTGTTAAAGTTTAAACGGTTTCAGTTAACCAATCGTTAAAAATGATGGTTAATTGTTTGATTAACCGTTATAAAATTATTTAGACATAAATAAAATTTATAATTAGAATTTTTTTACTTAAATATTTTTTTCTAAAAATTTTAATACAATATTTATAAGAGAGATAATTTTATTATTCTCAAAAGAATTAATGAACATTTGAAAAAAATTGTAATATGTTGTAGGCTAACCTGTAACCGAACTGTTAAGTTGCCGTTAACGGTTAACCGTTTAAAAATTTAATAGTTAATCATTTTTTAATAATAAATTACAGTTTAATAATCATTGTAACGGTTAACTACCCGCTTATGTTAAATGATATGGTTAACCTACCATGAACACTCTTAACTGTGAAGATTCATTTATTATGTTGTGACTTTAACATTTAGATAAATGAATAATTTTGATTGTTATATTAATTAATTAACAAAATTATTTTCTCATCTTGATGATATGAATAAAATGTTAAAAATGTAAACTCTCAATCAATTTTTTAATAACAATTAATAAATTAACAAAAATCTAATTTTTATAGTTTCATAAATGAAAAATAATAAAATTGAACGAAAAATAATATGTAACAAAATGAGCCAATTTTATGGCAATTTTGGGTGAAAAACCCCTTTTAAAATATTTTTTTTAATAATGGCTCCCAAAAACATTTATTTGGCAAAATGACCCCCTTTCTTGCCAGGTCGGCAGACCTCGCGTTTTGTAGAACGCGAGGTACGATATCGCGTTGTACAGGACGCGAGGTCTGTCGACGTGGCGTTGCAGTTAGTTTTAACGGTTTAACAGTACCTCGCGTTCTGCAGAACGCGAGGTCCACGAGAAATTGAAAAGGCGGCTTAGAATATATTGGACGGACCTCGCGTTCTGTAGGACGCGAGGTCTGCCCAATTCCAGCCTAAACCGCAAGCAAAAACATGCTAAGTAGGCCTGTTCGAACCCAATTTCGAGCGTGTAAATGGTATATTTTTAGCGATCATCGAGTTTGGAGTCGTAGTACTGAAAATTGTCTATCGTATGACACGAACATAATTAATTTCCGTCCATTCTACAATGGTTTAAAATGGCTTCGAAAACCCTATGCTAGCATACTTTTTTCGATTGAAGTTGTATTTCAACTAATGTCGATTTTCTGTTTTTTAATCCTATTAAATTTATTAAAAACAAAAATTAAATAAATATTATAAAGTTTAATTATAATATGCAAACAAAATTATAATTCATAAATAAAATTAGAATACGACATTATAAAATTTTAAAGTGTTTTACATAAATATTAAAAACATAAATAGAAAACAACAAAAAAAACTAAAAATGCCTATGTCCACCGGTTCCGCAGTCGGGTGGATGACGCTCACGATCCGGATACCTCCTCTGTCCATCGTGTGGTGGTCCCTGGTCCCTATCATCCTGACCATCGTGCGCGATCTGCGGATCTGTGCTGGGCCTAGGCGGGGAGTAAAACAAACTACCCATCGGCGTATTATCCACCATATGAAACTCATACTGAGGTGGATAATCGATAAGTAGAAGGTCAGTCGTGGGCGTCTGGGGGCGATAGGCATCAGTGGAGCCGAACTGGGGTGGAGGCATCGTCTGCTGGAAAGTCGATGGACCGCTATGCAATGGTGGGGCAGAAGATGATGCCCCTGGAGTGTCATATCGTGGTCTCCGACCGCGCTGCGTCGACTGCCTCTGGGTCTGCCTCTGGGGCTGGGACTGGCTCTGGCTCGCTCGCCCGCTCCCGCGTGGGCGGTTTTGGGGTCGCTGGGGAAGCCCGGCTTGCAGCTCCTCCGGAGTAAGGATATGTCACATCCCATTGTCCCTATACCACTGGCCATAATTGAAAGTGACCGAAGGACCCCCTTCTATAATTGGTTGGAGAAAATGTGGGCGTCTGTGAAATCGTTGACCCCAAAGCGCTATCCAGCCAGCGTGGTGCTCGGCCCAGTCAGTCTCCGTCTTCCCCTGACGCGTAAGATGGTGGAACTCGTCCATATTTTGCGGAGGGCGTGGAACATCTTGGATGTACCCGAACTGTCGGAGTACCCGATCCGCAGAATGCCACACGCAAACTTCGTAGTTCAGGAGCGGAACTACGGAAATCCAGAGGTCTCGATGTCGCTGTTCCACAATAGCTGCTGGAGTAATGTTGCGAATCTCCTCTGAATCGTAGGGCGTCCACACGAACTAAAAAGAATGAAAAAAGTTAGTAAAAATTTCTATATGAAATATTATTGGAAAAAATAGTATGGAAAAAACCAAAATAATTGTTGAATTACCTCGTCCTCCGTCAAGCCATCGAATGCATATCTGTATTCTTTCTGGGAGTCCGGTAGGCCGACGTGGGATAGGTTGGCGGACCACCTTTAAATAATAAAAAAGACCGTTAAATAAAATAATTGAATAAAAAAATATAGTAGATTATGTAGTACCTCCGTATAAGCGGAAATGACAGAGGACTGGGAATCCGAAGCTGTGGTGCCAAAGTAGGGATCCGAAGCCAAACCCAAGCCTGGAGGAATAAACAGCATCCTCCCATCGATGCTTTGGAGGCGTCAACGTTTCTGCAAAGGTCTCTGATAAGAAACGCCAAGACAGCCGACCCCCAAGATTTTTGTCCAGACTCGGCTAAATTTGTGAGATGATGAAGCCACATAACGTGCACTTTGTTGCGAGTTTTGTCCGGCATTAATATCCCGCCAATAATGCGCAAGATGTGGGCTCGCGCATACCGCTGTGAAAATATAAATTAATAAAGGCATCCTAATTAAAAAAATTGTAAGTTCATCCTAAATAATAAAATTGTAAGTATCCTAAATATTTAATGTAGGCAACCTAAATATTTAATAAAGTACCCTAAATAATTACTGAATTCATCCTAAAAATTTATCATAAAAAATTGTAAGTATCCTAAATATTTAATGTAGGCAACCTAAATATTTAATAAAGTATCCTAAGTATCCTATTCATCATAAAAAATTCCCTAAACGCTAATATGCAAATAAAAAATTTTAATTTAATAATAAATGTAATAAAAGCATACTAAATATAATAAAAAAATACCTCAAGTGTAACATCATCCGCATCGGGGGGAGGGGTTCCAAAGTTCTCCTCCAAGTACAGTAGAGAAATTTTCCCTCCGTCCCACGCTCTATCAGGGGGCATCACCCCAATTTGTTCAGCAAATAGGAGTGGCCAATGTCCCATCGCTACACCAGTAATAACGCTGCCATCTATAGGCAACCCGAGAATGTAGGCAACATCCTGCAACGTAATTGTTGCCTCGCCAAATGGAAGATGGAATGTGTGCGTCTCGGGTCTCCACCGTTCTATCAGCGCGCTGATCAACGACGGTCTAACCTTCACCCCCCTATATAGCGAGCTATGTGCCCAAAACCAGCCCGCTCAATCAATTGGGCAACAGCAGGAATGGGTGCGACGGTGATACGGTGAACGTAACATTGTAAGTTACGTTCGTATCCCTGAAAAAAATAAAATAAAATAGTTAGTAAAAATAAAAGAATAAAATTTAATAAAGTAAATTTTTTTAGAAATGAAAAGGGAAAAAAATAATACCTCTTCATTGTTGCGCCAATATTCACTGCAGTGACTCGCTCGGTTGCGTAGCAAGGGCTCCATGTGATCAAACGATATATAAAAAATGCTGACAAATTTTTGTGAAATTTCTATGGAAATCGCGTTCTGTGGAGGTTTTTAGGAAAAAAACCTCCAATTTATAGAGGACCTCGCGGCGCTTGGGAAGCGAGGTTAATGAACCTCGCGTTCTATAGAACGCGATTTTCATGTACCTCGCGTCCTATAGAACGCGAGGTTCACTGAAAAGGCGCGTCAGTGATCAGACGCGTTATCTGAACGGTCAGAAAGGAACCTCGCGCTGTTCTAAAGACATCGTGTTCTGTAGAACGCGAGGTCGTGGGGTTTTTAAATTTGAGTTTTTAAAGCGGGAAACTCATTTAATATACAATAATAACAAAATTTATTTATTTACAATTACAATAAAAATAATAACAATAAAAATAAAAAGAAAAAATATAATAATAATAATAATAACAACAATAATAATAATAAATGATACTAACAATAAAAATTATTAGTATGATAGTAATTATAATAACAATAATGATAAGAACAATAATAATAATAACAACAATGAATCATACCTTATACGCGTTATATTTTCAGTAGTAACTAAAAATAACGACATAGCGCAATATTTTGGAAGTTAAATTAAAACAAAACTTCCAAAATATGCGCTATGTTGTCATTAGTAGCTTCAAGCGAAAACTGACTGCGTACGTGAATATGATGAAAAATTTATCTCGGTGCTCCTTGCCACTCCAGTTTGCTATTTATAGAGGTGAATGACGTGGCAACCTCGCGTTCTGTAGAACGCGAGGTCAGCCTTACCTCGCGTTGTACAGAACGCGAGGTCTATGTGTATATATATATATATATGCAGGGAGATGGATTTTTGTAAGCAGTTAAGTTTAGTTTAGGTCAGTTGAATATGAGTTCGTGTAATGCTGAGTTTTTTTCCGTTGCAATTTTTATGTCCGAAATATTGTTCCTTTATGATAGTTGGAGTTCACTTAAAGATTTGTGTTCATCGAGGGTACATACCTTAATATTTACCGACATATCGCAATATTTTGGAGGTTGTATGCTGCAGTAGTGGCTTCGATGGCTGCTCCTGTAGCCGCCGTAGAGAGGATCCCCGGCTACAGTTTTGAAAAGAAAGGACTTTTACGAAGCGGGGGCGGATTCAGATCGACATTTTCAAATGCGGCGGGTGCCGATTACATTTGTTAATGTGAATCAAAGCTGCTACCATTTACTCATTTCAGATGTGGCGTGGCAGTCAACATTTACATCTGGATTTCGCTCTCTGCTTCTTTTAGTCGGGACCTCCGATCAAATTTGCCCCCCGGAGCTACTGAATTTATTGTTTCGAATTTTATAGATAATTTATGTAGTTGTCTCAATTTACTTATTAAAGAATACATGTTGAAAGTTTTGTAAAATGAAATTCGACTTAAATTTATTTATGCGGTGTTTTTCCTTTCCTATAAATACCCACGAATTCCACCATCATTTACTCATTCCAAATTCTCTCTAAACACCCAATCCTTGCTCAGCTTATGGCAAAATTTAAGGCAACATTTTATTTTCTCGATACTTATTTTGAGTCAACAATCACCGGGAAAATGTCACTGAAAGATTTAATACAGTTGACAACAATCGAGGTTAGTAAACACACCGACAAACAAATTGCGGCCATGGAATGTCGAATACCATCACCGTCAGCTAATGAAACGCACTACGTTATGAAGCTTACGAACGAAACAGACGTTCGTAACATGTATGACCGGCTCAATGCCGTCGGAGCTAGAGACGTCGATTTCAATGTTAAGTTTGTCAACGCCGGCGAAGGTAGTACGTCTACACCCGTAGAACCTGCTCCGAACACTGAACACGCACCGTCTTCACCGGATGTTGATGCGGCTGTGGAGGAGCTGCAACTTTTTATGTACAGGCGTAGACAAAGAAAACAACAGATGATCGAAGAACTAAACCTAAGTTCAGACGTGTCCACTGACTACGATGATTCAGATTAACCATTAACTTATGAAATGATCTTCCAATTATGTTATATGACGTCTTATTTCATCCTTTATGAATGTTAAACGGACTTCAAATAATGTAAAATTACTAGTACTAAATTACATTATAGGCACCAGTATCAATTACAATACTACAATTGTCTAAAATTCTCGAACATGTTCTCAATTACAGAAACAAACAAATAGTGAATAGTACGCTTATTATAACTTCTGGCGGAATGTCTGAAACAAAGTAACACTGAAGTGACCTCGCGTTCTATAGAACGTGATATCTATAGTACATCGCGTTCTATAGAACGCGAGGTAATAATATCGCGTTCTATAGAACGCGAGGTACGAATATCGCGTTCTATAGAACGCGAGGTACTGGTGTTCCCTGCCTCCCATCAAATCTATCCCTTACTTGTCGAAAGTAAGGGGACTGCCTCCCAGGCACACACACGCCATTCCTGCCTCCCATCAAATCTATCCCTTACCTGCTTATCGGTTTTAGGTAATGGACAAGCAAAGTCTTTTAAATTTTGCCTATATATGAACCCTAACCATAAAACGAAAATATAAGTTTCAATTGGCAATCAATTCCTAAAATTTTCTAAGTATCAAAATTTCAAAAGTCTTTCAAAATATTTAAATGGCCGGACGAGGCGTTACTACGAAAGTTTACTACGATGGCCAGATATTCGAGGGTACTGAACAGGGGGTCCTTTTTTACTGCGAAGATCCGGTAACGATAAAGCTTCCGAGGAGATTATCGTTCAAGAAGTTGGTCAAGGAACTGGAGGCAAAAGTTCCTCATTTCAATAATCATCGTTTGTCCGACGTGAAGTATCGGGTGCCAATATCTATAGACCCTTTACGGTACACTGTATTCCAAGTTGCGGCAAATGCTGATGTGCAAATGATGATGGAAGCCCACTTCGAGTATTCAATCGGGGGGGCCCTCGAGCTGTATGTATCGTTCTCCGAGTCTCATCCAGTTGTCGACATACCAAGCTGGGGCCGGGCGAATTTCGACTTCGATCCGAATGCCAACGTTGATAGCCCGACCGCAGGTCTACGACGTGATTTTGGCCTACTCTGTCGAGACAACGAAGTTGGTGCATCGTCATCTGCTCCTCCAAAGCAGTCCTGCGTAGCTAGTCTCGGGTTCGACCTCAACCAACCCCCAAACGATGAATTCGATGCACCGACAAATGCATCGTACAGTCCATACGATCCATACAATCCTTATAGTTTTGGGGGGGAAGGAACGTCGGCTCCTTACGTTACGCACGACCATGAAGCATCATATGGCCGGCACTCAATGTATGTCTCTGGCACCGACTACGGTCAACCATCTATGGGGAGACATTCTTCTTTTGGGGGTGAGGGAGCGTCGTCTTCTTACGCTATGCACGACCATGATTCATCATATGGACGACACTCAACGTATGTCCCTAGCACGGAGTACGTTCAACCATCAATGGGAATACATTCTTCTTATGGTGATCTTGATTTTGGTCTTGGAAATGAGGTTCCTGAGCGATCTCGTGAGAGGTCTCCCGCTCCTCGACCCCAATCGTCGCCTCAAAGGGTAGTGATTCCAGAAGCTCTACTATTCCAGCTCCCGGAGGATGCTGCTGACGAAGAACCGATTAGAGAACCCGGGCCAGACGGAGACGAGCTGGGTCCATTCTATCCGAAACCAGAAGACTTGACAGAGTTACCAGAAGACCCAGAAGACACTGCCGTTCCACCACCAGATTTGGACGAAGAACCGACTGCCACTAACTTTCCTGTACACGCAAGACCAATTTCTATGTTCCAGCCACCATCCCACTTCACAACGGTTGATATGGATGCAATGGATGTCCCTGATTTTCCCCATGACGACACAATAGATGGCCGACTCCACCGTTCTGATGGTGAACTAAGAATTGGTATGGCGTTCGCGAACAAGGAAATTGCGGTGGCGGCAGTTAAGCAGTACAACCTTCGTCATAATGTTGAGACGACGGTGAAGAAAACCCAAGCAAAATACTACAAGGCTCAGTGCGTCCAAAAGGATCAAGGCTGTAAATGGAAAATTCGTATATCAGACTTGAAGAGGGCAGGCAACCGTTGGAAAATAACAAAACTTGAGGGGCCCCATACATGCACCGTTGGTAGCCTCAACCAGGATCACAAGAACCTGGATGCAAAGTACCTCGCCGACATCTTTTCCACAATGGTGAAAACAAATCCCACTGTGTCGGTCCCCACATGTCAGGCTGCAGCTCTAGCTGTCACCGGCTTCCGTCCAGGTTATTCGAAAGCATGGTATGCAAGGAAAAAGGCCAAAGAGGAATTGTATGGCCGATGGGAGGAATCTTACATAGAGTTGCGCCCGTGGCTTAATCTCCTGCAGAAACATATCCCCAGAATGGTTGTCAAACTTGATACGGTTCTGGCATACGAAAATGATCGTGTCGTCCGAGGTGTTTGTCAATTCCACCGGTTATTTTGGACTTTCCCCCAGTGCATCCACGCATTCAAGCACTGCAAACCGATGGTCCAAATCGACGGCACATGGTTGTACGGAAAATATACACAGATCCTACTTCTAGCTATAGCACAGGACGGCAATCGCAAATGCGTTCCTGTTGCATTCGCAATCGTCCCGAAGGAGGATTTGGAGTCTTGGACGTTCTTCCTTACGAACCTACGAAAATATGTCATTGATCCTGTAATACGAAGAAGAAGTGATGAAGGGGTGTGTGTTATTTCTGACAGAGGCACAGCGCTGCTGTGGGCGATACAAAATTTGGGTGATTATTGGAAGCCTTCATACATTCACCACCGTTTTTGCTTGCGGCACATAGCCGCAAACTACCTGCTGAAATACAAGAATCGTGATGAACGTCAAATGGTGCTCGATATGGGTACGTCATTTATGACATTTTCATTTACTATATTACTTGTTACTCGCTTCAATTTACGACCTTTTTTCATGTGTTTTTCGACCATAACTATTCAACTGTCATCTCGTAGGCAACTCGCACTACAAACAAGAGGTGGCTGAAATGCTCGAGGAACTGAGAGCGAGAAACAAAGAGGGAGCTGAATACCTTGAAAAAATCCCAAAAGAAAAATGGCTTCGATCGTATGACGAAGGTAAACGTTATGGTCACATGACAACGAACTTGGCTGAGGCAGTGAACTCATCACTGAAGGGAGTTCGGCAGTTGCCTATCACTTCCATTGTCAAGGCGACCTATTATCGTTTAGCTACCCTTTTTGCAACCTTGGGCAAGCAAGCAACTGAGTACATGGCCGGTGGACACAAAGTTCATCCAGATTTCCGCGACAGACTGCATATTCAAGTGGACCAATCAAGACAGGTGCAAGCAACCCTCTTCTCGCGACAAGGACACTTGTTTCGTGTTGCGGAATTTTCCAGGCGGTTAGAAGGCATTCAGCACAACGCTTACGTTGTAGATCTGAGGGCAAAAACCTGCGAGTGCGGAATATTCCAAACTTTCAAATACCCGTGCGCACACGCCATTGCTGCTTGCACTAACCAACGAATAGAATACATTTGTATGGTTGATCCGATATACTTACTCAAAACGGTGCTTAAAGTTTACGAAAAAGAGTTTCCTCCAATCGGAAATGAGGTTGATCCAAATGCTGTGGACACTGAACCGATCATACGCCCAGATCCAGCACTACTACGAGCCAAAGGACGTCCACCTTCTACAAGAATATATTGTGCCGAGGATTTGGTCGAACATCGAGAGAAAACCGGACAAAAGAAGCATTGTTCTATATGTCGAAATACTGGGCACACAGCTCCTAAGTGTCCTAATCGCTCAGCCCCTCGTATTAATTAATTATTTTTAATTTGTATATGCGAGTTCGCACATGACAATCTAATCAATAAAGTCAGTTTACTTCTATTTATACAGTACGCCATCTTATATTTTCAATCATTCAAAAAAATATTTTATGATAGTGTTTTCGAAGCAACGATAAGTCAATGTACAATTGACGAAAATTGACCGTGTCAGTGTCATACGATAGAGAATTTCCAGTACTACAACCCCATACTCGATGTTACCTAAAAATTTAAAATTTATACGTATGAAATTCTGCTCGAACATGCCTATCGACATTAGTTGAAATACAACTTCAATCGAAAAAAGTATGCTAGCATAGGGTTTTCGAAGCCATTTTAAACCATTGTAGAATGGACGGAAATTAATTATGTTCGTGTCATACGATAGACAATTTTCAGTACTACGACTCCAAACTCGATGATCGCAAAAAATATACCATTTACACGCTCGAAATTGGGTTCGAACAGGCCTACTTAGCATGTTTTTGCTTGTGGTTTAGGCTGGAATTGGACAGACCTCGCGTCCTACAGAACGCGAGGTCCGTCCGATATATTCTAAGCCGCCTTTTCAATTTCTCGTGGACCTCGCGTTCTGCAGAACGCGAGGTACTGTTAAACCGTTAAAACGGACTGGAACGCCAACTCGACAGACCTCGCGTTCTGTACAACACGATATCGTACCTCGCGTTCTACAAAACGCGAGGTCTGCCGACCTGGCAAGAAAGGGGGTCATTTTGCCAAATAAATGTTTTTGGGAGCCATTATTAAAAATAATATTTTAAAAGGGGTTTTTCACCCAAAATTACCCAATTTTATACCAACGCATTATATTTTCAATTATATTAGTAACCCGACCCAAAATGAAAATTTAATATTAAGCAACTTTTTCCCCAAAAAAAATATAATGACCCGACCCAGGAATATGATTCTTTAAATGAGCACAACCCGACCCATTAACACCTTGTACGAAACAAATCATCGGTTCCCTTCTGTAAACTGGTAAAATACACAAAAAAAAAAAGAGTTGAAGCTACTGATCTAGATGGCGGGGCCGATGATGCTCCGCCCCAAATCTCATTCCGAAAAAGTTTCCATCGTTTCCGGACCCACCATTACCGGTGTTGGAGTACCCCAGAGAAGAAAAGCTCCGATCTCTTCCCTGCAAAAACATTATACATAAAGAACAAAAGGAGGTTCATTAGGCGTTACTATATTATATCCCGAACTTCTGGAATTGTTTTTTTCCCGGTAATTTAATTAAAGCAAAAGTGATTTGCCAAAAAAAAAAACAGTATGCAATTACTACGTAGGTGATGTTAGTAATAAGGATGGTAAAATTACCGGACCTCGACCGGTCTGGTGTGCCCCGACCCCGACCTAATTTAGTTTTTTTTTCATGAATTTTGGGATCGGGCAGGGCGGATTCGGGTATAAAATAAAAATTCATCACTCTGTCCCGGTATATTTTTAATTATATTTGTGAAAATATAACTATATATATAAACACCTTTTAGGGCTTTAAGCTATTTTTTAATTTGTCTTTAACGTAAAATTTTGTTAGAATTATTGTTCGAGTTTTAACATATCTGATTCTGACGGTCAATGTTTTGAATTTATTCTTTTAAATATATTTTTTTCATCTGAGTAATTTAATTGGTTTTATTTTATTTTTTATATAGTTTTAAAGTCTTCGAAACTTATATTTTGTAACTATGATGGTGGTTCGATTGGATCTAACATTTATCGTCAACAAAAATTAATATTCTTTTAAATTTTTGGGTCGGCCGAGTTTATGTGTTGATATATCGCGACGGATGGGTAAATTAATATTTATACTCGGAGAGGGTCGGGTCGAGATTAGACGTTTATAGGTCGGGTTGACCAAAAACTCGCCCCGCCCTGTTGTCATCCCTACTTAGAAATAACAAATTAATATTAAAAAGCGTAAATTGCACCGTTCATCACTCAACTATCTTCTCACTCCTATTCTTGGCTACTCAACTTTCAAAAATTTTAATTTACTCACTGAACTTTGAACATTTAATTTTTTTGGTCACTCTAATGTTTTCTTTCCAACTATGTGATGACATGACATTTTTAATTATTTTTTAAATTTCCACGTAAACACCAATTAATATTTTATTAATATAAATAATAATAGTATTATTTAATAATTAAAGTAATAATATTTTAGAAAATATGTTTTCGGGATTGGGTAATAGTGAGTAATGAGTTTATGGATTTTTTTTCTTCTTCAAATCGACGGAAAAGAGAGCACGACTCAACAATTATTGAGAAATTGAAAGAGGAATTTTGACTTTCGATAGAAACCAAATGTTAGTCAAAACGCAGTGTTTAAGCAAAAAAAATTTATTATATTCAACTTACCATTTACAATACACTAACACACATTATATACTATTAAAGAAAGTAAACCTTTATTATTAACTAATCCTAGCTGAAAATAAACTAATCTTAACCAACTATGAACAGAATATAACTAATCTTAATAGCCCCTCAAGTTGGAGCATACAAATTTTGAATGCCCAACTTGATTACAGATTCCCTGAATAAAGTTGGCTGAAGAGCCTTTGTGAAACAGTCAGCAAGCTGGTTTTGTGTGGAGACTGATAACAATCGAATGAGGCCCTGTTGTATCTTCTCTCGCACCAGGTGACAATCTATTTCAATATGTTTTGTACGCTCATGGTAGACAGGATTTTCTGCAAGTTTCACAGCAGACAAATTGTCACAATAGAGATTAGTTGGATGTAAAGAAATTTGCAAATCAGCAAAAAGATAATTGATCCACTGTATTTCACAAGTAACAGCAGCTAATGCCCTGTACTCAGCTTCACTGAAAGACTTGGATACAGTTTGTTGCTTCTTTGATTTCCAAGAAATTAAAGAAGACCCTAAGAATACACAGAATCCAGTAGTTGACTTCCTCGAATCAGGGCATGAAGCCCAGTCCGAATCAGCAAAGGCACTAAGCTTGAGATTACTGTCAGCTGGAAAAAATAGACCTTGTCCTGGTGTACCTTTCAAGTACCTTAAAACCCTATGAGCAGCTGTTAAATGAACATCAGTAGGCATAAATAAATATTGTGATAACTGCTGAACAACATAAGTAATATATCCAATGTTGATCAATGAGTATGTTATCAACATACAAACATAGAATAATATATCCAATGTTAGTAGTTTTAACATACACACATTTGTCACACTCATTTATCTTGAAGTCGTTTGTCATCATGACATTATCGAACTTCTCATGTCTATACATGGACTTAATCAATCTACAAACTTTCCGCTCTTGACTTGAAACTACATAACCCTTAGGTTATTTTATGTATATTTTTTCATCAAGATTTTCATTTAGGAAAACTGTTTTATCATCTACTTCATGTACTTTTAAATTGCGCAAAGCGGAAATTGCAAGTATCATTCTTATGGAGGTTCTCCTTGATACATAAGAGTATGTATCGAAATAGTTAAGGTCTTCCTTTTGTCGGCAACCTTTTATTACCAATTTGACCTTGCACTTATCAGTTGTTCCATCTACTTTTAGTTTTCTGTTTGAAAATCTATTTAGAACTCAGTGGTTTAATTCTCAGAGGAAGATCCACTAATTCTCATGTATAATTTTACATGATGGAATCAATTTCACTCTTAATGGCATCCCTCCATAAGGTGCCTTCAGATGAACGTATACGATAGAGATTCAACCTCTAGCATAAAGGTAAGAAAATCTGATCAAAAGAATTTTTAATAACCTTTGCTCGTTTACTTCTTTGTGGCTCTATTTCAAGATCAACCCCTTGTTGATCAATTGAGTCATCTTTATCAATAGTCTCTGAAGTTTGTTTCATTGAACATTGACCAACTTCCCTAGCTTTACAAGGGAATACATTTTTAAAGAAAGAGGCATTCTTTGATTCTATTATCGTATTCTTGTGAATCTCAGGGTTCTTCGATTCATACACAAGAAATCGATATACGTTGCTATGTTCTATATAAACAATACAATCCACCATTTTTATGGATATATTTCCATTTGCTTCAGTAATGAGGTCATTACCTTCGCAAGACACCCCACATTTTCAAGTTGTTGTAGGAAGGTTTAATTACTTTCCATAACTCATATGGTGTCTTGTTTCTTTTATTGTGGGAAACATTATTTAAAAGGTAATTAGTTGATTTAACAACTCTCCCACATATTAGGCACATTATGGTACAAACGTTACTCATATAGAGTTTTTCCCCATATTAATCCCTTAATTAAGTTTGAGTTTCAACATCATGTTTATATAGAACAATTTTCTCTATAGTTTCATTTTTGCTTTTAAGCAAATGCACATAACACCTTTTATCATCAATGAAAGTAATAAATATATTCCTTCAACATTATTTTTCCATGTCAATTGTTATGTCACTAACATTGACATCGTTTAGAAGTTTATAGTTCGAATACTTGTTCCCCATCATATGGTAACTGAAGCATTTTCATGAATTTTGCTTATTGAACACATTGTTCTTTTGGTCTTAGATAAGACCTTGTCTACGATTTGTTTTCTTAAAGTCCTTTTTGACTTCCACTACATTTGCTCTGAAAATATTTGTCACAAAAATATTTACCTTAATAACATTTGAAGGTGGTAACAATATTTACCTTATTCTCTCTAATAATAGAAGGATCATCCTTTAGATATTTGACCATGGTCAAACGTGCAACATGTTTAGTTTCTACATTTGAAATTCTTTTCAATGAATTTTACTGATTTTTTCATTGTGTCAAATAGACACAATTCAAAACTAAAGTATTATGAATCTGTTAAACGTTAAGAATTTAGTCAGAGACTATAACCTGAAACATAATTTTTAACTTTTGTTAGACGACAGAGATTTAGTAAACTAAACCCTAAACAAAAGTTCACACGGTCTTAATAGAAAGAACAATAATAAACAGTGCACCATGTCAGTAACTTATGAAAGAAAGGTGGTGCACTAGGCACGCTTAAGTATCAGGTCTCTCAAAGAACCAATCTTAGACAAACAATTTCAAATTTCCTGTCAATCACCGTTTATGAGTTTTCCCAGAATTGACAATAATTCTACAATAACCAAAAAATTTAATTCTTGATTATTTCAATTTTCTTATCTAACAAAATTATAATTCTGCAACAAATTTAGTAACCAATGTTACTTCCAACGACAATTTCTGTTTAAACAGATTTGTCCACAACAAATTTGAATAAATAGATTTATTCAGATTTTTTCTTGTTTGAAAGAGTGATCATGTAAACCCGTTAAAACGGCAGGAATTAAATCTTGAAACGAATTATTTACGAGATCTTAGTTTTCAAAACTGATGGAGATTTCGTTGATTTTCATTTGAAAAAGAGATCAAGTAAATCTGTTAAAACGACATGAATTAAATTCCCGAGAACAAATTTAATTACTATATCTCAATTTCCAAAAATAATCAAGACTTAACTTAGATATTCTGTTCATCTCTATAAAAAATTTTCAAAAGAAATTATTAGTATGAGAATAAATATTTATAGTATTTCCAAAAATATAAATAATTATTAACACATTTAATAATAATAATAATAATAATTAAGGCAAAAAATAATAAGGTAATAACACAATAAATATTACCATAAGGTCACTTATGTTTTCCTCCAGTACAAAGTTGGTCACCAATTTTAAAAAACGACAAGTAAGGTCACTTACGTTTTCGGTGCGTAAACTTTTGGTCACCCAGCCGTTTGTTGTCGTTAAACACTAACGGATTGCTGACATGGCAACGAAAAAAAAGGGTATATTACTGCAATGGCCATTAAAGTTTATCTCATGTACATTTTTGCTCCTCAATTTTAAAAAATAAACATTATAGTCACTAACAAAAATGTTTCTTTATAATTTCACCCTTAATTTTTTAAAAATTCATTTTTTTCAACCCTAAAACTTTACAATCAATTAGTACAATAATATTATAAATGCTTAGATAAAAAATAGGCGCCCAAAGTATACCCTTTTTTAAACTTAGGTGCCCAAATTACTCCTATTTAATAACTAAAATTTCAAATTGCTTCTATTTTCACTCTAAATTATTATTATTATTAATTTATAAAATAATAGTTTTTAAAATAATTTAGGTGTCTAAAGTAATTTTTTGTAAAAATTGGTGCCCAAAGTTTCTATAGGTACAATTTTAGGTGTTCGGCTGTTAAATGAGTGTTAGAAAATTTGTCAATCAATCGATGCTTGACACATGACATTAATTTTATTTTTTAAATTTTTTTAATGGAAAATACTCAGAATTTTCAAATTATTATAAAATCTCAAAATTTTACAAGCTTCACAAAACAATCCTTAAATCCCTAAAAATTCACAAACTTTCATCGTCGACTGCCGACGCTTCCGCCACCAGTTGTCGTCGCTGAGCGCACCCACTTGGTCGCCGGGCCAAGGCGATAATTTTCCCTAACACGACGTCGCTGAAAACGTCGAACGGTGTGCAGCCGAACGTCAACCGCGAACGTCGATTTCGTGTTTGACGTTTGGTTGCACGCGTTGGGCGTTTCTGACGATGTTATGTTGGGAAAAATGATCGCATTGGTCCGGCGACCAAGTGGGTGTGGTCAGCGACGACAACTGGCGGCGTCAATCGACAACGGAAGTTTGGGAATTTTTAGGGATTTAGAGACTGTTTTGTGAAGCTTGTCAAATTTTGAGATTTTATAATAATTTGAAAGTTCTAAGTATTTTTCATTAAAAATTAATAAAATTAATGACATGTGTCGAGTATCGATTGGTTGACAATTTTTCTAACACTCATTTAACAGTCGGACACCTAAAATTGTAACTATGGTAAATTTGCGCACCTATTTTTATAAAAAAAATACTTTAAACAACTAAATTATTTTAAGAAGTAATATTTAAATATATATATATATATATATTAAATTTAATAATAATAAAAATGATTTTATTTAATTTTAAAATTATTTTTAATTTAACAATAATAAAAATGACATGTCATGTTTAATAATATTAAAAACAATCCAGAGTGAGATAAATAGGAGCAATTTGAAAGTTTATTTATTAAATAGGAGCAATTTGAGCACCTAAATTTAAAAAGGGTATACTTTGGGCACCTATTTTTCATTTAAGCCTTTATAATATTATTATACTAATTGATTATAAAGTTTCAGGGTTGAAAAATTAATTTTTAAAAATTCAAGGGTGAAATTATAAAAAAAAAACATTTTCATTAGTGACTATAATGTTTATTTTTTAAATTGTGAAGCAAAAATGTAAATGAGATAAACTTTAATAGTCATTGCAGTAATTTACCCTTATTTTTTCGTTGTCAGGTCTGCAATCCGTCAGTGTTTAACGACAACAAACTGCTTAGTGACCAAAAGTTTACGCCCCAAAAATGTAAGTGACCTTACTGGTCGTTTTTTTCAAAATCGGTAATCAACTATGTACTGGAGGAAAACATAAATTACTATTCCAGTAGTTAACCCATAATAATATCATTACTTTTACTTTTGTATTACTATCGAACATCGCACTACAAATGGTAATACCATTAAAATTGACATATATGGGTTTAGAATTACCATAATTACGTCATAATATATGGTTTAAATCTTGCCATAAATCAAGGTATTAATACAAACATGTATTACTATACCATAACGTAAAAGAAGGCACGAGTCAAAGATTACCATATTCATGCTTAGCACAAGTAACACGCCTCCACGGTTGATTTTCAACACTAAACATCCACGTCAAGTAGTTCAAAAGATGGTAGATTTTTAACTTTGAAAATCAACCGTAGCAATACTTGCATCCTTTCTTGGCCGACATAAATGTAGTCTGTGTCACAATGATACAAAAATCATATTAATTTGTTCGTCTTGATTTCATCTTAAGATTGTTAGAAAATCGTTGATCCAAAATATAATATAATCAATAAAATAGAATTATTATATTGATATTGAACGAACATGAAATAAATTAGATACAACAATATATAAATTAAACTGATTTGAAACGAAACCGAAAGGAAACGTGTTGAGGCTTGCACGAACGCAGTTTCCTTAAGACAGATTTTTGGCCACTCATATGGTGCTTGAGCTCTTTGGTCGCCTGTCTCCCATGATTCAACAACAAATAATCAGCCACAATTGCACTACTTTGGAGATCGTGAATTGACCCCTGTCTTTGCCTACCACCGAAAATCACTTGTAAAATCTACAGAATAAAACAATAAATATTTTCTGTGGTTTTGAGTTGGGTAAAACTTAAAAAGTTTACTCTCTATTTATAGGAGTGTCATGAGGGTATAAGTGAAAATTTTGACCTAATGGAGCATTTAATATTGAGAATCAATTGATTTTTCTATAGAGCAACTTTCAAAATTATTATCTAAATTAAAGACAACTTTCAATATTTATCATTTTAATTCCAATATAAAATTTAGCAAATATATATTTTTATTTGAGAAAAAATTATTTTAAATTTGGGTCAAAATATCTGCAGGCCCACGGAGGACCAGACCGGTTCAGACATTTGTGTTACCCACGTTGTGCACGTCTGCACATTTACGAACCAATAATTGGTTTCACATTTTTCTCAACAACATTAGAATCAATTTCTCATTTAAAGCTCTAAAATTATCGAATTTTTCTAACAATCACACCCATTGAAAATTGGATTTTGTCTTGTGGCAGTTTCAACAGTCCCCTCGTCAAATCATCTTCCAACGGAGTTCTTGTTGGATCATTTTCCCATAGAGTCCGGGTCGAGTCATTTATACCATCCGGTTACTTGTCTCTTTTTATAGATAAATTGTCGAACACCTTGGCTTCGGTATGTTTTGTCAGCAATGATTCTTGTTGTGGCTCGTCCTCAATCGTTTGGATCACTAATACAAGTCCTAAGAGCCATTGCGAAGGCTCAAGAGTAAGGTCAAGTGATTTTACTAAGGCCTTTTCTAACCGCTGCTTGGCATCTGCCATTATTTTGGCTTGAAACTCCTTAAATTTGTCATCAAGGGAATATTCCATACGATTTAACTCTGCTCGTAATAGATTCGTCTCTTGTTTCCACTCTGGTAACTGGTTTTGGTTCGTCGTTACTATTGTTGTTATTTGTGCCTCTGACGCTATTATCACCGCTTGATTTCAAATTTTTACCGTATTCAAGGATTAGTGTGAGCTCTGATGACTTTGTAACGAATCAAATCGAACTTGAGAATTTTTTAAACAAAAAAAATGGAAAAAGAGAAATAGATTAGGAACAAGAATAAGAAGATATGAGAAAGACAAGATTTCATTATTTTCTTGTTTTTTTCTGTTTTTTCTCTATCTTTTGTGGCACACAGTTTCTTTGCTTTTTGTAGTTTTGTTTCATCTATCATTTTGACATGATTTCAACATACTTTAGTATTCGTTTGGTGCTCGTACAAATGTCTTCACGGCACTAGTTTCTAATTATGATCATGTCTGTGGTAATAAAAAGATAGATCCTTGGAACGGTCTACATGATAGTTTAGTTTGCTCACCACTCCTTTTTCACCTCGTAATGTGTCTCATTTGGATAGATTCAAGTAGTATTTACTTTTCTTTGCACAAGGAGATTCAGGAAGGCTTCCAAATTTTAACGGTATGCTAATCTCTGTGAAAGTATTTACTTTTTTTTTGCACATTAAGTTTTTATATGAGATTTTGGTAGAGTAGTACTCATTAACCTCTATTCCGAATTAACATTTTCATATCTAACACTCCTATGTCGAACACATTTTCATATCTAATACTCACATCCGAGTCCAAACATAGATCGCAGTAACATTTAAACATGAAAAAGATTGCTGATTCAAGTGCTCCACCAAACATTGTACAGTTTAAGTTTGTGTTTTATTCAGCGAGTGCCATTGAAAACATGAAACATAAACAGCTTACCCACCACTTATTGGAGGAATAAGTGCCAATTCATCTTTCTCTTTAACAACAGCTGACTCAGTTGTATACTCTTCATTCAGAGCAAGAACAATGCAGTGACGAATCTCGTCCAAGCTCGGAAACTTCGCAACAAGCTTGTTTAGACAATCTTGCGTAGTACTACCGGATGAAACCTCCATTGATAACTCGGTCAATCCGGTTATATCTCGAGCCTTGGCGAAGAACAACACCTTTATCTGAACGGACGGTTCGTCTTTGACAACCGTTGTGGCTGCAGGAAGATTATGTCCCTCGGTTTTCACCTCCATTATGTTAACAAATGGAAGGCAACACCGGATTTATCACAAACCGAACCGGTTGATACTGCAAAAAAGAATCAATTTTAAATCACCATTGATATCTGCTTTCAATTCCGGGAAGGGGCGAATTCGGATCGGATCATAGACCAACTACTGAGCCAGATACTCGAGTTCAGAACTAAATATATCATAGTAACCTTGATTCATGTAATACAAGAACAGAATTACAACTACATAAATCCGATGAACACCACAGCAGGGTCTCAAAAAGCAGCCCGCGACCGCTATTTAGCGGTAACGCCGCCGGACGAAACCGCTATCAGCGAAAACAACGGTGGGACGCGGAATCACACTAGTAGCAGTGGATCGCGGCCGCAATTTAACGGGTATCGGTAAATAACGGGTCGCTACCACCATTTTCTCATGTTACTGTAAAATCTAAAAAAAAACATGGGCGGGCGATAAGGGTGAGCGTGAGAGTGTAAAGGGAGGCAAGCTGATGAGACTTACAAGGAGAGGATTGGTCGACGTTGAGGAGAGGGGATTGACGACGCGCCGACGACAAGAGGTGAAATCGAGTAGATGCTGGTCTGATGACGACGGCATGAAAACAACCCTTTCAGGGTTTGAAAGCCAAAGAGAAAACGAAGAATACGGACGGATTTAGGTTTTGTTATCGGGTAAACTACACAGATGACTACTGAACTATAAATTTGGTGTCAAAATGACCACTATATTTAAATGGTTTCATTTTAGCTGTTAAAAAAATGGTATAATTATACATTTGGTCCTTTATATTTATACAATATATCAATTTAATCCTAATTTTAATCTAATAAATTAAATTAATTATTCAATAATATGGTGACACGTGTCACCTGATTAGAGTAGGAAAAATGAAAAACAAGGAACTGCCCTTGGTATGAATCGAACATGGGACCTTGGGGTGTAGCATGTGCAAATTTGCCATTGAGCCAAGCATATACTTGTGATATATAACACTAATAATTATATATGTGTTATTGAAACCATCAGAGTTACTTCTGTGGCATCTAACAGTTGGTGCCCGAAAAGTTAGTGCTGTTCGATTCGAACAGATAAAACGAGGAAGAACTATTAAACTCATGCTTCACTTTTCTTTTTTCGTTCTTTATTTTTCAAGTTTCGTTAATGAGATCCGGGTTTTGTGTTGTTAGTTTTTTTTCTCTTGAAGTTAATGAAAATGTGAGTGAAAATTATCACGCAGTTAGTTTCAGAATAATCCAAAACATTACTTTAATGGAGGATTAATAGATCTGGATTTTATTTCATACTTTATGATATGTTTGGTAGCTAAGAAAATGCAAGGCCTGAGTTCCTTTTATGCTTAAGAACCTACCTATTAGAAGCACCTGCAGACGAATATTTGGGGTTTCTTTTGCTTTGTATTGTTTGCATTTTGGGAACAGAGCAATGTATTAGTCTTATAAAAGTAAGATTTTGTGCTTAGTTGAGCACATTCGTATATGTAGACTACCGATTCTTGTTTGTGTTAGATTAAATGCTAGTGCTATCTCTTTCAATTTCATTATCTGGGTAATTATTTGGTGCAGCTGCTGATGTGTTCTTGTGGAGGAACAAGAAGATTTCAGGTGGAGTAACTACAATCTGGGTCCTTTTTGAGTTGATTGAGTACCACCTACTTACTTTAGTCTGTCACGTATCGATACTCGCTCTTGCGTTGTTGTTCCTCTTGTCCAACATCCATACCTTTATCCACAAGTAAGTTCTGGGTTACTTTGGTTATCAAGTATACAATATTGTATGATTTCTTGAAGAATATAAGCCGACCCTTTTCTTCATAGGACACCACCTTAAATTCCACAAGTTCGTTTACCAGAGGAGCCTCTCCTTCAAATTAGATGCCACATAAGTAACTTCGATGGTTCCGATAACACATGTATTATTATTAGTATTATTTATCATAAGTATATGCTTGGCTCAGTGATAAACTTGCACACCTTACACCTCAAGGTCCCAGGTTTGATTCCAACCAAGGGTAATTCCCTTTGTTTTTCATTTTTCCTACTCCAATTAGGGTGACACGTGTCATCATCTTATTGAATAATTAATTTATTTTATTAGATTAAAATTATGACTAAATTGATATATTGTATAAATATAGAGGACTAAATGGTAATTATACCTATTTTTTTAACAGTTCCGTCAACTTTTTTATTTTTTTTAACGGCGTGTGGCTAAAATAAAATCATTTAAATAGTTGTGTGGTGCATTGCGGCAAAAAATAATATAGTGATCATTTTGACACCAAACCTATAATTCAGTGGTCATCTGTGTAGTTTACCCTTTGTTATTAATAAGGTGTATACATTTAACCCTAAATTTTCTCCGTTTTTCTAACTTGCCCCTTAAACTACCTTTTGCTCACTTTTGCTCCTTAACATTTTTTCTATTGCTCATATTGTTCTTTACCGTTAAAAAAATTTATTTTAACTAATCAGAAAGCGTCATATCATTTTACTTATTTATTTTTAAACTATACCTTAAATTTACCTAAATACTCTTGTTTTCTTCTTCAAACCCTATTTCCCATTTTCTTCATCTCCAACTCTATTTTTTTAATTTTAACCCCCGATTTTTAAATTTCTCATGGTTTTCCTCTCCCAATTTATAGATTTCTCATAAAATTTTACACGAAGTTTCCATCATTGATAAACTTATTTGCCGTCGATATGAAACATCATTTTTAGTATGACTATTTTGGTGATTTCGTTTACCCCAGAATAACGAATCGTCAGATTTTTAGAGCCCTCATCTCAAAATATCGAAGATATATATCTCGCAGATAATCTCGAGTGATGTTCTGGCAATCAAAACTATAAAAAAAAAAAAAATGAGAGCATCTGTTGTTGCTTGATTACTGGAGTGTAACCACTACGTTTTTACATTACATATTATGAATGCAACAAAGATATACGATAGAGGGATCCTTCCCATATCCTGCGATTCGATTGTTTATAAATGGAGGCCCATCGTTATCACTACAAAAGCTTTAGAGATCGATGCGAAGTGTTTGGGAAAATCTGGAAATTGGGGAAGGAAAGTCATGAGAAATTTAAAAATTAGGGGTTAAAACTAAAGAAATGGAGTTGGAGATGAATAAAATGGGAAATAGGATTTTGGGAACAAGATGGGGGTTTCTAGGTAAATTTAGGGTATGATTTAATATATTTATTTTATTTTAAAATTTAAAAAATAAGTAAAATGACGTGGCGCTTTTTGATTGGTTAAGATATATTTTTTAATGATATGAGACAATATGGGTAACGGAGAAAATATTAGGGGGCAAAAGTGGGCAAAACGTAGTTTATGGAGCAAGTTGGGAAAACAAGTAAAGTTTAGGGAAAAAATGTATTAAACGTAGTTTAATTAAAATATTTAAAATAATTATAGTCAAACTTAAAAAAAATGACTTTTAAAAAGTCAATATTGGACATATTGAATGAGATAGAGAGAGTAAGATTTTATCATATGTACTATTTTCCCTCGTAGGCTTAGGAGCTTTTTAACTAGACCTATAGTATTCACATTTTCATAAAAAAATTATAATATATATTATTGCATATGATACCAATGTTTAATCTTAGTAATTTTATTGTTGAATATTTACTTAAATAATCATAAAAAGTTTTAGGGCGTAAGGTTATTTCTATTAAAAAAAGATGTAATGTTATTTTTTATAATAATTAATATTGTTATAATTTAAAATTATATAACCAAACATGACATGGAAATTGATATGTAATTAATTGTGATTCCTAAACATTTTTAGATAATTAAAAATCATAGTAATTGCACTCTTGTATAATTTCTAAGTAGTAATTATATTTTTATGAAATTGATATGTAATTACATTTTTATGCAATTACGTTTGTGGTGTTCAAACATGATTTTAGACTTTGCTTGATATGTATGAAAATTAGTTAATTAAATAGTTCAGATTCAAAATAATAAAACAATTATGAACCTTAGCAGTTAAATTAACTAATTTTACATTCTTCATACAAGACGAGACCTAAGCAAAAAAAAAAAAACAGTGCACTATTTATAAGAAAATCTCCATGAAATGTAACTAATTATTCACTGTCTTTAAAATATGATGTATTACCATTGCTTAATGAAAATCATTATTTTTATATTTAAAATCAAATTTGAAAAATGTTATCTAATTTCTAGAAGAGATAAAATTCATTGACACAATATAAAATATTTTAGTGAGTAAAAATAAATGAAAAAACGTAATTTTTTTTGTAAAACTAAATAAATTTACATTGTGTATATAAATATTAACTCTTTAGAGAATAATGTAAAATATAAAGATTAAATTGAAAAATTATGCGAGTCAATTCCTCAAAGTACATGATATAACAAGCCAATTAAAAAACTGGGCCTCGGCCCAAACCAATTTTGTTATTACTACTATGTTCTAAGTTATAAGTTCTAAGTTCACCTGTATTATGAAGCTTGAATCTTTGAATCAATGGAAGTGAGGAGAAACAAAAGCAATGCACAAACCAAACCCACAAAACTTTATCAGAGCTTTCAACACTTGGACTTTAGCCATCAAAAATGCTTCCTCTCCTCGCCAAGCCTTGGACCTCTACTCTCAAATGCATCGCCAATCGGTTCCTCTCAATAGTTTCTCCATTCTCTTCACCATCAAGTCATGTACTCCTTTGAAGAACCCGACACTCATTGCCCACCTCCATTGTCATATCTTGAAGTTGGGGTTCGTTTCCCATGTCTATGTTGCTACCTCTTTGCTAAACGCGTATGTGGTTTCTTGTTTTGATGATGCGTGCAAGCTGTTCGATGAAATTCCTGAGCGAAACGTCGTTACCTGGAATACCATGATAACTGGGTATTCACGGTCTGGGGATGTGAACAAAGCGTATGCCTTGTTTAAGGCGATGCCTTTGAAGGATGTTGCTTCTTGGTCTGCCATGATTGCGGCTTTTATGAATAACTGGAAATGGAGTTGTGGGTTCGGTTGTTTTAGAGAAATGGTAGCGAATGGGAGGTTCAAACCCGACGAAGTGACCCTGGGATCGGTTCTATGGGGGTGTGCTCACATGGGTTCTCTTGGATTGTTGGTGGGGAGATCGGTCCATGCTTTTGTAGCTAAAAATGGGTGGAGCTTGACTGTGGAAATCGGCACGGTTTTGGTAGATATGTATGCTAAATGTGGTTTATTGAAGTATGCTTGTATAGTTTTCAATGCGATGCAACAAAGGAACGTAATGACTTGGACGGCGTTGATTTGTGGATCCGCACAACATGGCTACAGTGACGAGGCACTGTCTTTCTTTGAAGCAATGCAAGACACGGGAGTGAAGCCTAACGAGATGACTTTTACGGGTGTTCTTAATGCGTGTGCACGTAAAGGTTTAGTAGTGGAAGGCCGCAAGTATTTCGATATGATCGAACAATATGGTTTGGAGCGTAGGATTCACCATTACGGGTGCATGGTTGACTTGTATGGCAAGGCAGGGTTTATAGAAGAAGCGTATCAGGTTATTAGAACAATGAAAGTCGAACCCAATGTTGTTATCTGGAGTTCCTTTTTGTCGGCTTGCAAGGATCATAAGCAGTTTCAGATAGCAGACAGAGTGATCGAGCAAGTTATGGAAACGGTAAAGCCAGAGAGCGATGGAGGGGTTTATTCCCTTATATCTGATTTATACGTTTTGAATGAGAAATGGGATGATGCAGAAAGAGTCAGGAAACTAATGGTTAACCAATATGTGAGGAAGACTAGGGGCTCTAGTTTTATTAGGAATTTTTGAATTCCGGTTATTGTAATCGAAGGCTACTGCTAGGATTCTCCTTGACGAAAGGATTCGAATGCAAGAGTTTGAAGCGGCAAGAACGATTGCGATTTGCAGTTGACTTTGGGAGATTTTCAGAAACTCCACTGCTGTTTTGGCTGCTAAAAATGCACATTTCACTGGATTCGTTGATTTTGGTTCAATTAAAGACGGAGATCAAACGTGTAAGTTATTATCATTTCAATCCAATAGCTTCAAATAAGTAAAAAAGGTGTTTGTTTTGTTGGAAACATTTCATTGCCTGCAACGATTTTGTTCTTAAGTTTATGACAAAATCCGAAACCAGGGACAACATCCGGAAGCTCCATGCCCATGATTTTTCTTGTTGAAGGGTTGCAAATATGTATTTTCAACCCATATTTGATATTGAAGAATACGAGATTACTTGAACAAATTAATCCATTTGATTGAACTGATCATGTACGAATGTGATTCCCCTAATAATTTTTAGGGTCAAGTTCATAAATGATCACTAAATTATGGTAAAATGTTAATTTTGATAACCCAATTTTCCAGAGGTATAATTTTCAAAAAATAAAATAAAAAGATCTAAAGGTACAAAATGGTCATTATAGTTTGATTTTTGTTACAAAATGCTCATTGAGCTAAGGGATAATGTGGCATTTAAGAAAATTTGTATAATAGCATATTTAGTTATTTATATTTACACATGAAATCAATTTAATCATATTTCAAAAAAATTAATAAATTTAACTCTCATTATGCACACATTAAATAAACTATTTTTAATTAAAAACAAGACAAAATTGATAAAATATGAAATGCTTGAAGGTGTAAGAAGCCTTTAAACTTTTGGGAAAAAATCAATTAAATCGCTTAATTTTTTTGCACCCAATTAAGCTATTGAACCAAAAAATTTAATCAATTAAGCTATTTGGCCAATTTTGACCATCAAATCTTGACATTTTTAGACCTATTAGTACAATGCGTCGTATTACAATATTTCCACTTGACATTTTCAGAATTTTTTATTTTAATTAATTTTTTTAATGTTCTAAAAAATTTAAAAAGCTTATAAAATTTATAAAACTATTTTTTTAAAAAAATATATGTAAATGCAACCTGATATAACTGTAATGTATCATGTGTCAGTAATATCTAAAGAAAAATTGTCAAGATTTGATGGTCAAAGTTGGTCAACTTTATTGATTCAAGAGCTTAATTGATTAAATTTTTCGGTTCAAGGGTTTAATTGGGTGAAAAAAAGTTTCATGGGCATAATTATTATTTTTTTCAAAAGTTCAAGGGCTTCTTACCCCCTTAAGCCAATGTGAAATAATGAGGGTTGAGTTCATTGAAAATTTTTGAATTTGGATTAAATTGATTAAATGTGTAAATATGAATATTAAATGTACTATTGTTCAAATTTTCTTAACTGACACGTCACTCCTTGTAGACAATAAACGACTCAGTGATCATTTTATAACAAAAATTAAAATTTAATGACGATTTTATAGTTTTTAAAAGTTAAATAAATAAAATAAATATTTTACTTAGTTCAGTGACCATTTATAAACTTCATCCTAATTTTTTTATCCAACAATTATCATTATTTCCTTTATAGTAATGCTTAAAGTACTGGTAAGAAAAAGATTCGGAAGATTTGTAAAGTAGGAAACCGTCATTGATCATACGGTGAGAAATCAGATGCATGGCGATGAAAGCAGGGTCTTCAATGAAATCAGACATGATTTCTTCACACATTTGAACCGAAGTTGCGGGTACGGGATTATAACTAAATATTACAGGTAGGGTGAACATTCGAACGAGTCGAGTCGAGTTAAAAATTTTGAGTTATTCGAGTTGATGTGTTTAATTTTATCATTCAAATTTTATTTGAAATTTTTCGAATCGAATTTCGAGTTTCTATACAAATTTAATTATAATTATTTATAATGTTATACTATAGATTGATTTCAATTTAAATGACTTTCTCTAACCAACCATATAAAATATATTTCATGTTTTTTTTCAAGTGTGTAAATAAGATTTTTTATGTTATTAAATAAACTAAATATTATATTATATAATATATTTATAATCATAATATACATATATGTTCCTTCCTCAACCAACAGTTTTAGAACTTTCGATGATGTCAAAGCTAGAGCACCAACAGTGTTGATCACAAATTCAGAACTGCCTGTAAAACTGTTGTTACTTGTTCGAGCTCGCAATAGTAAAAGAATTTGAAGTGTCGTGTAAATTAGGTTTTAGAATTTTAGGGCCTTGAGAATTGAGTGTTTTTCATTTAAATTCACGTGAGATATAAATGGCTGAAGAAAGAAAGTAGGGTATAGCATTAAGGCTTAAAACTAAACAACGTAGTTTAATATTTTCAAACTATTCGGTTTTTTGGTTATTCGAACTTCTAAAATTCAAGCTCGATTCAAACTTAAAATTTCAACGAGTTATTCTAGTGACTCAAATAATTTGACTCGAACAACTTAAAATTCGAAGAAAAAAATTAATTTTTTCGAGTCAAGTTTTATCCACCACTAACTGGAAGGGTCATCAATAAATTTGTTGATACAAGCTGTGGTGATTAGAATTTATAGACTGAGTTTGACGAGTGTGTGATAAGATGTGACTTGACAAGCACAAGATGATTACATAACAAGCAAGGTAATCACAATCACAATATCATTCCAGTATAAAAAAAAAACCAATTGAATGCAAAGGAAAAATTTCCATTCATAATGTTGAAATAAACAAAAGGAAACATTTAATCTGTTCTTCTTTGTATGTTCCTCTCAGTTTACTCCAACTCTCAAACAGTTGATGGATTAACCATTCCTATCACTCTCTTTCCTAGTCAGATAGATTCGGAATCGGTATCAGTATCAGGATCAGCATCAACAATGCCAGGAAAAGAGTCCATGGATGACTCACTTTCCAAATGTGCCATAGATGAACTACCCTTTTCAGCATCTGGCAAGGTTGACGTGGTTTTTCTACCAACAGTATCAAAATCATCGACTTTGTCGACACCAGATAACATATCATGATCGGTATCATTTAACCTATCACAAGCAGAAAGAGCCTTCTTAGATTCTATTTCACCACCTTCAAGATTTGTTCCAACTGCAGGACTCGTGACCGCTTTGGCAGAAACAATTTCCTGAGACTTTGGAATTGGTTCTTCTATGCGCTGGGGCTGAACCACTATTTCATCTTCATTTCTCATATGCACATCTGCATCAGCTGCTGTTGGCTCTTGTTCGCTTACCTCTAAAACATTTGCTAATGATGAATCATTCGGTCTAGATGTTTTATCCTTCATATTCTCATCAGCAATGTTTTCGTTTTCAGCTTCATTCTGTAGCCACTTGTTATATAAATCATCATCATGTGACTTGATAGCAACTTGTTCTGTTCTCTGCACGGCACTGAAATACGCATTTTCCGGGAATCTATTGCTAGCTCCATCAGTAGGGTTATGACAAGCAGAGTAGAAATCATCTAGTGGAAGGGTTCGGGGATGTATGAACACCTCCAGAGCGAACAAAGCATAGCCACAAAATTGTGCGAGCTTTGTTCCAGCTTCTTGTTTACCTGGAAGAGCCATATAAACACTATAAGGAAACAAGTTGAGAAAGGTCTTTTGAGCTGAAAATGTGCTTAGTTAATGTTTGAACCCTCAAAAGCATTGTTATGATTATTATCATCTCAAGAAAAATAAGGCATTTGCATTTTCATTTTATTTGATAAGGAAAAAGAATAACAGTGTTGTCATGCAGAAAGTAGTTACCTCTACGAAAAAGCTCAAGACCCTGAGATAAATATGGCGGGCGGACACGAGCTGGGGCAAGGAATGATGCCAAGAGTGCACGTAATGATGAGAGCTGGAAATCTGCCCATACTGAGGCTGATTCGTGAGGCAGGAAAACGTCCACATTCCCCCATCCCCTTTTACAAGAATTTATTGCTGTCCTTATTACAAGACTATCAATGCTTGATCGCCAGCTATCAGATTTTGAAGCAGCACCCTTTAAAAAATCATCATACAGTATTATACACATTGAATACTTGTCAACTATCATGAACCATAAAACTGGAGACTTCCTTAGAACCCAAAATATGAGGAAAACAACATTGTGTATGTGTGTATTTAGGATAAGCTCAATCATATTTACGATAGGAACAATCAAGTTGTCAAATGATAATTTTCTACAAATACCGATGTGTTTCGCATACCACTGTCAGAAGAAGTTCCAAAGCGTCAAGTGCAGCTATTTTAACAGTGATTGGAGTCATTTGATGGGTAATGGATTCTCTCACATTCGGATGAGCTCCTACTTGGTTCTCCTCCAGAGATCCAGTTTTAGTACCATGCTTTCTTTTCCTATTGCTAGGCTGGGGCAGAGCAGGACCAGTGTTTGCAGGGGACATCTCAAAATCTTCACCACCAAGAGAATTCAGATCACTAAAAGCATTGTCAATGATATCTGGTGCAAGATATATAGCTATCCCTGGTTTAAAAGGAAAAGAAAGGCTGCATATTAGTATTCCAATCCAATGCTCATCTCCACGACAACAGAAGACCACCATGGTCAAAATCAACACTAATAATCATATACGACAAAAGTACCCACCCATCTCCATGTGCCATTAGTATTCTAGAGCACTATCAATTAGATTGTTATATAGAAAAAGAAAATTAAAAAGAGAGACAATCTCCATTCTTTCAACTATCACCAAGTTTTATGAACATTCAGCAGAAGGAATCATCAAAATTCTACATTCATTCATTTACCAAAAGTATTTTGCAATCACATTATTAACGCATTTAATGCATAGCCTCAGTGTTAAAATGTTTATTGTAAAGCAACAGCAGCAAATACAAGACAACCAACAAAGGCTATTAATGAGGAGGATGAGCCGAACAAAAAAGCATCAACATTGTGATAAGAACCTTTGGTTGCCAGAAATAAGTATTGTTTTGGTAGCAAGCAGGACATACTACTTAGAACCCGTGTCGTGGCAATCTATAGGCTCTATGTAGCTACTGTTAAATATTCTACTGTACAGAAATGTTACTTGTGGAAATTTTAGATAAGTATCCGTCCAAAATAATGTTTAATCTCTGCCACAGTGAAATTCATTCCTGAAGGCAGGTTCTCATTTATTTTCATTCTAAGATTGGATGGTTTGAGAATCCTATATGTATGTTGGCACTAGTATTCAAGGGAAGGAAATGGTAACAGACTGATGTTTGATAGCATAGGGAGTAAAATTTTTAAAGCTGCTCAAGTGTGACTGCTTACCAACACCCATAGATAGAAGCAACATCTTAACGATTGAATAGAGCTTTATCCTCAATTCAGGAAGAGCACATGTTTTGAAATATCTTGTAATAACTCTCACAATGTATGCAGAATGTGGTAACAGTTGCCTGCAAACAAAATCAAGATAAATGATAAAGAGTACTAATTGACGCTTAAAATCGACAAATAACAAACCGTAAAGGAATGAAATCTACTAGAAATATATAGACATAGAGAGAGGGGCGGGGAGAAAAGTATTCCAAGAATATCTACTAAGACGAAAGCTGGGAAAGGAGCAAGCAGATGACTACTTAAACAAGGGACCATATATTTTGCTAATATTAAGATCAAAACAGAGTAATAAAAGATTTTGAATGAAGCATATGGCGCATGAAATTAAACAGGTATTTCAAGAAGGTCTGTTGCTCAATATCTTTCAGAATTTAAAGATATTTAAACCTTAACAAGGTAACATCTTTAATTCATTGGCATTTTAGTGTTCTTTTGTATACTATATATATGCTAAGTAGCCCACGTTATTTTGGCACTCATAATGTGCGTTTGTTTCAAGAAGGTCTGTTGCTCAATATCTTTCAGAATTTAAAGATATTTAAACCTTAACAAGGTAACATCTTTAATTCATTGGCATTTTAGTGTTCTTTTGTATACTATATATATGCTAAGTAGCCCACGTTATTTTGGCACTCATAATGTGCGTTTGTAGGTATCCAACAACACCACTGAGAAAGATACAAGTAAATAATATGGAAGAAGCAATGGTGCATACACAACAAACAAACAGATCAATGATCAGAATGATACAGAGCATACGGAAGTAAACCAAATATAATATGGAATTGCATTTAAAAAAGGTGTAAGCAAGCATGCATAGACAAAACAAAGATAAAGGAAATAAAAAATGGAATTAGCTGTCATTTGAAAAAAGTAGAAATAGAAGAATGCTTACAGCATACATACAAGCAAGGGATTGAGATGGCTGGTGTTTGCAAGGCAATTGTCCTTTTGTTCCCAATTAATTCTTTTAAGTTCAAAATGGAGCTAACTATTGCACCCAGGTTATGACAAAATGTCTAGCAAAGTACTTTGAGAAGAAAATATATCAGAAAGAGAAGGGCTGAAGTTTAAACTTGGTCTCCCTATTGTCTTAATTGTGCTGTCTTTCAGTCCCTCTACTGCAGTTTTAACAAATTCAGTCCCGATAAAGGTAGAAAGGTTAATTTCATTAAAATTGATGTAAAGAGACTAGAATTGCAAATTTGAGTTAGTAGATGAACAAAATTCCAACTTCAGTCAAGGAGAATCATATCAGAACGAAACGCAAAAGGGGCACTCTCCAATTTGAAAAGGCACTTCATCAAAGTTCAACTAGATACGTAAGCAGTCGAAGTGAGAGCAGCATTTTAAGGTCATATATGCCTACTTTCTTTTACAGAACAATAAGAAACGTTGTAGTAAAAGAAGCAGCTCTTTGTTACCTGCGCATCCCCTTTATAATTGCAATGAGAAGCTCCAAACTATATGCATGCAAGACTGGAAGTTCTGAACAAATTAACTCTTGCTGCACAGAAGTCATAAAGGGCAGCATGGTGTGTGGCAAAGAACCATCAACCCTCAGCAGCCTCTCAACAAGAGCTAAGATTGACCGAACTGGAGCAGTAATCTATTAATAAAAACATATAAATGTTGCTTCAAAAGGCATGATTCCGATGGACCAATAGCTCGGAAGAAAAAAGAAATCGGAATAATTTTTGATGGCCTCAAATTTATAAAGCCACATTTACATAGATCTCAATTTCTATTTAAAAATAAAAGAAAACCTATGATAATACCTGAACTGGGTATGAACTTGTAAGCATTTTACAACAGCAAAACAATAGAGTAGAGATAGTTGCTGTAGGTAATCTTTCAGAACTTGTTCCGTTAAAAGAGCCACCTTCTAATGTGGTATGACCTCCTAAAGGTGATGGCAGATCTTTTCCGGGAGTAACCAATAATCTCCTAGCTTCATTGGATTTAGCTTCTGCAAGTTATTCAAAACAGATTCATCTACTTATTTACCTCGAGGACAAATGAAGACTTATCCATAAGGAGTTAAATTATAGTATCATACCTTCTTCTACACCTTGAAAAGCTTCATTGAGGTGATCATTAATTGATATCAAAAATTTTTGCATCATTAAGGACCAGCTATCTTTGTCTCCTTTCGATTTTGGGAGTAATGCTAAGCAATAACCAAGTTTCTGAAGATTAAACCAGACAAAAATAAAGAGTATGTAAAGGAATATGCCAATGCTACCTTTTTCTTTTCTTTTACAAAAAAAAAAAGGAGGGAAACATTTTACCTTTAATGTTATATCACTATATTTCCCTGAAAGAATTTTTGAAGCAATAGCAGCTTCAACCTGCAAAAATTATTTTCAACCAGTACATAGTAAATTTGTTAACAAGCAAGAGAAATCTAAAGATTTTTATTAAAAGACAATTGAAATCATTATATTCCTCTCTCACATCAATATGCGAGTAAAACTATACAGCTTCCGGTCATTTGAATTTATGCATGAAGTGCCATGATTTATTGAATCTTTTGAGCCATAGTACCAAATATCCGCCCCAAAAAACATAAAATATTTAAGACATATAAAACAAACAATTTTTATGGAGGAAGTTTCTACATTTTTTATTTCATGCTTTTAGGTTAAAGAGTTACCATAGTCAATTACAATCATACAAGTATCATAAATACATCATGACTTCGATGATGAACTAAAGGGATAGTTGTTAATCATGAATCAATATTGGAAATAATGAAATCATGTTGTTTTCTTGAGATATATTATCATAAAATGAACAACCATGAATATACAACATTTATATGTCAAGAAGTAGGGCATATTCATGCTCACTGGTCTGTACATGACTTAACAATTACCGAAAGTTGGAAGTCTCGTAATGCAAATAAGCTTACCTTGTCATAAGAATGATGGATAGAAGCTGGAAACAAGGTTATAAGGGCACACAATAAGCTAGCTGCTCCTTCCTGCGCGTGACAAAACAAGGATGGTAAACAACACTAGAAAGCAACAAGATGAGCAAATAGAAGAGAAGACATTACTTTTCAACTGAAGTATGTATCCCTCTGATTCCTCCCATGTTTAAAGAGTTTTCAACCAAGGTTGCCTCTATCTACATGCAATATTACATGCATGGGAAAGAAAGAAAGAGACCTTTTATATTTTTCGGAATCTGAGCTACCATACCTTAGAATAAAACTTGCTAACACATTATAATTCTAAACATCAAGAAAAATACTATGGTAACAATAATAAAACTTTAATATAAGCTTGGTAGGTACATCAGAAAAAAGAAAACCTAGAAATACACAACGTACCCAAACAGCCTCCACTTTATCATCATTTAAGAGCTTCAAAACAGGTTGGATGAGCTTCCCAGCAAGCGAGTTCGCATCTTTCTTTACCTCTGGAAATCTAGCCAATCTAGTTCCGCAAAAAGAGTAGTTCTCCAAGTTACAAAATAGTTTTTATGATATATGTCATAGTTGGAACAATCTCTATCACAAAACAAGCAACTGAAGCAAAAGTCATGGTCGTGCAACAATGATATGCAAAAGTAAACAACTTATGTAAATATAAGCTTTTGTTTGAAAAGGGTTTGGAAATTTATGGTGAAATGAAACAAATTTTGGGTCATAAACTTTGCGATCAACATAGCTCATAATCCAACTCAGCATGACATAACTAAACATGTGGAGGTTGACAAACATTTCATAAAGAATTAAGTTTAAACAAGATTAAGTTGCACTCCATACACTTCCGCAAATAGCTAATTAGTAGACATTAGAACTAAAGGATTGATAAGATCGGCATTTCAAAAGATGGTGAGCAAGCAAGGGGGAAAATATCTGCTGCCCAACATGAGGGGAGTGTAGGAGAATCGAGATTAGCAGTAATCACAAAAGTTCCATAGATTACAAGTAAATAAGAAGATAATGGTTTTCTGATTTCTAGGGATTAATATAATGTCAAACTTGACTAGATTGGTAATACCTAACCCATTGTATCGCACCAGAGTCAATACAAATAGAATTTCAGAATCCTCTTCATAGAGTTTAGAAGTGGATTGCAAAGGTATTGACTCTGATAAATAAACCTTAGATCTCAATCTAGATTTCACACTGTATTATACTCAATACACATTACATCTAGACCTTAATCTAACCTTGAACTGTACAAGCTTCCCTCCTTTGAACTAGTAATCACAAAAGTACGGTTGTTACAAGATTAAAAGCAACTGCTATCAGCATAAATATTACATGCTTTTATACGCAAATAATGTATCGACATGTGTGTGTATGCATATGTCAGTACCTATTCATGCTATATGTGTTATTGTTGACAAGAACAAAAAAATATCTAACCTTGTCAATAGATCTGCTAGTGAGGTACAAGAAGCAATCTTCACAAGTTGAGAGTCTGAAGGAGGCTGTTTAGAACAAAAGATACGACATGCATTGTCAAGTACATAAAAAATACTAAGAACTGCAGCAAAATATGCCTAAGTGCAAAAAGACAGTCCACGAAACACATTAAACATGGAAAGAAATTCAAGTTTTCATAAAATTCAAAGGCGAGCCATGATTGTTAACTACATCAAAAAAGAATATTAAGAACTGAGGCAAAATGTTTTAAGCATCCACAGACGCACCACACAACACATTAAATGTAGAAAGAAATTCAAAGATAAGCCATGATTGTTAACTACAAGAAAGATCTCATACATAGTTCTTTTATTCTTTGCAGCATAAGAAACAAATCTGATTCAGTAGCACAAAGCATACAAGCTTTATAGCTATCATGCCATCTACTACTCATAAATGACCAAGTTAGAAAATCTAACATGTAAGCCAACTGAAATCCAAAGCACCAACTTAATTCAATCTCCACACGATAGCACACCATCTTAAAGCTTTTGTTACTATTTGTGTATAAACTAAATAGTGCACAAGTACTCACTAACTCATGTTAATCTCTGAATAAATCCATTCAAAGCTTTTCATCTTACAAAAATATAAGATCCTCAGACAATGAATCCCGGTATATTTAATCTTCAATTACTCTCTTTCTGGAAGTAGTTTAAGTAAACAGGAAGAAAAAAAAACTAAGTTAATGCAATAATTCATATACCTGAATATGTGATAGAAGCTTGTCGAGCCAAACAGAGTACGAAGTCAAAAACCGTTGATTACTGCACTCTTGACAAGTAACCCCAAGCAAACAGATTCCAACCCAACATTTATCTGACTAAAAAATGTACATAAGATTGAATAGAGTCAAATTACTCATTGCACTTTCGTTACAAAAAAAGAATCAAAGTAATGCTGCTTTATAACCCACAGCTCAGAACTAGAATAATGGCTGATTTTCAGCTTTGGAAACGAAAATGTGAAATAATCACAGCCAATCATAGGAATACAGTTAAATACTTGAAAATTATACCATATCGCTAGAGAGCAGCGATAACAAGCAACCGAGCCAATCATCAACGGCCGATTTCCAGGCGTTGATGAGCTTTTGGTCCACGGAGTGGGAGTCCGATTCCGACAAGAGGCGGTGAGTTTGGAGGATGGAAACCAGCTTGGGAAGCTCAAAACAGCTGGTGTTCAGATTGAGAGGGTGGTTACCGGAGGGTAGATATTGTCTAATCAGACTCCGAAGCATCGGAGGCTTCAATCCCACATCGTACATGTTTTCCAATTGATCCAACTTTTCCATTGTTCAAGAAAAAGGACTCGCTATCTCGCTATGCCGCCAGAGTAAAGTTTGTGTTTCTGTTAGCAAGGGTTTAGGGTTTATGTTTGACAAAGACAAACACATTTTCTAATTTCTATGACGATTAATTAAACTCTGTTTTTTTTCCTAAAAAATTACGCTCTGTTTTTGTAATTTTTATTTTATTTTCGGCTATTAAAATAAAAAAATTTTATAATTACTGAGTAAAAATATATAGTTTAATTTCTTTTGTGGTTCGTTTGTCAATGTAGTTAGATTTGTTCGTATTTATTTTTTGCTCGAGTGGCTAATTTTAAGAAAATGACCAAATTATATATGGGTTTTATTTTGATGCACAAGCTGTGTAAATTTTTTTTACACAATCCTTCTATAAAATTTAAAATCTAAATCACAAACCCTAGCAACCTAAAACCTAAACCCTAAGCCCTAAACCCTAAACTCTAAATTCTAACCATAAACCTTAAATTATATACCCTACATACTAAACCCCTAAACCCTAACATAAAACCCTAAACCCTAAAATTAAAGGGCTTGTGTAAACTAAAGTTTACACAGCTTGTGCATCAAAGTATTTTCCATTATATATTTAGTTTACAATGATAATTATAATCCGTTATTGTAATTTTGAATATATTCTAGTTTAATAAAATTAGCGGCTTTTATTTAAAAAAATATGGTTATCAATTTTTTTAGTACTCTAATTTTTATCTGAATGTATTATTTTAGCCAGATTTTATATAAAGATAAATTTATTTATATTACCAGATTACTTGTTCAAATCCAAAATCACTCCGAAAAAACATTTTGCTCTTTATAATCGGGATCACTCAACATATATAGGCTTTATTTGGTAAAGAGAGTTTTCGGTAAAAATTAGAGGTTTGAGGCATAATTAGAGATTTGACCAGTCAAATCTGTTAATATTGTTGTTTGGTGAATAACGGATTGAAAGAGCGGATTGAGGTAAATCCGCTAATTTTAAAAAAACTCATAATAGCAGTTTTTTTTTAGATTAGAGGTTTGATATTAGAGTTATAAAGACTCTTTTATCCTTACGAATTACCAAAAATCTCAAAATAACATAAATTAATATATAATCATTTGAATATGTTTACAAAAGTTAAATTAAAAATAATTTTATAGTAGGATCAAAAAAAAAATTTATAGATCTAATTAATATTGATTAGATACAAAATATTGATAACTAATAAACTATTCAAACAAGTATTGAATATAATCATGTCTTTATATGTCATTTTACTTGTTTAAATAATCTAACAGCTATCAACTATCAGTTAATTTTACCAAACACTTTTATATAATCAGCTAATACAATCCGTTAGTCAAATCATCTAATGCAATCAGCTATCAGCTATCCGCTAATTGTCAAACATGACCATAATATTTTAAATATATTAATGATATTTAATAAATTAAGTCGTTAAATCGATTAAGTTTTTGTCAAAAAAAAAAGTCAATTTGGTTTTATTAATTTAAAGCATAAAATTCAATTGAGTCGATTTTTATAGACTATGATCCTTTAAATCAATTTGGTTAAAAAGACTAACCGAACGGAAATAAAATAAAATCCGATTATTTTATCCTCCCACAAAACTGTACGAATGATGACCTATTATGTTTAGAAAGAATAAACCATGCCAAATTTTGATAAAATTAATGAGAATTTGACTTTAAACTAAAATATATATTTCAAGAAAGTAAAATAACTATAAACAACTTTAAATAAGATCAAAAGTTTGCATGAAAATATTATAAAAATGAAATAAATTAAATTAAAAAATTTATCTTATAATAAATCGTTTTTTAATTAATCGACTAATAAATTAAATACATATAGTAATTTTAGGGATGACAATTTGACCCATTCCGACCCGATAGGGGCGGGGTTTTTATTAAAAAATTGGGTTCAGGTCGAGTCGAATCGGGTTATTGGAGAAATAAAGTCAGGGCGAGGCGGTTCGGGTTTAGGGTGAAAATTCTCCGCCCCTACTTGATATATATATATATATTATATTTAATATTTTTAATAATTTTTCGGATCGAGTTAATTTTTTTATTAAAATATCGAGGTCGGATTATGTTTTTGTTATGCCGGATCGGAGATATAATATATTAAAGTCCAATTAGATTGAGTTTGATAGTTTAAATTTCGAGACGGGTTCGGGACGGCCAAAAACATGCCCCGCCCCGTTGCCATCCCTAAGTAATTCGTTCAGAAAAAAAAAAAAAAAAAACAAGTAATGTAACTGTAGAATTCAAACCAAGGAAAACAAAATTGAAAATATGTTGTAAAAGTAAAAAAAATATTCTCTAGAAAAAGTCTTACAAGAGTAGTGACAATATGACAATTATTTTAGCAGCAATTGGCAATATGACAATATGGCAACTAATGGGGTGCAAACTTCCTCTTCAGCTTGGCAATCTCCTTGGAATTCAATCCAAAGGCTTTCTCCAGAAGCTTTCCTTCTATCCCGGCGCCGAATACGGCGTTCGGAACTCGGATCAAACCCGGATTTTGGCTGTCAAAACTCCCCAAGATTGTTGCAGCCTTATCCCCAACATTCATTTGAAAGTGCAGCAGTCCCCTTGGAAACACCATCACTTCACCTTTCTCAATCACTTTAGCAAAGATCCGGTTATTGGTATCCACGAATCCGGAGTAGATACTTCCTTCGAGAACAAACGCTATCTCGGTCGCTCTCGGATGGAAATGCGGCACGTTGATGCCGCCGACATCGAAATCGGCTCGGACGAACGACATGCCCAGCGTATTCAACCCCGGGAAGCTGTTGACATTCACTGGCTGAGCTGCTAAGCCTGTTTCACCGAATTTCCCCGGGGACTTTATGCCTGAAAACACGAAATCGTCGACCGTGGCAGCCGATGAATTCTTGCAGCCTACAATCCCGGTGGTGGGAATACAAAAGTCTTGAACCGGATCAGGGTCGGATCCGAAGCTTGCAATGGCATAGTTATGGAGGACAACAACCAACAAAAGTGCTAGCTTTGGAGACATTGCTGATCTCAACTTGAAAATGGTGCTCATGTATTCATTTATGAACAAAACCAAAACAATTCAACACTAATGCAGCTAAAATCCACAAATCTTTTTGCTTTGGATCAAAAGGAAGATGCAGTTGATAAAGCTTATAAAAATGGCAGTTTCTGCAAATGCTGGATTTTGAAAGCTTTCTGAGTTTTATAGTGGAATATTAGTTGGACCAAAGATTAGCTGTATTTTACTGACCTCTGTGGATTGGATTATGCGGTAGGAAGTTTGATGTTTTTAAATGTGTTAACTGTATCACATGTTTTTAAATTGTGACCTTTATTTTAAATTGTTTTTAAACTTTTAAATTAGTCACCAAGCTTTGGAATCAGTGATAAGTTAGGATTAAATGTTGAGAAGTCCAAGAGTTTATATTTAAAATTTAGAGATAAAAGTAAAATGTCTAAAAATTTGAGGATCAATTTAAAATGAAAGTCATAGTTTGGGATGTGTAAAAACATATAATTTTAAATAAAATTTAGGATTTGAGTTGTAAAAAATATATAGTTTTAAAAACTATATATATTTATTTTAGAGATATGACCTAACTCGACTCTAAATATTATCGAAACCAGTATAATCTACTTAATAAGGAGGGTCTTAAGCAAAAAGAAAGAAATATTAGATGTGTTTAGGATTTTGATTATTGAGGTAAACGTATATTCTAAGGCAATCAAATCAGTACACAAATCTTCAACTCAACTCTTGGTTTCAACTACTTGGAAAATGACAGAGTGTAAAGGAAGATAATAACGAACCAACCCATGTGCTTAATTTATTTCTTTATACATACACATATATATAATCAGGACCATGTTCCCAGCATGATCAAAATTTTATATTTAAAATTTATGATTTTAATTTCTGTTTAAATGAGATTTTTTGCTTTTTCATTTACTTTGTGATGTTTTAAGTTCGACATTTAATAATATTTTCAACATTTATATTATAGTATAATTTATTTTATTTATTTGTATATTTTTAATAGTCTTAAGTTGATTACAAGAAAGTATATATTCATATTGTTTTAGCTCTTTGATAACGGATGCACGTCTTGCTGACAAAGCTGCTCAAATCCAAGTATTTTAGCATGAACATTTTTTCTCTTTTTCTACTAGAACCACTTGCTGAATTCAAGTATATTTTTATAGGGTAAACTACTGCAGGGGTCACTTACGTTTAGCGTCTGTACAGAGTTAGTCACCACTTTTGAAAAGTGTCTATTAGTAGTCTTCTACGTTTTCGATGTGTAAATACTTGGTCACTCCGACGTTAACTCCGCTAGTCCCCTAACGGATTGATGATGTAGCGAAAGTAAAATAAGGATAAATTACTGCAATAGCCATTAAAATTTATCTCATGTACATTTTTTCTCCTCAATTTAAAAAAGTAAACATTATAGTCACTAATAAAAATGTTTCTTTATAATTTCACCCTTAAATTTTTAAAAATTCATTTTTCAATCCTAAAACTTTACAATCAATTAACACAATAATATTATAAATGCTTAGATGAAAAATAGGTGCCCAAAGTATACCCTTTGAAACTTAGGTGCCCAAATTGCTCCTATTTAATAACTCAAACTTAAAAATTTAGTCCACTAACTACTAAAAAAATCGAGTTATTGGAATTTCTATTTTATAATTCAAACTTTATTTTGAATTTTTGAGTCGAGTTTATGAAATTATGAGTCGAGTATTTTCACATCAAACCTAAAAATTTAACTTTTTCGAGTCAAGTCGAGTTATTGGAATTTCTATTTTATAATTCAAACTTTATTTTGAATTTTTGAGTCGAGTTTATGAATTTATGAGTCGAGTATTTTCACATCAAACCTAAAAATTTAATTTTTTCGAATCAAGTCGAGTGTTGCACTTCCCTACATATAATTTTTAATTTTAATCCGTGTTTGTCCCAAGAAAAACTTCGGATTAAAATTAAAAATTATATGTAGGGAAGTGCAACACTCGACTTGATTCGAAAAAATTAAATTTTTAGGTTTGATGTGAAAATACTCGACTCATAATTTCATAAACTCGACTCAAAAATTCAAAATAAAGTTTGAATTATAAAATAGAAATTCCAATAACTCGACTTGACTCGAAAAAAATTAAATTTTTTGGTTTGATGTGAAAATACTCGACTCATAATTTCATAAACTCGACTCAAAAATTCAAAATAAAGTTTGAATTATAAAATAGAAATTCCAATAACTCGACTTGACTCGAAAAAAATTAAATTTTTTGGTTTGATGTGAAAATACTCGACTCATAATTTCATAAACTCGACTCAAAAATTCAAAATGAAGTTTGAATTATAAAATAGAAATTCCAATAACTCGACTTGACTCGAAAAAAAATTAAATTTTTTGGTTTGATGTAAAAATACTCGACTCATAATTTCATAAACTCGACTCAAAAATTCAAAATAAAGTTTGAATTATAAAATAGAAATTCCAATAACTTGACTTGACTCGAAAAAATCAAATTTTTTGGTTTGATGTGAAAATACTCGACTCATAATTTCATAAACTCGACTCAAAAATTCAAAATAAAGTTTGAATTATAAAATAGAAATTCCAATAACTCGATTTTTTTAGTAGTTAGTGGACTAAATTTTTAAGTTTGAGTTATTAAATAGGAGCAATTTGGGCACCTAAGTTTCAAAGGGTATACTTTGGGCACCTATTTTTCATCTAAGCATTTATAATATTATTGTGTTAATTGATTGTAAAGTTTTAGGATTGAAAAATGAATTTTTAAAAATTTAAGGGTGAAATTATAAAAAAACATTTTTATTAGTGACTATAATGTTTACTTTTTTAAATTGAGGAGAAAAAATGTACATGAGATAAATTTTAATGGCTATTGCAGTAATTTATCCTTATTTTACTTTCGCCACATCAGCAATCCCTTAGGGGACTAGCGGAGTTAACGTCGGAGTGACCAAGTATTTACACATTGAAAACGTAGAGGACTACTAATAGGCACTTTTCAAAAGTGGTGACTAACTCTGTACAGACGCTAAACGTAAGTGACCCCTGCAGTAGTTTACCCATTTTTGTAATATATAAAAACATGAGTTTATATAATTTTTTAAATTAATTAATATGGTCTTAATTATTTATCATATTACTTATCCATCATTAGATTAAAATATTATCATCAGATTTTGATAATATTTTTATTCAAATATTTCGCCAAATGAGATAATTGTTGTAAGGTTTATATTTTGATATATAAGTTGTGTAAACTTTACACAACCCTCCTATAAAATTTAAAACTTAAATCTTAGACCCTAGAACCCTAAAACCTAAACCTTAAACTCTAAACTCTAAATTCTAGCCATAAATCTTAAATTGTATATTCTACACACTAAACCTCTAAAACCTTAAACCTAAACCTTAAAATTAAAAAGCTTATGTAAACTTTACTAAACAAGCCTGCATATCAAAGTATTTTTCATAATATAAACTATTATGAATATCAGTATATTACAAGAAAATAAATATTTTATTTAAGTTCTTGTTATTTATAATTATTTATTAATGTGTCCTTCTTTTAGGGTAGGGGTGAGCGTTCAATCGAGTCGAGTCAAAAAATTTAAGTTATTTGAGTTGACGCGTGATATTTTTACAATTCAAACTTTATTTGAAAATTTTACGATTCGAGTCAAGTTTATGAAAATCGAGTCGAGTTGGGTCGGGTTTTCGAGTTCCTATACAAATTTAATTGTACTTATTTATCATGTTATAGTACAATTTGATTATAATTTAAACAACTTTCTCCAATCATATAAGATATGTATATATATTTCTTCATATTTTTTAATGTGTTACATATATTTTTTTCATATCATATTATATATATATCAGGGACTCAACTTTAACTTAAAAATCAATCCACTAATTATTCAAAATTTCGAGTTATATGAATTTCTATTTTACAACTCAAACTTTATTTAAAAAAATTTCAAGTCGAGTCAAGTTTATGAAATTTTGAGTCTAGTCGATAAATTCGTTTTTTTTTCGAGTTGAGTCGAGTTTTGTTCACCTCTACTTTAGGGTATCATATCATGTATATAACAAGTATGAATTTGTTATGAGTTAATTGCATCATATGTCCACAAAACTACGAGTCTTATTCTAATTTCTCTCTAAATTTTTGAATATTCTAATTTCAACCCCAAAACTATAGCCCTCATTCTAAACTGGTCCCCAAAATTTTGATTGTTATACTTGAATCCCCAAACTAGGAGCCTCATTATAAATTATTCATCAAACTTTTGAACATTTCAATTTCATCACCAAATTATCGTTTATACCACATCATATTATTACATGATGCACATCAATGTTTACATGGCAATTAACAGTTTTATAACGATTTTATTAACATGAGACATGATTAGCATATATTGATAATTATGGGATGAAATTAGAACGAACAAAATTTTGTTGACTAATTTAGAATGGGAGTCGTAGTTTGGGGGATGAAATTGGAATGTTCAAAAGTTCAGAGACCAATTTAGAATAAGAATCATAGTTTGAGGATAAAATATTCAAAGATTTGAGACCAATATAAAATGAGGACCATAGTTTAGGGATGTGTGGTGCAATTAACTAATTTAATATATTACTTCAACTGAATGTTTAAAATCTATTGTTTAAAAAAGATAAAATCTATAATTGAAATTCTTAATGCATGTTAAGAAATTTATAGGATTATTGTATGTTTTTAAATACATTTTTAAATTTCCTTTTTTATCAAAAAAACATTTTTAATGAATTAATGATAAGATAAGAACTATAATTAATTTAAATTACTACTCCCTCTGTCCCACTAAAATTGTCACATGTTGACAATTTTTGGGTCAAACCTTTTCAACTTTGACCTTTTATAATTTAAAATTTATTATTGATAAAAATATTAAAAAATATATTTTAAAAACCTTGAATCAAGTAGTTTTTAAATATATTTTTTATAAAATTTAATTAATTAAAATTTTTAAATAAATTATAGTCAAAGTTTAAAAAAATTGACCAGAAAAAGTCAAATGTGACAGTTTTAGTGGGACGGAGTATAAGTATACTAAATATAATATATTAGTATAATTTTAATGCACGAGATAATTATAAATTAAAATATTGAATTAGGATAATTGTTAACATAATTAAATTAAAATTAGTTTAAACCATTATAACCTAACTATTCTAATTGAATAATGCTAATGGGTTAGGATTTAAGATAATTATAGTTTATATTAGTTAATTTTAAAATGAACTTATTTTATTTAATTAAAATAATTATAAACTAAAATATTCAATTAAGGTAATTATTTTAAAATGAACTAATTTTAATGCATATCAGTAACACTATCGATAAACTAATTAAAATACTCATAAAATGAACATATGTACTCTTCTTTAAAAAAAAAAAAACATAAACTATTAATTTATTCATAAAAAAAGTAAAAAATCATTAAAAATCAAGAAACAAAAAGGGCATTTATGGATTTGAAGTAGTTAGGGTTTGAAGTAGTTCTAGTTCAAAATTCCAATGGGTTTGTGCGGATATGGATGGAGATTTAAATGAAGACTAATTTTATAACAACGTAATAAGGCTTATATGTTAATTTATTGTTAGAAAATTTTGATAATTTTGGAGCTTTGAATAAGAAATTGATTCAAAAGTTGTTGAGGAAAATGTGGAACCAATTGTTGGTTCGTAAATGTGCAGACGTGCACGACGTGGGTAACGCAAATGTCTTAACCGGTCTGGTCCTTCGTGGGCTTGCAGATATTTTGACCCAAATTTAAAATGAACTTTCCTCAAATAAAATCATAAATTTGCCAAATTTTATCTTGGAATTAAAAGGGTAAATATTAGAAGTTACCTTTAATTCAAATAATAATTTTGGAAATTGCTTTATAGGAGAATCAATTGATTCTCAATATTGAATGCTCCATTAGGTCAAAATTTCCAATTATACCCTCATGACACTCCTATAAATAGGGAGTAAATCTTCTAAATTTCGCACAACTCATAACCACAGAAAATTTTCATTGTTTTATTCTGTGGATTTTACAAGTGGTTTTCGGTGATAGGCGAAGGCAAGGGTCAGTTTGTGATCTCCACAATAGTGCAATTGTGGTTGATCTTATGTTGTTGTATCCTGGGAGACAGACGACCAATGAACTCGAGCACCATAGGAGTGGCTGAAAATCTGTCTTAAGAAAACTGCGTTCGTGCAGGCCTCAACACGTTTCTTTTGGTTTCAAATCAGTTTGATTTATATATTGTTGTATTCTTCTTAATTTTGTATTGTTCGTTTAAATAATATTATTCTATTTTATTATTTATTCTTGGATTAACGCTTATATTCTAACAATCTTAAGACAGATTCTCAGTTTTAATCCAAGACGAACAGATTATTGTATCTAAAGCAATGATTCACACGATGAGGAAATTTCACGCATAGAAAAAGTGAATGCCCAAAGTCAAGAAACGTTGAGATCACCAATATCATGGATTCAACACGATGCAAGCGGTATTTCTTGAAATAGAACATTTGAATATTCGATTAGTAAGGTAATTTAAATATTCCTTAATAAGTTTTCTTGTTTATATGACTTTTTTTTAAACCATAAATTATGGTATTAGTAAGGTAATATTCCATATTAAATTTTGACTTTTAATATGGTATGATTTATGTCATAATTATACTTTTTTTATGACATTGTTAAGGTAATAATGAAATATTCCTTAAACATTTTTGAAAATAATATTATTATGATAGTGTTACCTTATAACGTGGACATTTTAAATATGGCATGTATATAAATTATACTTTGTCACATTTTTTGTCTTAATTATGATCCTTTGTTTTTTTTGGAAATTATGTGGTTTTTATTTTGTACTAACAATTTCTTTTGAGAAATTTTATAGAGACGAACAGAATATTCAAGCGAAATCGTGATTGTTGTGGAAACAAAGATCTCTTAAATAATTCGTTTCAGGAATTAATTTCTACCGTTTTAACGGATTTATGTGATCTTTCCAAAACAAGAATAAAAAAAATTAAAGGATCAATTCATTTGATTTTGTTGCCTTGATATCTTTGGTTTGGGCTTTAGTGCTACTAATCCCAATATTTAACAAAAGATATATGAGCAATAAATCACTGAATTTATTTCTTCGTTAGAATCTTGTGTTGATTCTAATTTTGGAAAAGGAAATAAATCATTAAATTTATTTTCAAGAGAATCTTGTATGATTCTAACGTTGCAAGGAAAATAAATCATTGAATTTATTTCCGTAAGAATCAAGTATGATTCAATTTTTGTAAAAGGAAATAAATCATTAAATTTATTTCTATGCTAGAATCATGCGTTGATTCTAACTTGTTAAGAAAAATAAATCATCGAATTTATTTCCATAAGAATCAAATATGATTAAATTTGTGTAAAAGGAAATAAATTATTAAATTTATTTTCTGTACTAGAATCGTGTGTTGATTCTAACTTGTTAAGGGAAATAAATCGTTGGATTTAATTTAGTGAGAATCTAGAATGATTCAACCTTGAAATAAATTGGTGAATTTATTTTGAAAAAAAAATAACTCAAATTTATTATCAAGTATGATTTTATTTTGGAAATAAATTGTTGAATTTATTTCGGAAAGTAACACTGGTTACCAAATTTAGAGCGCTGATTCTGACTGAGGTCTCGAATCAAAGTATAGAAGAACTCGATTCTCTATGTCAAAATTAAATTCTTAAAGCCTATTCTGATGCATGCTATGAAGTGCACAGTGTTTAAAAATGGCTAAAGAATCGAGAGGGTCGTTGGACCATAAATGGAAGATTCCAAAATTGTTGTGAATCAAAGGTAGTAATTCCGATTGATCATCCATGCTTGGAATGATTTCAAGAATAAAATCCATAAACGGTGATTGAAAGAAAATTTAAAAATGCATGTCTAGGATTGGTTCTTTGAGAGACTTGGTATTTAAGCGTGCCTAGTGCACCACCTCTCTTTCATAAGTTACCTACCTGGTGCATTGTTTATTATTGTTCTTTCTATTAATGCCGTGTGAACTTTTGTTTGAGGTTTAGTTTACTAAATTTCCGTCGTCTAACAAAAGTTAGAAATTATGTTTCTGTTTCTGGTTTTAGTCTTTGACTAAATTCCTAACGTTTAACAGATTCATAATTCTTGGTTCTGGATTGTGTCTACGTGACACAATGGAAAAATCAGTGAAATTTATTAGAAAGAATTTCATACATGGCAACAAAAGATGTTGCATAATTGACCATGATAAACCTAGTTAAATATCTGAAGGATGATCCTCCTATTATTAGAGAGGATAAGGTAAATATTGTTACCACCTTCAAATGTTACTAAGGTAAATATTGCTAAGATAAGTATTATCATGGAAAACGTAGTAGAAGTCAAAAACGACTTCAAACCGTAAATTGGACGGTGTGTTCTAGAAGCAAAATTTTATGAAAAAAATGCTTCAATTACCATAAGATGAGGAACAAGTCTTTAGACTATAGACTTTCAACGAGGGCAATGTTATTGCCATAACAATTGATATGACAACATATTGGCTGAAAGAATATGTTTATTACCTTCATTGATGATAGCACAAAAATAATGTAAAGATGAAGCTATAATGAAAATTGTTCTCTATGAGCATGATGTTGAATCTCAAACTTAATTAAAGGTTTAAGATGAGGAGAAGCTCTATATGAGTAACGTTGGTACTATAATGTGCCTAACATGTGGGGGAAGCTATTCTATAAGCTAATTACATTTTAAACAAGATTTCCCGTAATTAAAGAGACTAGACACCATATAAGTTATGGAAGGTAATTAAACCTTCCTACAACTACTTGAAAATGTGGGGGTGTCTTGCAAAGGTAATGACCTCATTACTAAAGCAACTGAGAATAGCTCCCTAAATATGGTCGATTGTATTTTCATTGGCTATATAAAATATAGCAATGTATATCGATTTCTTGTGTATGAATCGAAGAACCCTAAGATTCACAAGCATACGATAATGGAAGCAAGGGATGCCTTTTCTTTGAAAATGTATTCCCTTGTAAAGCTAGGGAAGTTGGTCAAAGTTCAATGAAACGAACTTCGGAGATTATCGATAAAGATGACTCAAATGATCAACAAGGGTTTGAGCTTGAAATAGAGCCGCAAAGAAGTAAATGAGCAAGGGTAGAAAAATTCTTTGGATTATTTTTTTAAACTTTATGTTAGAGGTTGAATCTCAAACGTATAATGATGTTATACATTCATCTGAAAGCATCTTATGGAAGGATGTAATTAAGAGTGAAATTGATTCTATCATGCAAAACCATACGTGGGAATTAGTGGATCTTTCTCTGTAAATTAAACCACTAAGTTTTGAATGAATTTTCAAATGGAAAATGAAAGTAGATGGAACAATTGATAAGTATAAGGCCAGATTGGTAATAAAAGGTTAACGAATGCCTTGACTATTTCGATGCATAATCACATGTATCAAAGATAACCTCCATAAGTATGATACTTACAATTGTCGCTTTGCGAAATCTAGACGTACATCGAATAGATGTTAAAAGAGCTTTTCTAAATGAAGATCTTGATGAAGAAATATACATGGAACAACCTGAAGGTTATGTAGTTTCAAGTCAAGAGAGAAAAGTATGTGGGTTGGTGAAGTCCTTGTATAGACTTAAACAAGAACCAAAGAAAAGACATGAGAAGTTCGATAATGTCATGATGACAAACGACTTCAAGATAATTGAGTGTGACAAATGTGTATATGTCAAAACTATTAACATTGGATATATTATTCTATGTTTGTATGTTAATAACATATTCATTGTTGGAAGCAACAATAAAATGGTAAACGTACAAAAGACTTGTCAAATTCAAGATTGACATGAAAATATGAGATTAACATATTTGAGTTTGGGCAAGAGAAGTTTGGCAAGGATGTTTCCGGCATAGCCAGAACTCCAATAAATACATGCCAACTTTTGTCCAAGAACAAAAACCAAAGTGTTGACCAAGTAGATTCAATAGACCAGATATTGTTTCTACTGTGAGCAGTTCAAGTAGATTCACAAGCAATTCAAGTGAAAATCACTGGAAAGAAATTGTGAGGGCATTGAGATATCTTAGATATACTCGAGATTATGAATTGCATTATTCCAAAGATTCTTCTATTTAGAAGGATACTCCGATGCGATTGGATATCTGATATTCAAGATATCAAAGGCATAAGAGGATATGTCTTCTCTTTGGGAAGAGGAACCGTGTCATGGAAATCCTCAAGAAAAATGGTTATAATCAAATCCATAATAGAATCTGATTTTGAAGTTCTAGACAAGTCTAGAAAAGAAGTCGAATGACTTTAGAAATTTCTTGGAGGATATTCCTGAACGACCAAAGCCAACGCTCACAATAGGTAGGACATAGAGCTTTGTGTATAATGGTAAGTCGAGACATATGCGTTGTCGACATAATACCGTTAGACAACTGATCTCAAATGAAATTATCTCTATTGATTTTTTGAAATCAAAGAATAACATTGTGAATCCATTAACCAAAGGGTTAAATTGAGATCAAGTTAAGAAAACATCTAAAGGAATGAGACTAAAGCCCATGTAAATTTAAGGTGCTATGTGCAGGAAAACCCTACCTAGTTGACTGGAGATCCCAAGATCTAGGTTCAAAGGGACAACCTAATTGCATAGACCTGTGCGGTCACTGTAGGGGCTCTTATCCCCAAGTCCATTCCTATGATGTAAACGGTGATCAAAGTGGTTTAGGCTAAGCAATGCTTTTAATGACCATTGTGTGCTTTTGTGAGTCAAGCAACATAAGTCACCTATGTGAGAGTGAAGTGGGGTCGCTTCAATGAGACTATTGGGCATAGTTCTTTCAAACTCTTGCAGAACCAGGCGATGTCCACGGCCATATGGACATACCCATGAGAACTAATACTCTTGTCAGAGAGGTAGTTGTGTGAAGTATATCATCGTTTACACAAACGACAGAACAGTTCAAGGACATTACGTCTACTGGTCAGCTAGTAAAGTAAATATACTTTCACAAGGAAAGGTTCAAGGGTGGACACCTACCTATCCTATGCAACTATCGATCGTAGAATCTATCACCACATCGAGTCAAAATGTTTTTTATTAAATCAATTTCATTCATGTGTGGGATTGTTGGAAAATTTTGATAATTTTGGAGCTTTGAATAAGAAATTGATTCAAATGTTGTTGAGGAAAATGTGGAACCAATTGTTGGTTCGTAAATGTGCAGACGTGCACAACGTGGGTAACGCAAATGTCTGAACCGGTCTGGTCCTTCGTGGGCTTGCAGATATTTTGACCCAAATTTAAAATGAATTTTCCTCAAATAAAATCATAAATTTGCCAAATTTTATCTTGGAATTAAAAGGGTAAATATTAGAAGTTACCTTTAATTCAAATAATAATTTTGGAATTTGCTTTATAGGAGAATCAATTGATTCTCAATATTGAATGCTCCATTAGGTCAAAATCTCCAATTATACCCTCATGACACTCCTATAAATAGGGAGTAAATCTTCTAAGTTTCACACAACTCAAAACCACAGAAAATTTTCATTGTTTTACTCTGTGGATTTTACAAGTGGTTTTCGGTGATAGGCGAAGGCAAGGGTCAGTTCGTGATCTCCACAGTAGTACAATTGTGGTTGATCTTATGTTGTTGTATACTGGGAGACAGACGACCAATGAACTCGAGCACCATAGGAGTGACCGAAAATCTGTCTTAAGGAAACTGCGTTCGTGCAAGCCTCAACACGTTTCTTTTGGTTTCAAATCAGTTTAATTTATATATTGTTGTATTCTTCTTAATTTTGTACTGTTCGTTTAAATAATATTATTCTATTTTATTATTTATTCTTGGATTAACGCTTATATTCTAACATTTATTAATTTGTAATGTTATTACTTCTAACTTATTATCATATACATTCATTAATAGTATTGTTGTTTATAATTACTAAAATTATTTTTTGTTTACTGTAAATATTATGCCTAAAAGAAAATTAAGTGATATACGGGTTGTTCAAGTTCCGCGAGCAGAGGAAGTAACAAATAATGAAGATTTGTCTGGTGTTGGATCTTCACAAGTTTCAGAAACAGTTCCGGAAATAGTTGAGAATGTAGAAATTGAAGGTAATGTTCAACAATTTATTTGAAAATCAACTGGTTGTTATTATCGACTTTATTTTAAAAATATTATTGAATTATTTCTTATATAGCTGGAAATGGTCGAAGGCGCAAGACTAGAGGGCGCACGACATTGAATGAATTATACAATATTCCTGCTGGGATCGCGTGAAAGTTTCAAGAAATGATGTCGGCCAACCCATTGGGGCAGAATCATGTGTTCTGGGTAGTTACTTAGGCATTGTTGCGCGCAATGCTTCAATTTTGCCAATTAATTATGAGTCATGGCGTCAGATGTCGAATAGTAACAAAAATCAGGCTCTGAATCTTGTTAAGGTAATAATAACATTTTAATACATAATCCTTTACACGATAGTAATATTGATATTTACTTTGATTGTGTTGTAGGATAAATTTTCTTTGAAGTTCTCAGACGATAATGTGAAGCATGTATTGGGGGGAATGAAGAGACAATAAGAACATTTTGAAAAAGACATATTTCAAGAATAATCTTAGCCTTCAAGAGAAGCTGCAAAATATCCTACTAAGAATTCTCTGATATCAGTGGGAAGATGCAGTAAGGTTTTGGAGTTCAACAAAAGGAGAGGTACAATCGATGCATTTAAAAAATAATACTATGTTATTATAATATTGGCTTTACACGTAATGTAAATTTTAAATTGTAGGATCGAGAGCGCGTTGGATTTACTAGCATACAACAACAAAAGTTTACTCACACTGCTGGGTCGAAGAGTTTTGCTCGTATAACTAATGACGAGGTATTATTTTTTAATTGCTGATTAGTTTTTAATGTATGACTTTTTCGTAAGTATTATTTCTATTATACGTTGTAGCAACTTGCAACTGACACTAGCGTTGGACGGATAAAGCTCTTCGAAATCACACACAAAAAAAGGATGGCTCTCCTATGACTTCCAAAGCTGAAGAAATTATGGTATATTCATTGGACAAAAATTTAGATTATATTATATTTATATCAATAGTATAACGTTTGAATTTGTTATATAATTTTAATTGATTACCAGGCGAAATTGAGGGGAAAAAGAACGGAGTATGAAGTTACGGCTTCAACTAATGGTTATGTTAATATGGATGCGATTGAAAATCAAGTTATTGGTGATGTTTTGGGTCCTGAAAGATATGGTCGGGTTCGCTGTCAAGGGTCATTCATTACCCCAACAAAATATTTTGGACCTAACTCGTCTCAATACATGTCATCACAGAGCCAGTCTTCTCAGGCAAAAATTAATCTTTTGAAACAACAGTTAACTCAATTTCAAGCCGAGGTAGAAGCGAGAGAAGCTGAGAGAGAAAGGAGAGAAGCTAAGAGAGAAAGAAGAGAAGTAACGAGAGAGGCTGAGATAGCAACGAGAGAAGCTGAGAGAGAAACAACATATCAGAATCTCCAAAGAGAATTTTAATGAGGGCGATGTTAAAATAGAACCAACCAAAGGATCCGCCGTCTTAGTTGATTTTAGGTTCGTTCATGTGTGAATTCAAGTGAACAATGTTAAATTACATTTTAATTTATCGTTGAACTATATATTTCACTTTAATGTTAGACTTAAATTTATTTTTGTTGATTTTACTTAATGCTTGTAATTGATTTTTAGGATTTGTTGATACAGATTTAGGTAGTTTACAATTTATGAAATGTAGAATGGAGAAACAGAAGGCTTAGCGGCATTTTTTTACAGAAAAAACGCAGCTAAAAATTAGTAACATATCGTGACGTTTGTTTAAAAAAATGCCACTATTACAAGACCATTAGCGGCGTTTTAGAAAAAAACGCCACAATAAATTGCAACCTTTGCGGCGTTTGGAAAATAAAATGTCACTAGAGAGTAGTCTCTCCAAGCGTTTGTAACTACAAATGCCGCCAAAGATCAAAATCTATCACGGTGTTTGGCAAATCAAACGCCGCTAGAGAATAGTCATTCCCGACGTTTAAAATCTCAAACGCCGTGAAAGATAAAAATTTATCGCGGCGTTTTTGAAACAAAACGTCACTAACTATTGCGTCGCTGCTTCTAGCGGCTCTTCTGGCGGCACTTTTTCTAACGTTGCGATTGTTTTTAGCGGCGCAAAAAAACGGCGCTATAGCCCTAAAAAAAATGCTGCGAAAAACATGTTCTGCTGTAGTGTTATATTAGTTAATTTTAAAATGAACTAACTTTATTTAATTAAAATAATTATAAACTAAAATATTCAATTAAGGTAATTATTTTAAAAGGAACTAATTTTAATGTATAACAGTAACACTATCGATAAACTAATTAAAATACTCATAAAATGGACATATGTACTCTTCTTTAAAAAACATGAACCATTAATTTATTCATCAAAATAAAAAGTAAAAAATGCATTAAAATTCAAGAAACAAAGGGCATTTATGGATTTGAAGTAGTTAGGGTTTGAATCCACCGAAATAAAGAGTATTGGATATTGATATAGAAGGACATTGGCATTTACGATAAGCGGTATAATACACAATTATGTTTTGTTACTGTATAAATATATATTAAAGAAAATTTTATAAGAAGTAGGTCATGTTTGACAATTAGCGGATTACATTGGTTGATAGATGATTGCATTAGCTGATTTGATTAGCGGACTGCATTAGTTGATTATATAAAAATGTTTGGTAAAATTAACTGATAGCTATTTGATTATTTAAACAAGTAAAATGACACATAAGGACATCATTATATTAGATACTTATTTGAATAGTTTATTAATTATCAATATTTTATATCTATTAATATTAATTAAATTATAAAAATAATTTTTAATATAACATCACTAAGCATATTTGAAGGATCTATATATTAATTTATTATTTATATAATTATTTTAATACAATTTAATTAAATATTAAATTTAAATACAAATATAAATGTGCGAGAATAAAAAACAGAAAGTATTAGTTTACAAATGTCACAATATAAATACGCGAGGTTGAAGAATTAAAATAGAAATAGTTAAATTATGTTATTTGGAGATTTTGAATAATTGTTAAGGGTAAAATGATCTTTATAACTCTTATGTCAAAACCTCTAATTTCAAAAAGTTCTTATCAGCAGCTCTTTCAAAACTAGAGGTTTCACCCCAGTCTGCTATTTTAATCTGCTCTTTACTAAACATCAAAATTAGCGAATTTGACTAGTCAAACCTCTAAGTTTAGCTCAAACTTCTCTTTACCAAATATAGTCGTAATTAAAAATATTGAAATATTTAAAGAAGCCCAATGAAAATTTTAAAGTTTTCAAGAGGTCAAATGAACAACTTTTAAAATTTTAGGGACATTCAAATATTTGAAGAGAACTAATTATATTTTTAAAAAGTTTTAAAGGATTAATAATGAATTTCCAAAATTAGGGGTATGGCTCCTACCGGTTTCTACCAAGTTTCGCCCATGTTTTACGATGTTGTGTGTGTGTGCATATATATATGGAAGTTATAAGATATGTTATATAATTAATTTCTCATGATTCGGGAATTATTATTACAATTTTAGATCATATTATATCATTTTAGGTGGATCTATTGGTTAAAAAAATATTTTCATCTAATTTGAATATCATTGGAGCTATTTCTAACGTCTAAAAACGCTAACATATAACGTGTTTTAGGTTGAAATCATAAGAGAATTCAATATCGTAAATAGTTAACATCGAGCATATTGTAATAAAGATTATTGAAAATTCACTATCGTAAATAGTTAGCATCGATCATATTGTAACGTGTTTTTTTTTATATATTTTTTTATTTAATATTTCCTATCCTTAAAAAAGTTATAATTACATCCTACTCGAGTCGATCACAGATTAAGCAAATAACCTGACCAAGTGTAATTTAAAAGAAAGCAAAACACTCTAATTTAAATGAATGGCCAGCAGTAGTTTGCAGGCCATGAGCACCCACCTACTTTCAGTGAAAACAGGCACCCAAAAGTACTTTATGTTATACAAAGCTTCACACTGAAATATTTGGAGATATAAGGCAAATTTGGGTGCCAGCTTACTAATTATTTTTTAGGAACAAAATTGAACTTCGTTGGCGTTGCTGCAGATAAATATAGCCAAATCATTTCCCGACCATCGACATGCCATAAAGTCATATGCATCATCAAAGTTTAGGCGAAAGCACCATTCGAAATGAGTGGAGGAATGAAATTGTAACCTTGAAGAGTCTGCTCAAAGATGTGACCCACTTTGAGCAACTTTTCCTGCAAAAATAAGAATAAACAAAAACAGATTTGATTCTAAACTGTCAAACGAATATATGCCAAGTTGCATGCTTGTCTTCCTCTACCTAGATCTTCATTCTTTCCCCCAAATAATTTAGGAAAACTTTGCAGAATGATGAATAAATAAATAAAAAATGAGCAGCAGACCTCATCAAATGCCGCACCAATCATTTGAAGGCCGACAGGAAGGCCAACAGCTCCCCCTTCAACAAATCCACATGGCAAAACCAATGCAGGTAAGCCCGCCAAGTTAACATTCACCTGTAGTATATGGACCATCCATGATAGCATTCAAAGCCTTACACTGCGGAGTAATGACTCAATAAGATATAACTGTAGCACCTGAATGAGCTTACCGTCATAATGTCTCCGGCATACATAGCCAATGGGTCGTTCTTCTTCTCACCTGCAAACATCACAAGCAACTTGGTATTCAATGTTTACAGCTAATCACCATCCGCACAAGAGTCATAACAACCCGCGCATCAGCATGCAAACAAGGAACAGGAAATAGATTAGATAAATCCGTAAAATAAGAAAAAGGGTAATACAATTAGTATACCAATCTTATACGCAGCAGATGGAGCTGCAGGTGAAATCAGGATGTCATTTTCATCCAATGCTGCCTTGAAGCTTTTCCGAATTATGGTCCTTACCTATAACACTTATAATCATGATGTCTTCTTAAATAGCAAATGCTCCTAAAAGAATCATGGGCTTCGGTATACGACAAGTAAAATGGTCGAATTAACATACATTCAAAATTATTAATAGGGTTAATCAAATATTTGGTACCCTTAGTACAGTCAAATGCTCAACCGGGCACCTTAATACCCAACAAGGTACTCACTCAAATTTTGCTTCGGTTTACCAAAACAAAAAAAACAACTACCTACATTTTCTAAAACTCAATCAGTAGAAAATCTAGTAAACAGAAACGAAGATTCAGTAAAGTATTGCACATTTTAGACTTAAGGTACCAAATAGCACATTTGACCATAGTTGGGTGCCACATAAGATACTCATTGCAAGGATGTATTTAATTTACCGCAATATGAATGATACCTGCTGAGCGCGCTTGTAATATGCATCATAATATCCAGCAGAAAGTGCATATGTTCCCATTAATATTCTCATTTTGACCTGCAAAATTGAAATGTACTTCTTGTCAAGAGTCGAGATTGTTTACAACTAACATGATATCAAGTTTCTCAAAACTGAATTCATAAACAGACCTCTGACCCAAATCCTTTAGCCCTTGACTCTTCATAAAGTGCATTTAGCTCATCAGAAGAAGCTTGATTCCCATACCTGGATTTTTTAAAAATCACAGAAAAATGAACCATAGCATCAGAAACTGTATTGTCTGTTTAGAAACATTGTTCTACTTCTAACTTCCTTCCCAAGTTTAGATGCTGCTCCCTGAATCTCCCTCTTCGCTCTTCATTCATCATTCTTCACTCCTCACTCTCCCCTCTCCAGCCTCACTCTTTCAATTATGCATAAAGAAAGTAAAAGCTATAGTTTTAAGTTCCAAACTAGCTTTTATCGATCAGCATGATGTATGCTTGAAAATAGAAGAAAAAAAAACATTTCATAGCATGTCACCTGACACCATCATATCTCGACAAGTTCGAAGATGATTCTGATGATGCAAGAATATAATAAGCTGGTAAACCAAGGGAGAAGGATGGCAATGAAACCTGCAATAATTTCAAATGGATAATGAATATGTAAAACCGATGCGCATTGGATTCCACACAAAAAGAACATGGCAGTTATAAATTACACCTCTTTCAAAATACATCCTAATTGCTCCAGATGAGCTGCAGCACCCTGTATTGCGGATTTAACTCCAGAATCAACACCAGCATCAACAGTTTCACGGATAAGACCAACCCTTAACCCCTCCAATGGCCTGGATTTCAAAGAACTTGCAGAAGTGAACTGAGAAGTGAAATCAGGAACCTCCTGAAATGCAAGAACATATATTAGAGCAATAAAGCTAAAAAAGAATAATGCTAATGTATTCAACTCAAAATAGACAGATAGCACCAAAGGAGCAATGAGATTCTATTGCATGGTACCATCATTCATGTGACTAAAAGCTGAGGGGCAGAGAAAATTTAGGATGTCAATGCAGACTTGGGAAGAAAAGTAAGCAAGAAGGAAAGAGAAAATTGGAGCCCTTAAACCAAGGTAGCAAAAAGGAAAACAGGAAAATCACACAAATAAAGAACCTTTCTCATCCAAAATTGATTAAATCAACGATCAATTACATCAAGAGGACTTTCACTTCAGTTAGTTGAGTCAGAGATACAATTGCTTAAACCATATATGGTAATACTCAGTACTAGACTAATTTCTAAGCAGCTCACAAGTCACAAATAAAGAACATATGCATGAAAATTTAGTTCCTGAATATGTATATAACTGTCAGTATCTTCAAAAGAAAGGTAGATGTTTAAACTAAAGAAGATATTCTCTGTATTATTGGCACTTATTCAAAGAGAATATCTCTGCTAGTTTAAAAATTGAAACAGCACTTAACTCGTTTACTGCTAGTGGCATCAAGTGAATCATGGCCAGAAATAGCATGAAGAAGAATCCCGGTATCAGCAACGGTCGAACCAAAACATCCGATAACATCAAGGGAAGATGCATATGCCATAAGCCCAAATCTTGAAACCCGTCCATAAGTTGGCTTCAAACCAACTACACCGCAAAATGATGCTGGCTGCCTCACACTTCCACCAGTGTCACTCCCAAGTGATACAGCACATTGCCTAGCTGATACAGATGCAGCCGAGCCACCTGAAGATCCCCCTGGCACCCGGGAAAGGTCCCACGGATTCGCCGTCACCTATTCAAACTAATAAATGCATTGCTAACTATCAACTGAAGTAAAAGCAATCATCAAATAGAGCTCTATTTAGCATTGCTGTTAGCACAAAAAGTTGTTTTCAAACCAAAAGCGAGTAAAACATTTTAGCTTCTGCTGTCAAAATCGTGGTTTGACAAAAACTAAACTAGGAAGTTGGATTTTGGATAACATTTTAGCTTTAGTACTTGATTTGTAAATTTTCAAAACCACATTTTTTAAACACATTTTGCACTAACAGCAATGATAAAGTAGCAAATTGAGTGGGAATTTAAACAAACCTTAAAAGCAGAAGCTTCAGTCGTACTCCCCATACCGAACTCATCTAAGTTGGTCTTTCCAACAACAATGGCACCCAAGTCCTTCAGTCTCTTCACGGCTGTGGCATCGAACGGAGGACGGTACCCTTCCAGGATGTGGGAGCCACCAGTGGAAGGCATATCGGCCGTGCAAATGTTGTCTTTGATAGCCACCGGGACACCAGCAAGGGGACCCACTTCTTCATTCCTCTTTATCTTGTCGTCAATCTCCTGAGCTTGTTTCAGGACCTTGTCAGAGTCGGAGACGTGAAGGAAACACTTGATATGGGGCTCCGTTTGCTTGAGACGGTCCAGGTAAGAATGGGTCAGTTCGACGGCGCTGAGTTGGCGGGAGAGAAGCAATTCACGGATGGAAAGGATCTGTGATTGGTCTGTGAGGGAGGTCTTGGTGACGGGCTCGGCGGAGGAGAGGATGTGGAGGGAGCGGCATTTAGTGCGGCGGCGGAGCGGGAAGCGAGAGAGATAACGCGGGGGTTGAATTGTTGATAGCATCTTATCAAACATAGCAGATTTGAGAGAGTGGTATGTAAAAGGGTTTCATTTTATCCCTCTTTCTGAGGTTTTTGAATTGGCTTAATATACGTTTTACCCCTAAACTAATACATTCTTCCCATGTTGGTCCCTACTGAAACTTTTCAGACCAAAATAAGGCTTTGAATTTGTATTCTGTACCACAATTGGAGTTTAATTATTAGACCATCTCTGTCCTTCAAGTACCCATCTACCATAGGCCATATCAGTGTCACCAAATGATGGACTTCCACATTTCCAGACGTATGAATGGTGCTTTTCCAGGAAACCCTTCTAAAGTAGCAGTTCAATGCTGTCCGATTACGCTTTGAAAACTGAAGAGAAACAACAACCTATGAATGCTGACCTAAATCCAAACAATGCCAAACCATGCATGGAACAAAATGAAGATAAACACACTTAAAAATAACATGTACCCAATTTTTTTAACTGTTTTAGAGTTATTTGTTGGAAAATAATGAATATTTAGTAACTTTGAGGCATATTAAGTATTGGTAAATTTAGATTTTTTAATAATAAACATTATAGTTTATGTTTTACTCCACATAAGACCTTAAAATGATACATAATATGTTCAAATTGGTCGAATGATGAATGAGAAATCGATGCTCAAAGTGAGGTACTTGAAAATATTGTTGAGAAAAATGTAGTGCTTAAAACACTCCATCCCAGATAAGATATGTATGAGAGTTTGAAAGATGATATAAGCAAAAACTAACTTGTTAATTAGTAAATGTGTAAGCCAATGAGGTCAAGGTTAACTTTCAAAACATGGGTGATATGAGTGTTTGAACTAGTTAGGCCTTAATAGACTTGTGTGTAAAAAATAATTTTTCAACAAAATGTCTCTTTGTATTTCAAGACAAATTTTGGATTTAATTGTTCAAATTAAATCTTGAAAACTCTTCAATTGCTCTATTAATTCTTCTGTTCCATTTGTTTCTCTCTCAAATTTTGTTAGTAGTGATAAAAGAAGGCATGGTTGAACTCGTCTAGTTCACAAAAGTTGTGTTGCTTGCAGTGAATGTTTGTTGTTGTATCATGGGAGATAGACGTCCAACGTTACTCAAACGCCATAGGAGCGGACAAATCTGTCTTCAAGAAATTATGTGTTACACAGGCCTCAACACAAGTAAACAATTACAATTTATTGTCTTAATATTTTATTTATGTTTTGAATATTATTGTATTTTAATTTCATGATTGGTTTAATTTAATAATAAATCACTATTTATTTTATCTTACTATTTTATTTTATTCTCTTGAATTATTAACGCTCATTTTTTAATAATCTTAAAATAGATCCTTGAGATTTAATTCAAGGCGAATCGATTCTACTTAATTTTTTTTTTATTTCTTTTGTACCCACGCCTCTGACGGCTACCAAAGCAACTGGGTATATATATTCTAAAAACCCAAGCTCACAATCTTTACGAGATTTCGGCTTACTAACCGATAACGATTTTGTTGATTCTTGTTTGGAAAAGAGATCAAGTAAACTAGTTAGAACGGTAGGAATTAACTCTTAAACAAATTGTTTACAAGATCTTAGTTTTCAAACAGATCAAGATTCCGCCTGAATATCATGTTCGTCTCTATAAAATTTCTAAGTGAAAATTATTAGTACGAAAGAAAAATCAGTGTTTCCAAAAACGCAAACAATAATAATTATAACGTTTTATAATTATTACTAAAGCTAAAGAAATATAAAATAATAATTCACACACATATATAACCATGAACGTACCATAATTTATGGTCTTGGAATTACCATTTTTTTTTGGCCAAAGATACTTCCAGCTTAAGATAAAAACAAAAACGGGCCCCACAACCATGCAAGGGCCATGCACGAAAACAGACAACAAAGGCGCGCGAAGGCACCCAACATCAAACGCACAACAATAACCGCCACAGAAGTGGCCAAAAGGACCCACAAAAAGGCCATGCAAGGCCATGCACGAAGAAAAGAAAACCACCGTCCAAGATCGGCATAAAAAACATAAAAAAAACAAGGGTGAACACAGGCGAGGTCCACCGAAAGCAACAAAGCGTCCCACAAAAGGTGACGCAGCACCCTTCTTCTTCCTCTGGGGAAAGATAAAAGAAACAACAAAGAGACCCCAACTACATATCGGCAAATGACCAAAACGAATTCTCGTCGATCTCAACCATTGGGCCTTCGTCGTCATTGCGCCTGAGAGCTCAAAACAGAGACAGGCTTCCGATAAAAAATCGATCCTTATCAAGGCGGCGGCAGCAAAGAACCGATGGAGAGTGGACTGTGAGAAAACAGGATCATCCTCCTGTAACAAGGGCTCATCCAACCTGAAACAAAAGAACAAGAAAGGACTAAACGAAACTGCAAGACAAAACACCAGATCACCAAAGACCCCCCTGGAGACAAAGATCCGATGGGAAGGCTGATAAGTCCGCAGCACCCAATCATCCTTCCTATCCCCCAACATTCGGGACTTTACTTTAGCGTTAGATCCTCCCGGGTCCCATCCAAAGTTACAATCCAATAAAAATCGTAGCTTTTTAGGAACCAAAAACAAACACCAGATGAGATCAAAAAAACTCCAAGGATCTGCAGACTTCCAAATCCTAAAAGGTAAGGATTTGCATGGCTTAAAGTGGTAAGAACTGATCTTAGATCCATAAAATCCGGGAAAGTGAGTAGAGTGGTTTCCAATAAAGGAAAGGTGGGTCCCATGAGTGATAAGACTAGGCAGGAAGAAAAAGGACCAAAATGCCCCTGCCATTGTTGCCTTCTCCAAAGAGGACACGCTCAGGTAGGCCGTTGGCTGCCCGGGCCAGGCTCCGGCACTCCGACGACCGCCGTGGAGCCACACTTCCTGGTTTGAGACCTCGCCCAACCACCGCCTTTGCAAGCTCAGCATCAATTGTTCCCCGTTATCTCGTTTTCCACTGATTTGCATTTCCATGGTAATATGTACACAGTGGATACCGACTATCACCACCAAGGACACACAGAGCCCCGACATAGAGCATCCAAGACCAGCGTGCCTCCCGCTCCTCAATCCGCCCGGGTCGAAGCATTCATAAGCCGGAGGAGAGCTTTGACCATGACCAAACCAGAAGCAACCCACTTGAAAAACACCGAAAACCAGAGTTTCAACAGAAGCGTTACCGTGGGGCTTTTTGCAGGGGAGGAACGTAGAAGGCCAGGGGCGGGGACGACACTTTCCATGATCGACAGCCGCCGCGACGGCCACAGAGCTCCCTGCTTCAGTTACAGTGTCAAAGGTTACCGACGGAAACCTGAACTTGATGCCAAGGCCAGACGCATTCCGACCGCGAACCTCCCTCACTTCTCCACCGCCGAAGCCCCTGTGAGCAAACCACCAGTCAATGTCGTCCCCTGAGATGCCGACGATCAGCTGGCCACCCAACGGCAACGAAGGCGCCCGTGTAGCGACCAAGCAAAAGGGCCGGCTCCGGCAGACCAAATCGTTTGTCTGAGGCTCGGATAGCTTTGGGGGGAGAGATTGGCGCGCGTGAGGCGCGTTCCCCTTTTCCATCTTCTTCTAATGGAGACTTTTAAAATTTGGTCTTGGAATTACCATAGTTTAAGGTTTTACCTTAAAGTACATTCCATCCCACTCCCAGTCGTAATAGTGCAACCAGTAAGGTTTGTATACCTTTCTTTATGCTTTGATCTTTGTTGCAAAGATTGTAAGCTTGGGTTTTTAGAATATATATACCCAGTTGCTTTGGTAGCCGTCAGAGGCGTGGATACAAAAGAAATCAGAAAAAAAAATAAGTAGAATCGATTCGCCTTGAATTAAATCTCAAGATCTATCTTAAGGTTATTAGAAAATGAGCGTTAATAATTCAAGAGAATAAAATAAAATAGTGAGATAAAATAAATAGTGATTTATTATTAATTTAAACCGATCATAAAATTAAAATACAATAATATTCAAAACATAAATCAAATATTAAGACAACAAATTGAAATTATTTACTTGTGTTGAGGCCTGTGTAACACATAATTTCTTGAAGACAGATTTGTCCGCTCCTATGGTGTTTAAGTAACGTTGGACGTCTATCTCTCAGGATACAACAACAAACGTTCACTGCAAGCAACACAACTTTTGTGAACTAGGTGAGTTCAACCATGCATTCTTTTATCACCAATAGAACAAAATTTGAGAGAAAAACAAATGGAACGAAAGAATTAATGGAGCAACTGAAAAGTTTTCAAAATTTAATTTTAATAACTAAATCAAAATTTAATTTTAACAATTAAATCCAAAATTTGTCTTGAAATACAGAGAGATATTTTGTTGAAAAAATTATTTTTTTCACACAAGTCTATTAAGGTCGTGGGAGTGGGATGGAATGTATTTTAAGGTAAAACCTTAAACTATGGTAATTCCAAGACCATAAATTATGGTAAGTTCATGGTTATATATATGTGTGTGAATTATTATTTTATAATTCTTTAGCTTTAGTAATAATTATAAAACGTTATAATTATTATTGTTTGCGTTTTTGGAAACACTGATTTTTCTTTCGTATTAATAATTTTTACTGAAAAATTTTTATAGAGACGAACATGATATTCAGGCGGAATCTTGATCTGTTTGAAAACTAAGATCTTGTAAACAAATTGTTTAAGAGTTAATTCCTACCGTTCTAACTAGTTTACTTGATCTCTTTTCCAAACAAGAATCAACGAAATCGTTATCGGTTAGTAAGCCGAAATCTCGTAAATAATTTGCTTCGGGATTTAATTTATACTGTTTCAACGAGTTTACTTGATCTCTTTCTCAAAGAAGAGACAATCTGAATAAATTTGATTTATTAAAATTTTGTTGTGGACAAATCTGTTTCAACAGAAATTGTCAACGAAAGTAACATTGGTTACTATTATGTTCGACAGAATCTAGAGTATTGATTCTGACCGAGGTCTGAATCTAGAGTATTGATTCTGACCGAGGTCTTGAATCAAAGCATGGAAGAACTTTATTTTCTATGTGAAATTAAATTCTCAAAGCCTAGTCTGATGCACGTTATAAAGTGTACAATGGTTAAAATGGCTAAATAATTGTGAAGGTCGATGAACCACAAGTACAAAATGTAAAATATCAGTGCTAAACAAATTCTTATATACCAAATTCTTAATTTGCGTTGTTTGATCCCAAATTATTTTGAATCAAAGACAATAACTTTAACTGATCACTCACGGTATTCTCGCAAAAGAAATGATTTAAGTGAAGTTGTTCAGGCATTAATCATTTGAAAAGCTAACCTCTATTTGGAACGAGTTCAAGAACTTCCTTAAGCATAATAGAATGAAACCCATAGATGGTGATTGAAAAACAATATGAAAGTGCATGTCTAGAATTTGTTCTTTGAAAGACTTGGTATTTAAGCGTGCCTAGTGCACCACCTCTCTTTTCATAAGTTACCTACCTGGTGCACTATTCATTATTGTTCTTTCTATTAAGATCGTGTGAATTTTTGTTTTGGGGGTTTTTAGTTTACTAAATTCCCGACGTCTAATAAAAGTTAAAAATTATGTTTTTGTTTATGGTTTTAGTCTTTGGCTAAATTTCTGACGTTTAACAGGTTCATAATTTTTTGTTTTTGGTTTGTGACTATGTGACACAATGAAAAAAATCTGTGAAATTTATTGGAAGAAATTTTAAAACGTGGCAACAAAGATGTTACATATTTAACCATGATAAACTTGGTCAAATATCTGAAGGAAGATCCTCCTATTGTTAAAGATAACAAGATAAAAATTGTTACCACCTTCAAATGTTGTTAAAGCGAATATTGCTATGACAAATATTGTTAGGGCAAACATGATTAAAGTTAAAATTGATTTCAAAGAAAATAAATTGTAGAAATGATCTTATCTGATATTAAAAAAAAAGCAGTGTGTTCAAGAAGCAAATTTTAAAGGAAATGCTTCAATTGCCATAAGATGAGGAGAAGCTCTATATAAGTAATGTTGGTACTATAATTTTGAAGATGACTTTTGAAAAGAACTAAGACTTCAAAAAAATGTGTCTACCATGTGGGGGAGCTGTTTTATCAGCTAATTACCCTTTAAATAAATGTTCCTTACAATTAAAGAGATAAGACACCATATGAATTATGGAAGGGAATAAACCTTTCCTACAAGTACTTAACAATGTGAGGGTCTTGCAAAGGTAACAACCTCATCACCAAAGCAATGACATGAGAAGTTTGGTAGTGCTATGATGCCAAACGAATTGAAGATTAATGAGTGTAACAAATGTGTATACGTCAAAATTATCAATATTGGATATATTATTCTATGTCTGTAAGTTGATGACATACTCATTGTTGGAAGCAACAATAAAATAGTAAAATATAGCAATGGCATGCTAAATTCAAGATTTGACATGAAAGATATGAGACTAGACAATATGATCTTGGACATCCAAATCAAAGGTCATATGAACGTCTCATATAGTCACACTATATGAAAAAATTCTTGAAAAATTTGACAACAATGATTATGGTATATTCAGAACTCCAACAGACACGATCCAAAATATGTTCAAGAATAAAAGTCAAAATGTTGCAAAGGTAATAAACCTTTTCAACAAGTACTTAACAATGTGAGGGTCTTGAAAAGGTAACAACCTCATCACCAAAGCAATGACATGAGAAGTTTGGTAGTGCTATGATGCCAAACGAATTGAAGATTAATGAGTGTAACAAATGTGTATACGTTAAAATTATCAATATTGGATATATTATTATATGTCTGTAAGTTGATGACATACTCATTGTTAGAAGCAACAATGAAATAGTAAAATATAGCAATGGCATGCTAAATTCAAGATTTGACATGAAAGATATGAGACTAGACAATATGATTTTGGACATCCAAATCAAAGGTCATATGAACGTCTCATATAGTCACACTATATGAAAAAATTCTTGAAAAATTTGACAACGATGATTCTGGTATATTCAGAACTCCAACAGATACGAGCCAAAATATGTTCAAGAATAAAAGTCAAAATGTTGACCAAGTGGGAGATCCTACTACTTAAAAGGATATTTTAATGCCAGTTAGAATGATGATATTCAAGATATCAAAGGCACAAGTGGATAAAAATCCTCAAGACAAACGGTTAAACCAGATTCATTATAAAATCTGAGTTTGTAATTCTAGCCAAGTCTAGAGAAAAAGTCGAATGGCTTTAAAATTTTCTGAAAGATATTCTTGAATGGCTAAAGTATGTGCCCACAATATACATATATTGTGATGAACAAGCGAAAATTGGTATAGCAAAAAGCTTATTTATAATGGTAAGTCGAGATATATGTGTCGTCGACATAATACCATTAAACAACTAATCTCGGATAAAATTATCTTTATTGGTTTTGTAAGATCAAAGGATAACATTGCGGATCCACTAACCAAAAGAGTTAAATCAAAATCAGGTTAAGAAAATATCGAAAGAAATGTGACTAAAGCCCATAAAAATTTAAGGCGCTATGTGAAGGAAAACTATACCAATTGGTTGTATGCATAGATCTGTGCAATCATTGTGGGGTTCTTCTCTCAAGTTCATTCCTATGATGTAAAAAGTGATCAAAAATAGAATAGTCTAAGCAATGCTTTTAATGAACATTATGTGTTTCGGTGAGCCGAACAACATAAGTCACCTATGTAAGAGTAAAGTGGAGCCGCTTTAAGGAGACTATTGGGGCATAGTTCTCTTAAATTTTTTAGGGTTTAATTTGAAATTAAACCTCAAACTCTAACCTTAAACCCTAAAAATTTTAAATTAATTACACGCTAAATAGTTAGGGTTTAATTTGAAACATTTAGCGTGTAATTAATTTGAAATTTTTAGGGTTTGAGGTTTGAGATTTAATTTGAAATATTTAGTGTGAAATTAATTTGAAATATTTAGGGTTTAAGGCTTAATTTGAAATATTTAGCTAAACAATAAACTATAATACAATCCTAAATCTTATACTCTAAAAAATACACTCTACCCTAAATTCCTTAAACTATAACCACAAACCGTAATATTAACCTTTAAACTCTAAGCAATAAACTTATTTTTTAATATAAGGGCATCTGGGTGTATATTCCCACTCATATACCGCAAAAATAATGCAAGTGTTGGGGATATTTGTATGAACAAAGAAAGGGAAAGTGATGGTTTTGAAGAAAAAGTGGGGAAATAAAAGACAGAAAGGAAAGTGAAAATTACTTTCAGCTTTACTTGCTTCTCTGCTGCTCATGACTGCTATCAGTTTAGAATGTAGGGACGTCAAAAGAAGATCCCCTCGGCCCTCGGGATTTAAATCCTCATTGGATGGACTGATAATAGCTAAGAGTAAACATATTGGGATGAATTTTATGTCCATCCTCTTACCCTACACTTATTTATAATCAACCATAAAATATACTCCTTCACCTGTATCGTAAAATCTACAGCATCAATAGTTTGAGCACTACAATATCCTTCACAAATTACACCTTCTTTGAATCGAAAACTAGTTTTTGGCAAGTCAAATTGTCTTTTAAGTTGGTTAAAGACTAGCTTCACAGTGCAGCTTGTAGTTGTACCGTAAAACAAATTCAAATCTGTTTGAAGAATGAAGAAGTCCTATAATCAACAATTCAAAACTATGAATAGCAATGATTTCATTGTATGTAGAATCAGAATCAACAAAAAAAAGTCAAGCCAAGCACCCATAGGCCATAGTGGCTATAGTGAAATAATGAATCTATTGAAGCAGGAAAAGTAAACCCATATCGAGAGAAACATTAGATCCCTTATCCCACATCGCCCATATACATGGATTATTTGGTCCTTATAAAAGAAGCGTTATGACATCAAAAACAACAACTACGAGATGGAGTGATTGGGTCGCACGGATTGGGCTATTAGCGCGGTCTGACCCAGGAAAGTCCCCGGGCCCTAATCTGCAGAGATGCAGACCCGGAATCGGGTAATTTCCATATCGGTGAGGTCTGTTCTTTGCCCAAAAGCAGAGACGGGGCTGAGACAGGTGTGGAGCCTCTATGACCTCATCGATGGAGCTAATTTGGCCGATTCACACAGTTATTCACTTGGTCCCAAGCTGGACTAACTGAACGGGGCTTACTATCTCGTAGTTTCTTTTTTCAAATTATAAATAGATTGAACTTTAAAAACATGTGTGCGATCTGCCATGGTGGAGTGGAGAGTAGCATTGTCATTGATGTGAATCATATTTAACGTGACGATATCCCTTTTTGCAGCAACAATCTGGTTGAAGAATGTCGTCAGGCCTTTGCTGTCACTGACCGGACTGGTGCGCTGAGACCAGTAACTCAAGCGAGATGGCAGTGTCCAGTTAGGGGGTGGGTCAAACTCAATGCTGACAGTGCTGTGTGTCCGAGAGATACCTCAGCGGCGATAGGTGGTGTTATTCGGGATGATGATTTTTGGCTTTTCGAAATATATCGACCGTTTGTTCGGTGCTTATTGCGAAATTATGGGCACGACACGCTATTTCACGCTTGGTCTACGGGTTTTTGCCAGGTCGAGATTGAATTTGATAATAGAGAGGTGGTTCAAATTTTCCACAGGTTGTCTTCAGCGTTAGCGGGGAATTCTCTCGTAGAAGCTATCTCTAATTTATTGCAGCGCAATTGGTCCACGATACTTCGGCATATTAATCGAGAGAATAATGGTGTTGCGGATAGACTGGCCGCGATGAGGCGCGGTCGCCCCATGAAAACTGTGACCTTCCTGCAACCGCCTCCTGAGGTGGCTTCGATCATTTTGGAGGAGATGGCCCGGCCGGGCTAAATTTTGTGTCTTGTTGGGGTTGTTTTTGTCTTTTGCCCTCTATGTTTGCTTTCATTGTCGAGTTTGTCTCGTAGCTTGATGTTGTAACTACTACGATGAGTACTCTTTTCCTCCACCTAAGCTTATGGAGGTTTTTAATAAGGCTCGTAATACTAGCATCCCTCTTTTATAATAACAAAATTCATGCTCATTACATTCAAAATGTGTCGGTCTAAGGATAGAGTTAAGATTAGATATTGAGAGGGACAATAGTTTATTGAACTTTTAATCTAATCTGAAAATTGGGATAGATAAATATTTTATTTAACTAAAATTTGAGCTAAAAAGGGCTTGAAATGTTATTATATTAAAAATATTGTCTATCGAATAAGTTTTAACACAAGTATTACCCTATAGGGGTTTTCCCTATGTTTGTGTTGTGTTTGAAATCAAAGAGACTCGAAAATTAAAAAAGAAGAAGAAGGAATTATACCTAATATAGAGGGTAATAGTAGAATCCAATTTAACATGTTCTCAATTATACTAAATAGTAAATACTAACTCATAAGAATGAATGCAACGAATGTCAACTTATTAAGTCCCTTATTCCTTTAGTTTATGAATTCTTGTATGCATGCATGAATATGATAGGATATGCTACAATGTGGTGAAATCATGTCCCTTTCTTTTAGCAGAAAATCTTTTTAAATTAAACAATTTATATTGGGATTGAGAAGATAATGTATAATTTATGGTATATTTAAAAATGAAGAATAAAACATGAGTAATAGTGTATAAAAAAACTTATATTTGATGGAATCATATCTTCTTATCATATAGATTTAAAGATGTTTGTCAAAGTGGATTAATTACAAGAAGCTTAGTGGCATGGAGAATAAAAAGAATAAACGAATAAATTACTTAAAATTAATAATTGAAGAAATTAAGTGGCATAATACGACAAAGCTAATGTAATAATAATGATAATAATAAGTCAATGGAGCATGTGGTATTAAGATGAATGTGGTAGAAAGGAGACATTGCGACAAACCAATTCAGTTCCAACATTTTTCAACCATAACATTATACACTCAGAACAGGCAGCCTAATCTATTGACAACTCACTTCATTATCTCATTCATATATATATATATATATTTACGCAATGTAAGAATTTTTAAATTTTACATGTTTTTTGGATCGTTGAACGGGTGAAACAGATGGCTGAAATTAACAATAAAATATGTGAAGATTATCGCTTGGAAAAAAAATAGTAAGGAGTTAATATCAGACATCCATTTTTCCCATCCAACAATCTAAAAAATGTGTAAAAGTTACGAACTTTTACACTGTGTAAATAGATCTTAACCCATATATATAATAAACGAAGTTAGAAAATTTACGAAAGAAAAGTAGAAATGAAATTATAATATTTTAAAGGATGTCAAAATTTTAAAAAAATCATTTTAAAATAATTCATTTTTAGAAGGTGAGAGAAATTAATTTTCTAATTTAATAAATGAGTTAAAAGATTTTTTTTATAATAGTCACAAAATTTTTATTAAAATATAGATGATATTACACTTACAAAGCATCGAGGAAGGAGAATAATATGACTAATCCACTAAAATTTCTTACAACCCAAAAAGAAAGAAAAGTGAATACTTCTATAGAGATAAGCATACTATCAAAATTCAGAAGTTTTTTTGAATTTTCTTGTCTATATTCAATCAAGATGCATAACGGCTGAAAAAAAAGTAGTGTGCGACCCAAACTTTCAGGCAGAATGTTCCGCTACCTAGGACTGATTACATCGGCAAACAACCATCAACCGAGTGGGGATCTAACTTCATGACCACTGGAGAAATCATAATAAAAAACCAGCGTCATTAAAATCTTTGTGCGAGCAACAAACGACCGCTAGGGTATACTGAAATCATGCTACAACGACAGATGAAACAAACAACAAAACAAAGAAATTACATGTCATAAGGACATGAGAAAACATGTGTCACAAGGACATAGGAATCACGTGCCACAAAGACATAGATTCTTATTAAAAAAGAAAAAAAAGGATAAACTCGATGGTCGACAACTAATATTTAGATTGGACCAAAACTCCTTTAACTATGGGTGTTCAAAAATACCCAACCCGGTCGACCCGACCCGACAACCTGAACCTAAAAAGACGGGTAATTCCCTAAATAAATTACCCGACCAGGTCGGGCACTCGACCCGGTAATTTTTCCGGGACACAGGCCGAAAGTTTTTTCTTACCGGGTACCCGACCCGACAATTTTTAATATATATTTTTTATATTTCAAATTATATTTTTATTTTAAATTTCTTAATATTTTTACTCCAAAACTAAATTTAAATCCCTAAATTCTTTTTATATTTGTATTATATTTTTACTCCAAGTATTATATCTGGACAATTTATTGTAATATATTATAACCTCATATATGATGAGATTTGAAGAAGGAAATAGAGTGTAATTGAGTTTCCTAATTAAATTCAATATGAATTAAATAAAATGTAATTTATTTAATTAAATCCATATAATTTGTGAATGCAATATTCAAAACTGAAGATTCCGAATCCAATAAGATAGTGTGCAATATCTTCTGCAAAGTTAATCGAATGTATAATTATTTCGTTGAACAATCAATGGAAAATTCCAAGAAATACGGTAGAATATATATAATTTAACAAATAATTTGTTGGTTAAAAACTATTTTTATGAAGCTATTTGTATAAGAAAAAAAATTAAAGTGTCATTTCTAAAACTAATGAAATAATTTCCTGATACAAAATTAATGAAATAATTTAAGAAAAAAAAATTTGATACACTACCTCTGTAAATTTTAGTTTACACAAATTTTTTTAGCTTTAGGAGTTTATGGTTTTATATTTTAGGGTTTAGAATTTAAGATTGATGTTTAGAATTTATGGTATATGGTTTAAAATTTGGGGTTAGGAATTTAAAATTTGAGTTTTATAGTATAAATATATAGGCTTGTGTAAAATACAACATGCGTATCAAAATTTTACCCTTAAATTAAATCATAAGCATTCATTTTTGTTGTAGGTGAAGAAGGGATGTAAATCCTCTGCCCCTTTTCGGTGCCTCTATTTGTGCCTCACGCTCAAAATTAGGTTTAGAGTATATGTTTTAGGGTGTTAGGTTAGGGTTTAGAGAATTTAGGGTCAGGTATATTTTTAGGGTATAAGGTGTAAGGTTTAGGATTAAGAATTTAGGATTAGGGCTTAAAATTTAATTTTATAGTATTTTTAGTGTTGGAGCATAAGTAGAAAAACCGAAAAGGAGCATACGACTTTTATCCGTAAGAAGTACTTAGGTGTGGGGAAATTTAAAAATTATAGTTGTCGAATGGTGGGGTTAAGATCAAGTTGTTTTCCACCTTAGTAATAAGGTATTGATTTCCTTTAATAAGGTTAAGAATTCGAATATTGATGTTGAAATGAAGCAAACTGAGTTGAAAAGATCATCCATATAATAGGTCTTTACATGTATATTCCACCCATTAATGAAATTTGTTTAGTGATCAAAATATAACCAAACTCATAATTTAATGACTAAATAGTAATTTGCCCGTATTTTTATTAATTATTTCTTCAATTGAATTGGTGAACAGTTGTATCTGTCAAATGGTCCATAGATGCAACAGAGGAGTGAAGAACGCTCACATGGTCAAGTAATTAGGACATTCAAAGTAATGGTCCAAAGGTTGAGCCCCCTTTTGCAGAATATTTATATGTAGGCTTAATTCTACATTTGGACCCTCAACTTAGCATTTTCTTTCATATTGGTACCTAAATTTTCATTCTGTCACATCTTTTGTCCTATGTTTGTAACATCGATAATATGTGATGAAGTGACGCTCTAATGCTATACTATGTCATTATCCGATTCTTTTCAAAAGTATGTAATTTTATAATAATATGATATTTTGTGATTTTTTACTTTCTTTTATCTAAGCATCTTGATTCTTTTAAAAAAATTATAAAAAAATTTAAGCAATTTTAGAATGTCACATCATCTTAATTTTAACAGTGCTAAAAAACAAGACAAAAAATCATGACACAATAAGAGTCTTTATACCAATATAGTTTCATGAAAAATAATAGTACCAACATTGAAATAAGTGTCGAATTCAGGAGTCAAAAATAGAATTAAACCAATATCTCAAAAAGAGAGTATTATCTTTCATTTATCATGTCTCCCTCTTCATTTATTGTAAAGGCCAACTTTGTGTGATGCAACCATTGCCCCTTTATTATCTCACATGAAATTTGTCTCTCATTGAGGATTCATGTATTTTCCCTCCAATACCCATTGCCTCAATTCTAAAAATACTACTACAATAACTAAAACTAGATTAAAATTTAAAGTAAAATTTGAGTTAAAAGATTTTCTTTTGTATCAAATTGTATTACATTAAATTTTATCGGTTGAGTCTTAGTTTAATTGATACTATTGTTGTTGTACTAGTATAAATATTGTTAATTTGATGTTTAAGAGTATAATATTTTCATTCTAATTAATTCGCGATATAGAGAATTATGGATAGTTTAGAAAATGCATTTAAAAAATTATATCAAATTTGAGCTATATGATATTTTTTTAGTGTTTTTAAAACATATTTACTCAAAATTGTAAAAGGGGGGATTTACAATTATAATGCATTTAATAAACAACATTGGCTTATTTAAATTGAAGGGTTAACATGTTAATTAATTAGATGCTTGTATCAGCTTAATATATATATTCCAACATGTCATTAATTTTATTTAAGAAATAAACGGTGTTTTGTACCAATAAAATGTCCTTTTCTACTAGTGGAAGACAAAGTAGGTTAGCCCATTTTTATAGTACTAGATGTGCGCCCCTTGGTTACAACATAGATGAAGCAACTTAAGTATTATATAATATAAGTTATCAATTCCCTTTTCAATTAGGATGCATAACAAAAATACCAGGTTTTTTTGACAAGAAAAAAGATAAAAGTTTATTCGAGGTCGAATTCAGGACTTAATGTCAAATTAAAGTAATATTTATTATCGGTTACACTTGAACACTTAATTATATGTATAAAAAATTTAAAATACATTTAATACATTAATAATTTAAAATTAGAGATTTATATTTTTAAAATTGGATTAGTTCGAGTTTTAAAACTTTTATGTCATTTTAAATATGGATATCTTAAATTCAGGTTGATTTAGGAGTATAGATAATTTTCGGGTTTGGACTATTGATTCTGTTAAATCAAATCGGGTCGGTTTTGGTTAAAACTGACGAGTCTAATTAAATTTATCTATAATAATATATGGTTATATGATTTTTTATTGTAGATAATTTATATACTAACAGTGTATCAAATACGAATATAGAAAAAGATAGACAAAAATGCTTTTGTGTGCAGTTGACAATAAATATAAAAACCATTGAATTTCTGAAACCCTAAAATTGATTACAGACATGATAGGACCTACCAACCCCATTTCCTTTCCATCTTCCCCCTCTTAACTTCTCACCTCTTCCATAAATACCAATGCTTCAACTCCCTCTGCTCCGATATTTATTATCCAACCCCAAACCAAACTACTCCCGAACCACCAGATTAGGAGCAAAATGAAGCTGCCTGCTCTATTCAAGCCCAAAGAACCCACCTCCAGACCACCGTGGCAATGGCCTTCATGCAAGCACCCCAAAACCCTTTCCTTCCGAGCCGGAGACGACGTCTTCAAGACCGTCAACTCCATGTTCTTCGACCCCAACGACGGCGGAGGAGCCGGTGTCGAGACGCCCGAGTCATGGTTCACCAACTCTTCCGAATCTGCAAGCTTCTCCACCGAGTCGGATCACGCGGGCGAGTCGTTGGAGGTGGTGGTCCGCGGAGCTCGATCCGAGAGGCTGTTCTTCGAGCCAGGCGGTGACACGAGCTCGATCCTCGAGGAGGCTAAAGCAAGCGGAGAAGCATCGTTTCCGTTCGGGGAAAGCGTGGTTCTAGCGATGGAATCCGACGACCCGTACGTGGATTTCCGGCGGTCGATGGAGGAGATGGTGGAGACGCATGGGATGAAAGAGTGGGAGCGGCTGGAAGAGTTGGTGGGATGGTATTTGAAGGTGAACGGGAAGAACAACCATGGGTTTATAATCAGTGCTTTCATTGATCTGCTTTTAGCTATTACTTCTTCTTCCTCCTCTGATTCCGCCTCTTATTCCTCAGCTGTTTCTTCTTTCTCTTCACCTTCTCCTTTATGTTCAGAAGATCAAAACACTGTTTTGCCTTAGAATCTTCGCTCTTCAACTTCGCCTACTAATCTGCTCTTCCAATATGTTTTTGATTGTATAGTATTTATGTGATTGCGGAATAGATGTTATTATAATTAATTATAGATAAATGTTCGAAAATCAAAATTTCGTGTTTATTCATGTGCATGTACATAACGTTTCTTTTTTTCAATTTTGTTGTATTTAAGTAAAAATTAAGATTTAATCCGGTAGTAAGAAGTTAAGTTCTCAATTTTTAGTTAAAAATCTTAATCAATCGATGACGTTGTTATCATTTTTTATTGAAATTTACCAACAATATACCCATGCAATCATACCAGTTTTACGAGCATATTATTATGAACTCATTAAGCATAACTTATAGTGATTCTTTAAAGTTTTAAATTATGAGAGAATAATTAAATGAGGGATAATTAATTTGGAGAGATATAATAATTTTTAAGATTTTCGCAACTATATTGGTTATGTTGTAGAAAATAGAGATAGATATTGTAAGAACGTTGGGAAGATTGTTTTGGATACACATAATTTTGAAATATATGTATCGGGTTATTGACTACATGAAATATCATGTATTTGTATTCATGTTCTCCATGTTAGTGAATTATTCATTTCAATCATTTGTGGAGGTAAATAAGGGCGAACTATATTAAGAAAAAATTAAAGTTTTAAACTAAAAATGTGTGAGAATTTGATTTTTTTAATATTTTATGTATAGAGACTAAATCTAAAGCTTTGTTAAAGCACACGGACTAACAACATATTTTGACATATAAACAGACAATATCTTCTTAAATTTAAATTTCATCATAAATAAGTTTAATTTATTTTTATATTAGATATGTTCATGTATAGATGAAAAATTTTACAACGTGCGACGAACACCGTTGAACACCACTAATGTTGAATACTGTTGAACACCATTAAATTAATAAATAAAGATTTAAAATTTCAAGGACTCATCATACAATTAATAATTATTTTAAATTTTTTAATTAAATTATTTTTATATATTAAATTTTTTTAATAAGGGTAAACTATATATTTAGTACCTCACCTATTTTTGTATTTCTATTGAACCCTCATTATTTAAATATTATTTCAATTTGACCATATTCATTATAAAAAATAATTTAACCCTTAAACTCTTAAACCTATACCCTAAACCATATGCCATTAAAAAAAGTTCACCATCATCGATTCAATTCATCGATTAATTCAATTCAATGAATTGTATATAAAATTTTAAGTATATTTAATGAATTGTTATTTTATATTTTCTCCGGCCCTTCAAGATTTTTTTTTAAATTTACTATCTTACATATTTGACCATGTTGTTATTTTATCCCTTTAGCTTAAATCAGGACTAAAAAAATTATTATTTATATAAAATTTTTAATTTATCGAGAATTTATTGTATATTTATGTTATGTTCTATATTTTTTTTCAAAAGTATTTTGGGCTAAAAGTAATAAGAACATACTATTTTTCGGCTAACAATATTTTTGGTTTGATTTGAAAAACGATTTTTAGAAGTAAATTTTTTTAGCTTTTTAATTTTTTTCAAAAACATTTTTAACTAAGTTACTTGTTCTCGTTTATATGATCAATATTTTTATTTTTAAAAGATATAGTTAAAATAAACATCTTATCTACTTAAAAATATTTTTTGCAGTAATATCAAAACTCTAATTTTAAACTAAACAATTCAGCCGTATATCTCAAAAACAGTTTTCCTTCACTTTTTTTAAAAGCAAAAACAAACTTGTCCTAAGTATTATCATCCTACTTTTTAGTGCTTTTTTGTGTATTTTTACTTTGGTTTAACTTGTCGATAAGTAAAATAAATGTCAACCCTCAAAATTTATAAATCTACCAAACCAGTTTTTAGTGTATTACAGATTGCACCAAATAAAACCACAACACTACACAAGACCGCAAGAAACTTAATATGTAGTAGACCAAACCACTGATGAATCTTCATTGAATTGAATTAATCGATGATGGTGAAATCATTTTTAAGGGTATATGGTTTAGGGCATAGGTTTAAGAGTTTAAGGTTTAATAGTTTAGGGTTTTAGGTTGAGGGTTAAGGGTTAAATTATTTTTTATAAAGAATATGGTCAAATTGAAATAATATTTAAATAATGAGGGTTCAGTAAAAATACGAAAATATGTGAGGTACTAAATATATAGTTTACCCTTATTAAAAAAATAAAATTTTAATATATATAAAAATAATTTAATTAAAATTTTAAAAATAATTATTAATTGTATGACGGGTCCTTGAAATTTTAAATCTTTATTAATTAATTTAATGATATTCAACGGTGTTCAACATTAGTGGTGTTCAGCGGTGTTCGTCGCACGTGGTAGACTCATCATGTATAGATAAGTATATCTAATTATTAAGGGGGCGTTTGGTTCGTGGAAAAGATCATTACCATGGGAAATAATATTTTTCGAAATCACATACCCATGTTTGGTTCAAGAGCATTCCCTCTCAGGGGTAATGAAATATTCCCAACCGTAGCTATTTTTGGGTCTTTTCCTAGGAATGTCATTCCCTCCCTTTTCTTAGGTATTAGACAACCCTCCCCTTTGGACAAAAATACCCCTAAAAATATAATTATTTTAAAATGATATTTCCTTTTTGCATATAATGACACAAGTATAAATCTATTTTATTTTTTAGTGGTTTAGGGTTTTAAAACTTATTATAAAATAATATGATGCATATAAAATAAAAATATATCAGATTTTTATTTTATTTCGATTTTTTTATATATGTGTTTGATTCAAATTTTATTATTGGTATGTGTTTTATTACATTTATTATTTAGGATCAATTTTCATAAAAAAGTTTTTATATTATGTTTTTTATATTTTCTATGAACTTCTATGTAAATATTTTGACTTTAATCTTAAAACTTCAGTTGGTTAAAAAAGAAAATATATTTCAAGGACAATTTGATAAAATATGCATTTTCCCTATCTTATATTCCTTCAACCAAACAATGTAATCTTACATTCCTGCCAAACAAATCAAACAAGGTAATACAACATTTCGGGTAATATGTTAAGTAATGTAACATTCTGGTAATCTCATTCCTAAAGATAATCTTACAGTCCGTGAACCAAACGACCCTTAAGTATAAAGTTTCAAGACCGGTTTCGAACAATTATTTTTTTTTCTCTTAAAAAAATATTATGGAGGTCGAATTGAACGCGTGTTTTAAAAATGTTGCTCAAGACATGGTCTTAATTAAAAATAGGTTTAATATCTTGTCCAAGTTTTTTTCGGATCTCATATTTTATTCAAATTTTTTATATTTCATATAACCTTTGAGGTTGGACGAATAACTCAACCCTTGAACATGTTTACTTGTGACAAATTCCCTGCATATGTTTCTCGTAACATTATTATTTATTACTTGTAGGTAACACGACAATAGATGAAATAATATATTGACCTTTGTTTGGTTTTGAACCGAAGTTAGAATATTGAATTACTTTTAAAGAATTGACCAATCAAATTCGTTAATTTAATTGTTTGATAAACATAAGATTATAATAACGGATTGAATCGAATTCTCTAAAAGTAAAAAAAAATTATTAGATGAATTTTTTAAATTTAAAAAATTAGATATAAAATTATAAAAACTCTTTTTTATCATTAAAGATTTTTCATATAACTTAAATTTAAATAACTCACACACGCTTTTACACATGTCTATTTGTGACAGTTTTCTGCACACTTCTCTGGTAACATTATTACTTGTAGATAACACGACAATAGATGAAATAATAAATAATACGTAGGGGTGTATATGGTTAATCTAAATACTACAATAAAAAATATGTAGGCTTTGTTCTTAGTACAATAAAATGATAATGTCTAAAGATAATGTGCTATAATTAGATTAAGAACATGAATAGAAATCTTCTGTCCTTTTTCGGTACCCCTATTTATCTCCTCGTACTAAAAATTAAATTTATGGTTAGGGTTTGTGATTAGGGTTTAAGGAATTTAAAGTAGGGTGTATTTTTAGGGTTTAGGATTTAGAATTTAGAGTTAGGGCTTAAAATTTAATTTTTTAGTGTTGGGGCATAGAAAGTAGCACCGAAAAAGGGCAAAAGATTTTTATCCCTAATAACATAACCTACAAATTAGTTGTTGTAGTATTAATGTTAACCATGAACACCACTAATATTAAGTACCAAAATCGATATACAAATACCATATCAACTTAATGGCTCGTTTGGCCCCTAAAGTATACACAAAATACCAAATTGCCCCCTAAAATGTTTTTAAGACGTTTTGCCCCATGAATTAAAAATAGTGACCTCCATTGGCCCCTCTAATGTAAGGTCCGTTTAAATTTTTTTGGCCCAATTAGATCGCGCCATGTGGCTCTTTTGACCAAAAAAATGGTTGAGTTTAATAAAAATGGTTAAATAGCATGTTGAGTCTATCAAGTTCTATATTTATTCAATATAGTCATCTTCTTGCTCCCTCATTTCAACCATAGCTCTCTAGAACAAATCTTGCCATCTTCTACAACTGATCTGGGGTTAAAGAGTCGGGGAAATCAACAGTGAATAAATATAAAACTTGAAATTACCGTTGTTGAATTTTTAGAAAAAAAAATGTTAAATTTCAGACTAAACAATGGATCTGCATGCATGAACCAAATGAGGTTAGCAATCCAAACAAGAGAAAGAACAGATTTGAGAAGAAGGCAAAGTTAAAAAAGAAGTCAACCACGATCGGTACAAATAATTAGAATTTTGTGCGTAATGCCGATTGGTTCTCTCTGTTTCTTTGCTTTCTTCCCCAACCATTGTTTGACTCTGTAAAATCTGACTCCTCTCTCTGTAATCTAATTCTACAGTGTTCCTCCTCAATTTCAATTCAACCCCAGAAATCCCATTTGAAAATGGCAATGATTTCTCTTCATTTGCCTTCAATCCCGATTCAAGATCTTGAAGGGGAAGGAGACTCAAGGCTTGTTATAGCCACGAAAGACGAAACTAACTGGTGCTGATTCAAACCATGAATGGTTTTTTCATCTTTATCATCTGACATCTCCTTCATCCTAGGCAATTGGTTTGCAGAACCATAAAAGGAAGAATTGAAATTAGTGGATTTTGTTTGAGTTGTCAAGTTCTTATAGTCCCAGAATTTCAAATCGATGAATCCAATGCGAAAAGAAGCAAGCGAGATGGAGCTGATGAATAACACAACAACGATGGCGAAATGGAAAACATCAGAGTCGAAAGCAAAATAAGGAGAATTCAAATGTGGCAGAAGCAAATAAGGTACTAAAATGAATAAAAAATAAAAGATGACATACCTAACATGTAATTTACCCCTTTAATTTAAGTCAACTTATTATTTTGTTAATAAAATTACACCTGACACGTTCTAATTGGCATGTGAATTTTTTTAACAGTATAACGATTTTTAGTTCAGGGGCCACAACTACCTAAGAAAATATTTTAAAAAACAGTTCAATATTTTACATATATTTCAACGGCCAAACAGGCCCTTAAGCCTATCAACAAACCAGAAAAAGTACATGGACCATTATTGACAATAAACATGATCCCAAAAAGTAATAAACACGAACCGAGGAAGAGATTATCCAATCTGAGGATTAGCTGCAAATGCATTCAACCAACCAATAACATCAAACATTCACCCACCAAATTAAGTTATTTATTAGAATTATTTTTTTTTTAAAAAGTGAAAATCATTAACTTTTTAAAAAGAATCCCAAAATTTTAATGTTTTTAAACACAACCTCCAAATCCCAAATCTACACTCCACCGTCGCCGAACACTACATCACAACAGTGACGTCTCCTTCTCTCGTCACATGAATCGCAAGACTCAATTCGTCAGTGTCCCGTCCATCGTTTGATTAAAAATTTATCGTTCGACATACATAGTTTATTTGGCCGCTTATTTGTCGATTTCTGACAACGTAAGGTTAAAGTTATCGGTTGTGGAGGGTCAGCAAAGAAAAGGGTGATTAGTGGCAGTCAATTAAAAAGAATTTATGAGTTTGACAATTTAGGGCTAAGGATCGGGCACTTTTAAAGAAATTAAAGGTTTTAGATAAAATTAATGATTTTTTAAATAAAAATTAAAGAAAATAACATAAATAGATTTCGTGTGGCGTTTTTATTTGATAATGAAATTTTTTTAACGTTTGTGAAGAAAAAAATCCAAAATGAAATGTTGAGAACTTACTTAGATCTAAAAATACTCCGCACTTATCTGAAAAAATATAGTTTAGACACTTATTTTATAGTTAAACCTTTTATCAAAATTCAAAATCTATGCTTATGGTTTTTCTATTCGGTAATGAAAAAGAAACTACGAGATAGTAAGCCCCGTTCAGTTAGTCCAGGTTTGGACCAAGTGAATAACTGTGTGAATTCGGCCAAGTTTGCTCCATCGATGAGGTCATTGAGGCTCCACACCTGTCTCAGCCCCGCCTCTGCTTTTAAGGCAAAGATCAGACCTCACCGATATGGAGATTACCCGTTTCCGGGTCTGCATCTCTGCAGGTTTGGGCCCGGGGACTTTCCTGGGTCAGACCGCGCTAATTACACAATCCGTATGACCCAATCACTTCATCTCGTAGTTGTTATTAAACTTGCCTTAACTCTTCTTTTATAAACACCAAATAAAACATGTATATGGCCGATGTGGGATAAGGAAGACAACAAGAAGAGTCAAATTTTGTCGAATACTGGATATGCATAAAAAAAAGCCATTACAGGCTCAGTCATTCAATTTTCAACTCAAGTCGACAGCTGTGCCGGAAAGATAATTTCAAAAACATCACTTTCCCTTTTCTTTGTTTATACTTATCTTTCTCCATTTGCTTAGCAAATGAAGTAACACTTTAACTTTGATAAACTCTCTCACACATGTTTAATTCTTTATTTTCAAATAAATTCTTAATAACCTTTAATGTTGCCTTCTTATATTTAATTCTATATTCAACCAAATGCTAGTAGAAGATTAATCTAACACCTTCATCCATCATTGTGAAACACCAACACTCCTTCACAATCATGGAGAAAGAGATTTTGGTAACGTATCAAGTGTTTTCACAAAGTCCTGAAATTGATAAAAAAAACTATATGTTATAACATGAATGGACGAACGAGTTCCTCCAAGTCATGAGTTTCAGCCATACTTTCATAGCAATGGCATGGTCAGGTTCAGATCAAACCTTACACATCAACAACACCCAAGAATACAGAAGGATACGAATGTTCTTATTCCACACCATACAGTCAGTAATGATATCAAAAGATGAGCCCCTTAAAGTCAATTAACTATAAGTTCCACCAAGCATGTTTGAGTATTGTGGATTATTTATTAACATATGGTTCGACTAGCTCCCTCGGTAAGTTGAGAAGGAGAATGGTGAAAGCAGCAGAGGGACGTGAAAGTGCTCCAATGTCTGAGTCTGTCTGATTTCAAACACAATTGAGACATAAGGGAAAAAGCCTCCAGGGTTGTACTTACCGGTGTTAAAACTTATTCGGTATACTCCTGGACTAAGTGCGTCTACCATGCTCATTAACTGACCACTCCGACCATCTCTGTCGGTAGTTGAAGATCCTTCAAGTACCCATCTACCCGTATCAGTCTCACCAAATGATGGATGAGGTTGACTGCCCTTCCACATTTCCAGACGTACTTCAATACCAGCAGCTGGAGATCCCTTAGAAACATCTAATACATGAGTGGTAATTGGTGGTCGTGTTCGAGCTTGGACTTGAGGTGCTTTTGCAGGAACGGCTTCTAGAGTAGCAGTTAAATGCTGTCCAATTACGCCCACACGTTCTTCTAGTTTTAAAAAATGAAGGGAAAAACAAGGTATGAATGGTGACCTAAATCAACCAATTGCAGAGCATGCATGGAACAGAATGAAGATAAAACACAATTAAAAATAATATGTACCCCTTTTGTTTTAAAATTATTTCCCCCAAAAGATTAACCATTTATCTCGTAATGGTACATGTGTTACCATTCATTGGTAGGACTTCGCTCTTGGATGGTCAGAACTTACGGTACATCATATAATTTCATTTAGGATGCTTTATTTTAAGCACATGTAAGGTCACCAGACGATAGAATAAACTACACTAGCAACAGCACTTGCTGTTAGAAACATTGCATTGAGGAAGCTTTTATTTTGCCTAAGAATATGGTTGTCGGATGCTTTTGGTAGTCTGACTCAACAATGGCGGTTAAAAAGGTTCTTAAACAGTTGAAAGACAAGGATCCATATTCTTCGTTGTCAAAAATCAGTGTAAAGATGGAATTGTGTTCTTCAACATATTTACAGAGATGCTAACTATAACGCAGATTGACTTACTTCGACCAGTCATCATCTCTCATTTAATTTAGCAAGGTTGGATGAATATCCTTATCCTCTAGTTCATCTAATGCAAGAATATTGAATCGGTATTGGTAGGCATAGAGCTTATTTCTCTTAGTGGGTATTCTCACTCATATACCCCCCAAAAATAATGCGTTGAGGATCTTTGTATGAACAAAGAAAGGGAAAGTGATGATTTTGTAGAAAAAAGTGCGAAAAAAAGGCAGAAAGGAAAGTGAAAATTACTTTCAGCGTTACTTGCTACTGCCGATGAATACTGGCTGCTTGCTGAATCAGCTTTCGTTTTAGGCGAGAAAAGCTTTCTAAGGCGTAGTTCTGTTATTTTCATTTGCTCCTGAGATGCTATCTCAAGCTCAACTATGGGCCTGTTTGAGTACCGGCTCTGCAAGAACAAATTTTAGAATAATTCATATCAACTTCTGAAAGGCCTCAGAATAATTGACTGGCCAGTTAACGCATATTTAAAAAGATGAAGATAGGCATCAGGTGAAATTAGATACAATAACTTTAAATGATAAGAGGTTGTACAAGAACATGCTCTCAATCAAGTGATATGCTCAGGTAATTAATTGTTCTAATGCAAAAACAAAAAGCATAAGGCCAGGTTAAAGGGGCCAGAAATAATTTCACCATTAGCATAAAATTCATTGTTCTCTGCAAGTAATGAACTACCCTAGGACAATTACTCAATCAAAAAGGTTGCAATTTCCAAGCCATCAATCAAAGTCAATTTTTTTATTCCAAACTCCTTTGTAAAGGAGTCATTTGAAGAAAGCATAACTTTTTAGATTGTGGCAACTGTGAAAGCAATATTAGTGCAAGCTTTACCTTCAATTCACCAAGTATCTCAGCAGCACTCCTCCCAGCGGCACAAATTAGAAATACATGTCCAAATTTTTGCCTATATCGAGCATTCCAGTCAGATAGTTCCTGTAAGGCCGAGGTGATCATTCCTTACATGAATAACTAATACATAATTGTTAATGTTACATGGGTAACTATGCACTGTGGGAGGGTGCAGTTCGGTAGCTTGGCAATCATGTTTCTTGAACCAAGTTTTAAGTGCCTAAACATATTTTAGTTGTTCAAGTGAAGCACAAGTCCAACCTGTAATCCAGCATCAGTGGCAGTTGCTAAAGCAGTTGATTGTTCTCCCTTACTCCACCTGTATTAAAAAAGGGAATAATTTCAACTAATAAAAAAACTTTTAAAAAAATCATACTTTTAAGAGATGAGAGTTTCAAAAAAAAAATACTTGTAATTGGGCAGGGGATTGCAATTAAAAGGATTCTAAATTGTTCCACTATCTTACTAGCAACTAGCAAGTGTTGAAGGGTTTTAAAATGAAACTGGAACTTGTTTTGTTTTACAGCTCATACCATAACTAAATATATATGTTGGGATGGGGCAGGATGTTGTGAATAGTAGGGAAAGGAAACACTACAAGGCAAACTGAAAATCCAATTACAAAGAAAACCTAAAATGTTTGGTCAAGAAAAAGAAAAAAAGGTAAGATCAACTTGGGTTAGCAGGTGATGATGATTCATAGCACAAGCAAATAGTATATAGAATGTAAGGTCAAGATAAAAGTAAAATCCTTAGCTAATAGTTATGACCAAAAAGGAAAAAAGGAATAAACACTAACTGAGCACTGGTGGTATGAGAAGAAGGGGAATCTCCAATCTGAGGATGAGCTGCAAATGCTTCCAGCCAACCAATAACATCAACCTTCACCCATCAAATTAATATAGTTATTATGATTATTGCTTAGCAAAAACTGAATAATAATAATAATAGTATAATGATATCATATATTTAAACCAAAAAGGACAAGAAAGAAGTGACCTTGTTAAACCAGATATCCTTGGCTATAGAGATAGCATGATCCAATGAAGGAAATGGAGATGCCATAGCCATTTGCTTAGCGAAGTGGGTGCTACCACAGCATGCCAGCACTTCCTTCTCATCCACCTTTATCTCCGCCATTGTTATTCTCTTTCTTGCTCAATGCTATCTGTAACTATACTGGTCAGTTTAGAATGTATGGCCATCAAAGGAAGATCCCCCGGGATTTAAATCCTCATTGGATGGAATAATAAGAGCTAAGAGTCAAAATATTGGATAAATTTTAAGTCCATCCTCTTACCCTACACTTATATATTTATAATCCACCTTAAAATATACTCATTCACTGGTATCCTAAGGGAGAAAGGAAAAAAGAAACCGTTTCTAACTATTATAATCCAGCTTCTACGAATCAAGGGTAAGCACTCTTTCAACTACAAATCGATTCTTCAACATGATCAGGAGCATCTTCATTTATAATGCTCTACTAGTACAGTTGATTATCAAAAGCATATAAAATCTATACACCTATACCAAGTTGCTTACACCTTTGTATCGAAAACTAGATTTTGGCAAGTCAAAATTGTCTTTTAAGTTGGTTAAAGACTACCTTCACAGTGTAGCTTGTAGTTGTACAGTAAAAAAAAATTCAAATCTGTTTGAAGAATGAAGTTGTCCTATAATCACAATGATTTCTTCGTAGATAGAATCAGAATCATCAGAAAAGTCCAAGTCCAACACGTTTCCCAGCAATTCAATGGATCAACATTTATCGAACCATTAAAAGTCCAAGCCAAGCACCCATAGTGGCTATAGTGAAATAATGAATCTATGGAACCATTAAAAGTAAACCCATACGGAGAGAAACATTTATCACATTCCCATTTCAACAAGATAGCATAATAATTGAAATATAAAAAGGAATCGATCGTTCTATTCTATTCAATTTCCTTGTACAGAAAAAGAAGAACATTAGATTAATCCAAAATGAAACTGAGATTATTACCCAGATTTTTGTGATGAGATGAGAAATTAGCTTTCCGGCACAGATGTCGACTATCTCTTTGAGCTGGAAATGGAAATGGAATGATTGAATGTGTGATAGCTTCTTTATGCAAACCCAGAATTAACAAAATTTGATGCGTCTTGTGGATCTGTGGTCAGCGCTGGTTAATACTTAATAGGTTGATTTGGTTTGGTCTAATTTTATACTCAGTCCCTGTATTCTCCATAACTTTTAATTTTAATCCCTTTACTTAGTATAGTTGAATAAAAAAACAAGCAATTTTTTTCATGGTTTTGCTGCATTTCTTAGTATTTCATGTGTCCACATTTGTGTTGATCGATCTAAAGTTGTGCAGCCTATTGATGTGAGAATCTTTGATCCCTCGATGTATGCTCTTATCCTATATCGGTCACAAAAGTGTATCATTATTATTTATTCATTTGGGTTTGGACGTAAAAGACAAGAATTACGAGATGAAGTGAATGGGTCACACAGATTGTGTAATTTGCGCGGTCTGTTCTCTGCCCAAAAGAGGAGACGGGGCTGAGACAGGTGTGCACAGCCTCTATGACCTCATCGTTGGAGCAACTCGGCCGAATTTACACACTTATTCACTTGCTCCCTGCTTGGACCAACTCAACGGAGCTTACTATCTCGTAGTTTCTTTTTCTCAACTTGTATTTTGACGATACCTTTTAGTTTTAGGGTTGGGTCCTATAATATAAATATGCATATTTGTTTAAAATAATTTTTTTAGGTTTTCAAAGCTTCGCTTTAATTCAGACTGATCCGCGCCGCATACCTGGTTTTAGTGGATGAATCTCCCAGCAAAAGTTTTCTGTATACTGTAGAAATATATGTTTTGATATAATAATTGAAAAACGTTTTGGACTTAATTGAAAAGAATTTAAAATATTCTCTAAGTCAAAAACAACTTGAAAATAAGTTTGAGGATGTTTAAAAAGGTTTTGGCAATGTTTGAAACGTTTTTAAGTAGTCAAACCAGTGTTTTTAATGTACTTGTTTCGATACAGGCATAATATGTATTGATACGTTTTGAAACTACCAAAACATGTTTCGATGCGAGGCTTACTTGTTTCGATATGGATATGTGATGTTTCGAAACACCCTTAGGTGTTTCGATATGCCTACGTGGCAGACACCCCAACGACTCTTTGTTTCCCATGAAGTGTTGAAATTCCTTGCCGAGGCAATATGGCTCTTTGTCAATGTCTTACTCAGTTACGGCCTGGATTGCCTGGCATTCTTCTAGATCATCAACATGTTTCATTGTATTTAGTACATTGAGTTTCACGTGCTGGTCGTTTACTCTCATTGCTAGCTCTCCATTTTCGACATCAATAAGGGTTCTCCTGGTAGCTAGGAATGGTCTCCCAAGGATGATTGGTACGTTCTCATCTACATCACAATTCAAGATAAGAAAGTCTACAAAGAAAATAAATTTATCAACTTTTACCAATATGTCCTCAATTTTCCCTTATGGTTGCACATAGGATCTATGGGCAAGCTGCAACATTATGGTGGTAGGTCTGGCCTTTCCAATTCTCAATTTCTGGAAAACTGACTTAGGCATCAAGTTTATGATTGCTCCTAGATCACACATTGCTCTCCCGACATAGTGATTTCCGATTGCACATGGTATGATAAAACTGTCGGGGTCCTTGATCTTGGGTGTTGTCCGATTGTGTAGCATCGCCATACATCCTTCTATCACGGCAACAGTTTCAAATTCCCCAATCCTTTTTCGTTTCGAGACAATATCCTTGAGGAATTTAACATAATTCGAGATCTGCTCAATCACTTTCACCAAGGGTAGGTTGACGTGTACCTACTTCAAGATGTCTAGGAACTTCTTGAATTGGTACTCCTCCTTCTGTTGTTTCAGTCTTTGTGGGAATGGTGGAGGTAGTCGAATGTCCCTTATTCTTTCTTTGCATGGAAATTTGATTTGAGGAATTGCCGAGACATCAACTTTTGGCTCTGTCATGTGTGCTGCCATGGGTACTATTGAGGTAGTGTCTTCAAGGACTGGCGAGACAATGTTATCAGGTTTTACCGAGGCAATGTTCTTTGGTGTTGCCAGGGCAATGTTTTAGGATATTGCCGAGGTAACTGGCTCTTTAGATGTTTTCTCCTCTGTGTTGCTAGCTTGTTTCTCCTTGAGTTGTTTACCACTGCGAGTGGTTATGGCATTGTATTGCTCATATGATGCTCCCTTAACGACTTTAGTATCGCTAGGTAGTCCTCTCATAGGTCTTGAAGTTAGGATCTGTGCAAATTGCCCAACTTGGGTCTCCAGAGATTTCAGCATTGCCTCATGATTTTGCATCCGCATTCAGTCTTGTCCATAAAAGCATCAGTTTTCTTTATGAATTGATCAATACTAGGCATATATGCACTAGTTTGAGACATAAAAGCATTTAAAGTGTTTTCTAAAGAACTGGAGTTTGCCGTTGTTGCTCCAGCAACTGTTGCTGTGGCATCTGTCGAGACATCTTTTGCTGAAATCCTACTCCTTATGCGTTCTGATCGCTTGGATTAAGTGCGTTGTTGGGATTGCTCCATGAAAATTTTGGGTGTTTCTTTCAGGCCGAGTTATATGTGTTGGACATCATGTTGTTGTTTCGGTTGTAGTTTTCAATGTAAAAGCTCGACTTTGGATTCTGTGGACATTCAAAAGAAACATGGTTACCTCCACAGTTTTCACAAAAGAGATCCAGTACCTTGACCTCCTAGTGATTATTTTGCTTTTGCATGTTCATGACCAACTTGGTCAAGGTGGCTATTTGGGTTGAAATCGAGTCTGAGGACTCCATTTCATTTACTATGGGTTGGCGTCTGATTCCTCCTCTTCTGGCTGTTGGGAATTGATAGAAAATTTTTGTCCAGCCTATTCAGGATCTTCATTGCTTCCTCTAGTTGCTTGTGTAGGAGTATGCCATTTGCTAAGGCATCAAGCATCATCCTTGTTGGCGTGTTTACCGCATTGTAGAACATTGTCATATGTGTCCACAATGGGAATCCGTGTAAGGGGCATTTATGTAACAACTCTCTGTATCTCTCTCAGGCCTCGTACATGGATTCATCATCAGCCTACCGAAAATAAGTGATTTCATTACGTAATTTATCAGTTAAATTTGTAGGATTAAAACGAGCAAGGAAATCACGACATAAGTCACTCCAAGATCCTATTGATCTTGCCGGAATGCTTTTTAACCAAGTTTTTGCCCTATCCCTCAGTGAATAGGGAAACAATTTCAGCCTCAAAATATCATCGTGGACTCCATGTATTTTGAATGAATTGCAAATCTGCATGAAGGATTTGAGGTGTTGTCTAGCATCGTCAGTTGCAAAGTTGCCAAATTGTCCCATGGTATTGATCATGTTGAACATTACGGGCTTTAGTTCAAAGTGGGCAGCTTCTATTTCAGGTGTGACAACTCTTGGATTTGGTCCGTTTAGATCTTCTTCTAAGTAATCTCAGACGGTTGGGTTTTGTACTGGAGCAAATTGTAGTGGCGAGATTTCTCCATCTCCTGTCGCGACATTTTGATTACTGTCGGCAATCCGGTTGCCAATGGCATTGTCATTGCCAGGTTTATGTGTCATCTCTTCTCTTATCCTTTGTTTGAGTCTTTGACAAGTACGATCGATTTCAGGATCAAGTTCGTATAATGCATTCTTTGGGTTCACCCTAGTCATACACCAATGCAAAACCAATTTTGATTAGCGCTTGAAAAACTAAAAATAAAATGTGTAAGAAAATAAAATTAAAAGTTGTTATTACCAATCCCCGGCAACGACGCTAAAAACTTGTTGCGTGTATAAAATGCCCCGCAATTGTGCAAGTATACACGTCTCAAAGCGCTCTTTAGTGGCTCCTCCTTATATCTAAGTCGCAACCATGCTGATGTGCATGCCTTGATAATACCTCCCAGCGTGAACCAAGGATGAACACCCACCAATCTTACACTTCTTTTAGCCGTTGAAACTCGAACTTATCCCTAAGCTGAGTTAGTTTTCACCGATTGAGATGAAAACCATGCATATCTGTTTCGTTAGTCTAACTCTCCCGATATTAGACAAATAGATAGTTAACGAGATCCTCTCCCAATTCAATCGCAAACAAGATAAAAAAATCAAGAATACGCAAACCTTGAACTAAAATTGCATTAACAAAAACTTAAATAAAATGCAATTGTTTTCTCACAACTACTAAACAATACAATCTAAACCCTAAGAAGAAATTAGAAAATAATGTTGATGAAAGCTCAGTACAAATTCTCCCAAAGCTAAAGTTGTCCTCAATGGCCGGCTTTGGCTTCTTATTTATAGAGGAGGTTGAGGTCGAGTTCTTCTTGAGGAGGAAGTTAAGTTAGAATTAAATACATTAAAAAAAATATCTTCTTTTAAAGTATTATATATTTCTTCCTTAAAGTCCTCCCATTTGCATGGAATCTTCTCTTGACCTTCCTTCGGCGTTTTCATGGTCTTCTTGCAGTTCGATCTTAATGCAAAGTGCATATAAAAAATCAACTTTTCATGCTCTTCAAAACGCACTCCACTTTGCATATTTTCACCATTGTCGAGTGTGTCAGGTCATTGCCTCGGCAATGGTCTGTCTATCTTTTTTGATCAGCCAGGCTCTATCTCATAGTTCAACTTCCTTCAGTAGAAACTGACATCCACAACTAGCTTGATCTAGACCGTCGAGAGATGATTCTGCACCACTCCTTTCATTCCTTCATTGTCGCGGCAGTGCTTGCCCGGGCAGTGAGTAATGAAATTTGCACCTGCACCAAACACACATAAGCAATATCTTTTCCATCAAATAAACTAAATATAAGAATCAAACATGATAAAGATGAAGTCAATGTGATTGATGCATGGATGGCTACAATGTGATTCAAATGGGTGTAGATTTAGCAATAATTGTCAAAGAAAAAAGGGTGAAATGATAGTACTTTTACACACTTAACAGTGGGAAATAAAGTCTCCAACGGCTCCAATTCAACCCCAACGGTCCTCAACGGCTAAAAACTCAATTGGGAGTATAAAAGGGACCTCCAAGTATCAACATAAGGCTAGTTCTTCAATTGTCAACAACATTATGATGAAGAAATTGTTTTAGAACTAAATTGTCCATTCTTGTATAGAAAAAACACTTGCGAGCTAAAATTGTCAATGTATGCTCAAGTGTTATAGGTTTTGGGTGAGAGCTTAAGAGTGCAAACATACATCTATTAGGGGGATTTCTTGTTTGCTAGAATTCTTTGTTTTAAGAGTGTTCCCAAAGCTCGGGTTGTGAGCTTTGGATGCTAGATCACGGGTTTTGACTCTAGGTTGTAACGGTTTCCTCCTTAGCTTAGAAAAGGGGAAGAATTCTTAGTGAATTAGTTGAAATCCTTAGTAGGAAGCTAAGATAGTGGATGTAGGCTTTGGTTAGAAAACCGAATCACTCTAAAATCCTTGAGTTCAATTCTTATCTTGTTGTTTCCACTTTCAACACCCAAATTATCCCTTCTTCACATCTTGGCAAGCGATTCGGTTGTGATCATCGAGCCTAACAATTGGTATTAGAGAGAGGCTCAATCGAAGTGGATTAAAATTCTATTAAGGCGATTTGAGAAGCTCGATACAACAATTCAATCAAAACGGTCAAATGGCGCAATCCAACGACAAGCCACCATTCTTTGACGGGACCAACTACGCTCATTGGAAGATTAGAATGAAGTTCATCATCAAAGCCAAAGACTACAAGCTTTGGGATATTGTTGAAGAAGGTTCTTATGTGCCACAAAGAGTAAAGGCGGAATGGAATGCGGATGATCACAAGAAGATGAAGCTTAATTGCAAGGCTTTGCACATCCTCTTTTGTGCATTTAGCCCCAACATCTATAAGAAGATATCCTCTTGTGAAGATGCCAAATAAGTATGGGACAAGTTTGAAGTCACATACAAAGGAACCAACGAAGTAAATGAGACCAAGATCGATCTTCTCAACCTCAAGTATGAGAACTTCAAGATAGAACCGGATGAAGACATCACAAAAATGTTCGATAGATTCTCCACCATCACAAATGAGCTCAAAGGCAATAGAGAAATCATTCTGGAAGATAAGCTTGTCTGAAAGCTTCTTTATTCTCTTCCCGAGTCATGAGACTCAAAGAAGATCACCATCATCGAAGCCAAGAATCTCAAGACTTTAAAGCTTGATGAACTCATGGGTCTCTTCTCACTCATGAAATTATGAAGAAAGGAAAAGAAGAGGAGAAGAAGAAGGAAGAGATAAAGAATATGGGGAAGAAGAAAATCTTGGAGCTTGGCATCAACACTAATGTCATTTTTCTCAAGTCCTCCAAGTGCAACCATGTTGAATCAAGTGAGGAGGAAAGTGAAGAAGAAAAGATGACCTATATCTTTGAAAAGGTTGTCCGATTCATGAAGAGCAAAATGAATGAATCCAAGCATGAATCAAGGAAGATAGAGAAGACAAGCTCTTCAAACCATAAAAAGAAGGCATATATGGCTACTTGGAGTGATGAAGACTCCACCCATAATGAACAAGCCAACCTTTGCCTTATGGCCATCGAATAAGATTCAAGGGTAACTTTTAATTCATCTACCTCATGTTCATATTCTTTTGATGAATTATAAGATGCATATGATGATTTGGTTTTAGAGTTTAAAAATCATATTTTCAAAAACAAGAAAGTGATTTCAAATTTGAAAATTCAAAATGATTTGATTTCTAAAACCAAAATTGAACTTGAAGCAAAACTCAATGAGTTTGAGCAAAAATGTGTTGATTTACAAAATTTGTTTCATAAAGTTCAAGAAGAAAAATATTTGATTTCCAAAGAACTTGAAAAGAAAACAAATTTTGGAAAATCAAATTTTTATCAAAGACAATCTAGTGCCCCTAGATTTTTAAATGGAAAATGTTTTAGAAGTGTTTGGGTTTCAAAAGAACTAATCACTTCAACTAAAAGGGATGAAATTGAAAAATGGATTCCAAATGGGACAAAATTATGTGCCACTAACGTCTATGGATCCAAAGCAATTTGGATACCAAAAATCACTTGATTGTCTTGTTTAGGTGTGATGGAGAGTGATCAACATGTCCAAATTTGAGGGGGAGCTCCATACACACAAGGAAGAACACTTGGAGAAGGAAGGCTTCACATCCTCCCTTGAAGTTCAAGTGTTGGTAAAATTTTTAGTTGTTTTTGTTTTAATTAGATTATTTTTCTTTACAACTAGATTATTATATTGTTGGACTAATAATATTTGATGCTTTGAGTAAGGTGGAGCCAATTTTAAAACCAAAATTTTTAATTGTGTCAATTTTTTTAACCTCCTATGTTACTTTGAGCTTAATGTCTTTTAAATTCTTTTTTATATGACAAAAAGGAAAGAAATGGTTTGAAAATTTGATTTTTTTTAAATGAATAAGGGGAGCTTTAACTTCATTTAATTTTCAAAATCTCTTATTCAAATTTCTTTTAATACTAAGGGGAGAATCCCAAACAATTTTTCAAGTTGGTTTTATTATATCAAAAAGGGAGAAATTGTAGAAATATATGTTTTGGTATAATAATTGAAAAATGTTTTGGACTTAATTGAAAATAATTCAAAATATTCTCTAAGTCAAAAACAACTTGAAAATAAGTTTGAGGATGTTAAAAAGGTTTTGGCAATGTTTGAAATGTTTTTAAGTAGCCAAACCGGTGCTTTTAATATACTCGTTTCGATACAGACATAATTTGTATCGATACGTTTTGAAACTGTCATAACCCGTTTCGATACGGATAGGTGATGTTTCAAAAAAACCCTTAGGTGTTTCAATACGCCTACGTGGCAGACACCCCAACGACTAAAACCCCCCAACGGCTATTTCTCAACGGTCTTTTTAATTGCAGGTTGTTTCGATACGACACTAGACGTTTCGATACGGGTGTTCTGATACGGCCCAATGTGTTTCGATACGGGTGTTCCGATACGGCCCAATGTGTTTCGATATGGCACACTACATCAGACTCCAACGGCTAGTTCTGAAGAAGGGTGTTTCGATACAGCTACTCGTGTATCGAAAAAGACATTACCAAAACTGCATTTATGGTGGGAAATAAAGTCTCCAACGACTCCAATTCAACCCCAACAATCCTCAACAACTACAAACTCAATTGGGAGTATAAAGGGACCTCCAAGCATCAAGAGAAGGCTAATGCTTCAATTGTCAACAACTTTATGATGAAGAAATTGTCTTAGAGCTAAATTGTCCATTCTTGTATAGAAAAACACTTGTGAGCTAAAATTGTCAATGTATGCTCAAGTGTTCTAGGTTTTGGGTGAGAGCTTAAGAGTGCAAACACACGCCTATTAAGGGGATTTTTTTGTTTGCTAGAATTCTTTGTTTTAAGAGTGTTTTCAAAGCTCGGGTTGTGAGCTTTAGATGCTAGATCACAGGTTGTGACTCTAGGTTGTAATGGTTGCCTCCTTAGGCTATAAAATGGGAAGAATTTTTAGTGAATTGGTTGAAATCCTTAGTAGGAAGCTAAGATAGTGGATGTATGCTTTGGTTAGAAAGTCGAACCACTTTAAAATCCTTGTGTTTAATTCTTATCTTGTTGCTTCCACTTCCAACACCCAAATTATCCCTTCTCCACATCTTGACAAGCGATTCGGTTGTGATCATCGAGCCTAACACATACACTACGACTCAAACCAGGGACGGAGCCAGGATTTGGAGTTGGGGGACAAACTATAAATGTTTGAAAGTGGAGAGGGTAAATTCATAAATAAACCAATTTTTAAAGAAATTTAAATAAGGGGACAAGGTGAAAAAAATTCTTCGGGGTGGGGGGCGATTGCCCTTCCCCACCCCATGTAAATTCGTCCCTGACTCAAACTCGATACCTACTTAAGTGATATCAAACTGCTTACTACTTCGACCAACCCTCGTTGGTGCTTGTGTAAAAATTATTTTATACCAATTATGTATCTAAAATTTACACAATAATAAATTAAAAATATTTTTTTGAATAATATAATAAATTAAAAATATAACGGCATGGTGAACATGTATATACATGATAAAAACGTTGAAGTTCATCACATTTAAAATGTGTGAGCCAATAACATGTGGAGTGGTCCAAGTGGTAAAATATGATGTATTTCATTCAGGTGACTTGAGTTCGAGCAGACGAGCACCATATAGGCACAACGTGTGTACCTTTAAAAGTCTAAGAAAATTGAACAGATAATACCTTATAATCACATTCAGTATATACAATAAAAAATATGTGGGTTAAAATTAAAATTTAATTGACAATTTTATAATTTAATATAATAATTCATATACTCTTTTAATAAAGGGTAAACTACTGCGGTGGTCACTTATGTTTCCCTTCAGTACATAGTTGGTCAGCGATTTTAAAAAATGACCAGTAATGTCACTTATGTTTTCGGGGCGTAAACTTTTGGTCACCAACCGTTTAGTGTCGTTAAACTTTAACGGTTTTCTGATCTGACAATTGAAAAAAATAAGGATAAGCTACTGCAATGGCCCCAAAATTCCCAAAATTTCAGAAAACCCCCAAATTCATAAATCCATAAATCCTTAAATACCTAAATCCCTCAATCTGATCACTTCTGTCGTCGTTGGCCACGATTTTGGCGATAGAATGGAGCGTCCTCCCTTCTCCCAAACACCCATGCACCAATCGTTGTCGTTTAATCGTCGCTTGTTGTAAATCGATCGAATGAATTTTTTTAAATATTTCAACCTTCGTCCGACATTTTGCACGACTCCGATCAATTTTTAGCAGCGACGTGGTAGGGTAAACGGTCATGGTGGTCCGGCGACGGATGTGGTCGGCGGCAGCGTTACAATTAGCGACGAAATCGACTTAAATTACGATTTAAGTTTTGGTGAGTTGGGGATTTCGAATATGGAGGTTATTTTGTGAATTTAGAAAATTTAGGGATTTTTTTAACTGCCAGATCAGAAATTCGTCAAAATTTAACGGCATCAAATGGTTGGGTGACCAAATGTTTACGTCCCGAAAACGTAAGTGACCTTACTGATCGTTTTTCAAAATCGGTGGCCAACTTTATACTGGGGGAAAACATAAGTGATCACTCTTTAATAAAATAATTGGGTTGATGAAATTATTTTTTTTAATCTTTAAATTGTGCAAGTCGTGATAGCTTTAAGTTAAAAGACAAAGATGTCGTTATCAAGACTCGAACATTGAGGTGTCAATATAAAAATCCAACCACTTACTTTTTTAAAAAAAATTGTTGGTGCAGAAATTTAGAAGAATAATGATTAACAAGTATGGAGTCGATAATGAAAAATAAAATTAAAAAAAAAACTAATCTCAAAATTCCATCCAAAACATATTCTTTTTTGTAGGTAATTTATAAAGTGTCGACTTTAGTATTAATCGTTGGTCCTACATTTTTTTGTCTTCCACTCTCATTCATCTTTTCTTTTCCTCTTTACTTTTCTTCCTCCACCCTCACCGCTGCTCGCAAATTCACGTTTTTGTCGGTCACTTTTTTTAACGACAAAATAGGGGTGGATTCAAAATTTTTTAAGCTAAATATTAAGGACGGAGTCAGAATTAAACATTGGCTTGGGTTAAATAATGAATTTAAAAAATACAAAGGTTTATTGTGCATTTAAACTCAAAATTTATGGAAAAAAATCTAATTTTATCTAATATTTAAATTTATAAAGACCTTAATTGTTATTGGACAAAAAATTTGAAGATGTATGCTCATTTTTTTAGTTCAACCTAAAGGCGTAGGTGAACATAGCGTTCAGCGAATTGTTAGTGAACCGTTCATATAATGTTCGTTTATTAAGTTAAATAAACGAGTATGAACAAATTTTTGTGTTCGTTTAATAAACGAACGAACACGAACAAAAGTGTATTCTGCTCGTTTATGTTCATGGACAAGCTCGTTTATAAGCTCATTTGCTTTGTTTCCCTTTTCCTTTTTTACATTTTTTAATATTGGTGAATGTATGGACTAAATTGAACACGTGGTGAACTTTTGAGTTCAAATTGTGAAGCCTAATGTGCTTAAATACTAGTGGTATAATTCCATCATTATGTCGAACATATAAATGAACATGTTAGCGGTCATATAAATGAACATGTTCGCGAACATTACACGAATATGTTCACAAACGTTAAACGAACATGTTCATGAACATTAAACGAACAAACACGAACACCATAAAAAATAACCAAACACAAACATGATATTAACGATTTAAACGAACCGAACATGAACACCTACAAATATAAATAAACGAACACGAATAAAACCTTATTCTTTCAAGCTCGATTCATTTACACTCCTAGTTCAATCTCTACATGATTATATATTGAATAAACTCTTATATTTTTAAATTTAAATAATTATTTTTATAGGGACCAAATTGTTAATAAACCAAATTATCAAATAAGTAAACTTTATAACAGGGGCCATGGCACCTTAGGCCCCAATGAAGCTTCAACTCTGGTGGACACAAGTCAAAATATTTTTGAGGATGAATATAATTTATAAAAATTTTAAAATTTTAAGATGAACACACATCATAAAATTTAAGGATTATTTCATAAAATATAAAAGAAAAATTTAAGTCAAATGTTTAAACTTTTAAAAGTTTAAAATCATACACGTGGATCTGCCACTACAAGAGAAATACGGTGTTTTATTATTATCCTAGGGTTTAGTCATTAACTCCTCCCATGATAAATATTTTCTTGAGTTAAAGATGACTTATGTTTTCTCATATTTGCGGTTGCTGAATTTTTTAAATTTTAGTCAACTTGATTTTAACAATGTATAAAATGGTGAAATTAACGATTTTTAAAGTTTTTACGTGTTTTTAAGGAAGAATAATGTCATTATGGTCAGATCCAACGCATTAATTCGCAAGATCCGATCTAATGACTGATCCCCAATAATGTAACTTGTATATACGACGTTTACATTCTTACAAGATTTTTTTCTTATGGTCACCTTTTTATAAACTCAAATTTCAAACAAACATTCCTGATATTTTTATTTAGGGTGAAATACAAATGTTTTGTTTTTTAAAAAAATTAAACGACAATTAAATTTTTAAAAGTTACAGAATGACAATTAAATTTATGTTTTTGTTTTGTCCAATAATGTGTTTAATTTTGTGAAATGACAATTAAAAAAATTCGACAATTAAATTTTTAAAAGTTACATAATGACAAAAAAAATTAAACAAATATGGTCAATCAAACTTTTTGTTTTGTTTCTTGTTTGATTTTGTGGAATCCAGATTATCATACAACCTGCAAACCAAACATATTAGGATGAATAGTACAATTAAATAATGTGTTTATAATGTTCCAATTAAGGAAGGCTTACTTAACATCTGTCTAGACTCTAGAATCTAACCTATCCACTTGATCCGATAAATCAGACTCGATTCAAATTTAGATTTATAATTAATAATTTTTTATTCACTTTGATTAACCTTTAAGTCAAAACAAAAATTAATATTCTTATCGAAATTAATTATGAAATAACATGTGATATAAAAATGTTACTATCAATTATTGATTTTAAAATAGGAAAGTAAATTATTTGAAAAAATGGGATCAAATTTTTTCCAGATCATAACCACCCGACCATGAACACTTTTAGATCACTTACATTAGTAAAAGTAAAACAAATGTTATGTTACTAAATCAGCTATGAAATTATTCAAGTATAAACCATGTACAAAATATTAATTCTTTAAGTTAATAGAATACTTTTTTCTTACATTATATTTATAAAAACTGTAAAATTTAAACTTTACAAGTGGTCTCAATGTAAAAAGAAAATAATGTTAATTTTAAGAGACTTTAATTAAAAAACAAAATATTTTATTATACAAATAAGTATTATTCGTAATCATAGGCGTGTCTCTAATACTAATATATATATCCCCGGAGTTCCAAACCCTGGCAAAGCTTTGTATTTGGATTTTTTTGTCAAAAAAAAAAAAAAAGCTTTGTATTTGGATTAGTTCTTAACCATGGCCGACTCGTCCGAGTTCACCAACTCAATGCTAGAGCAGCTCCCGATGGAAAGCTTTTGGGACATCCCGTTGTACCAATGGGAAGGATTCTGGTACAGATCTTATCACCTCCAAGCAACAATGGCGCTCCGTTCACACTTCTCAGCCCGAGACGACGACATCATCTTAGCATCCCCCATGAAAACCGGAACCACCTGGCTCAAAGCCCTTTGTTTCTCCATTGTCAACGCCGCTCGTCGGAACAAAACCACTGCCGCCGCCGGCGACGAAGGCAACGAAACGTTGGCCAAGACAGACGAAGACGACCCCCGCCACCGTGACCCGCTCGTCGAAAACCACCCCGCCGTCTACGTCCAAACCTTGGAAGTCCAAGTTTTCACCTCAAACCCGCCGCCGGACGTTGCAGCGATGAAATCCCCCAGGCTATTCCACACTCACCTGCCTTACACGGCATTGCCGGACTCCATTAAAACCAGCGACTGCAAGCTCGTTTACATCGCGAGGAACCCAAAAGACACACTCGTTTCGATGTGGCATTTCTTCAACAAGATGAGAACGCCGCAACAAGGGCCGTACCCATTGGAGAAAGCTTTCGAGTTATTCTCCAATGGCGTTTCCCATTTCGGGCCGTTCTTCGACCATATTCTACAGTACTGGAAGCAGAGCTTGGAATCCCCAAACAAGGTACTGTTTCTAAAGTACGAAGACCTTAAAAGAGACCCCATCGGAGAGGTGAAGAAGCTAGCTTCGTTCATCGGAAAACCATTAGCTGACGATAAAGAGGTTGAAGATGTTATATGGCGGTGCAGCTTGGAGAGGTTGAAGAACTTGGAGGTGAACAAAAATGGCGTGGACCCTTGGGTCAGGATGCAGAACAGTGCTTTTTTCAGGACTGGGATCGTCGGGGACTGGAAGAACACGTTGAGTGAGGAGATGAGTGAGCGTTTGGATCAAATCACTGAGTCCAAATTGAAAGGATCTGGACTTCGCTTTCAGATTTGAGCTCTCTGCTGTACTAGTATTAGATTGCGATTTCTTTTATCAAAATAACAATTTTCTAAAAATTGCACATGTGATTGTGATGGAACGGTATGTTATGTTTCTTTCATTAGGTTGTATGCAACTGCAACCGTAATTTAATATTATGTTTTACTTTCTTTTCTTTCTTTTTTTTGGTTTGGATTCTGCATTTTAATATAATTGATAATGAGAATTCAATAATCACTTCTAGTAGAAAAAAAAAACGATGTTTATCTTAAGAGACTCGAGTTCGAGTAGCTTTATTTGCAAAATGAGTGCGTCAGATAATAAAATATATAAATTGTGATAAAATTTTTGATTTTTTAAACTTTGTGTGCATGATAACTACAATTTACGTTCACGAGTTCAATCGTATAAAAAGTTATAAAAATATATAAATTATTGTGGATAAAATAACGAAAAAAAAATAAACAACAGAAAGAGGAAGATGGAGATTTGTATTATTCTCAATATAGACTTGTATACAATGCCTTCAATAAATCATCTATTTATAGGCATAAGAAGTGCATAATACATTGAACTCTAATTTATGGAGATAATATTCCTAATGATAAACTAAATCAAATCTACTAGATAAAGTTCTTATAATGATAGACATCCACATAGATAAAATATTCATAACACCCCATTGGATGTCTATGAAAATAATGTGTCTCGTTAAAACCTTACTAAGATAAAAACTCAGTGAGAAAAATTTTTATTAATGAAGGAAAAAGAGTACACGCATCTTTGATACGCATAACGTGCTGCCTCATTAAAAATCTTACCAGGAAAATTCATTGGGACAAAACCTCGGTTAAGGAAAAAAGAGTGCAACGCGTATTTACTCCTCCTCATGAAACACCATAGAAGATCTTTGAATCGTCATAATTTAATCTTGAATAGTATTTTTTCTAAAGATCGTGAGGGATAAAACTTTGGAGTAATATGTTCCAAGATATATCCACCTTTCGAATTGATATATACATCTTGCATTATCTCCACACGAGATAGCTTTGTATCATATCTTGTGAAAGTAAATTCACATGTCTTTTGGATATGTTAGGTCAATGGTCTTAGCCAAACACATTTTTAGCTTGTCTCGTGCATAATAATTATTTCTACAAGATTTGAGGAGACATCGACGAATGTTTGAAGATCTAAAGGTAATGGTCTTTGTATATCCATGGATATTTCATGACCAACTAATATATGGTGCTTCCAAATGATTTATTTATTTATCTTTCTTTCGAAGATAAATTTATTCACATATTGATATTCTTTAAGATTCTTTCAGCTGATATCCATTAACAGACAAAGAAACATTTAAATGCCCGATCTTCAAGTCGAGATAAAACTTGATGTCAAGATTCTTTTTTTCAAATGCTTTCATTAAATGCATTGAAAGCACTTTATGAGTATCCAATTTGAAGCTCTTCGGAAGTTCTAAAAATATTCAAATTATCATAATGAATCTTGATCCAAACTCCTTTATAAAGTACATAAGGAAATATGATCACTATTATAGTATTTCCTCAATTAGTACTCACTAAGGCAATTATGAAATTGCGCCAAATATAAATATTCAATGAGACATGTCTAAATAAATTTCCTCGGAAAATTTCAAATGCTTCTAGCACTTTATGTTGAGTGCATAAAAGTTCTATATTTTGTCCCTCATTTACCCATATTTTTGCTGCACTCAAGCATGAATAGTTGCAATTTAGGATAAATTTTTGCATACACATTACAATTAGATAAAATTGTACAGATGCTGCTGATTTCGGTTACTTTTCGTAGGTATCTACCGCAGCAGCATCCAGGGCAGCAAAAGAGCAGAGGCGAGTTGCAGAGTTGGAGCAGAAAGACGTAGAACACCGCCTGTCGTGACATCTGTCGTGGCAGCGATAACGACAGTGGAACATTGAGGAAGAAAAACAAAGTGGAGCTCGAAAGATAGAGAATTTTAAGCTGGTCTGTCGTGAACTACTCGCATAATTTTTGGAGCCCAGAAGCCCAAGGAAGGCTTTGCCCAAAGTTTGAGGAGAAAGTCAAAGCATGAAGATAGGGTGAACTAAAGGACGTTTATTCAGAGATTTAGTCTTTAATGAATTTTACTTTAATTCGAACTAGTATTCTTGGCCATTAAGAAAACTTGTACCCAAGGCCTATATATATGCTTGTAATTCGACCTAGAGAAGGAGAATCTAGCTCCTAGTCGTCTTCCCCCAAAACCCTAGTTGTTTCTTTTTCTCAATCATGTTCTAAACTTTCCCCAGGGCTACGAGTTGACCTTGTAAAGTAGTTGTAAGGATTGTACTGTTTTTAAGTTTTTCTGTTCAATACAATAAAAGCTTCAACTTTATTTACTCTGGTTTCAACATCTTATAAGAGTATCAGGAGAGCATTGTGAGGTTATCCATTTACTTAATATCGGGAGAGTTAAGTATACGAAAGGAGTAAATACATGTTTTCCAGTTTATCGTTAAACCATCTTGGCCTAAGAATAGGTGCAAGGTTAAGCAGCTAAAGAAGAATTCACAAACATCGGTATTCATCCTTCGATTCACGCCAGGAAGTATCATCTAAGACGTGTTCATCGACAGAACTTGAACCTAAGGATATGGCAAGTTATAACATGGATTCTTGTTGAACTTAAAGTATAAAGTTGTTGATCGCTGCCGTGACAGGCATGACGACAGCCGCAACATAAAGCCTTCTGAACAGTGCAACACCTGCACTACTGAGCAAATCAATACCAGCCTATTTCTTAAATCTGATTACTTTCTCTTTCACTTTAGTTTATTCTCGAGATTTCTTCAAACGTTTTATTAAACTTATTTCTTTTATTGTGCAACAATCTAAGGATAGAAGTATTTTCAATCTCTGTGGAGACGATATCTGATATTTCGTATCACTTTATTACTTGCGACGTGTACATTTGCACCTATTTGTGATAGACTCTTTTACACGCAACAAGTTTGAAGCCCTAATCTTAAATTCTAAATCCTAAACCTTAAATTATTAAATTATTTGCCCATTTTCGGTGTTCCTACTTATGCCCAACACTAAAAAAATTACAAATTTAAATTTGAAGCCCTAACCTTAAATTCTAAATCCTAAACCTCATACCTTATATCTTAAAAAATAAATCATACCCTAAATTTCCTAAACTCTAACCGTAAACCCTAACCTAAAATCTTAAACCATAAAATCATTTTTTATCTCTTTGTTATAGTAATTAATTTTACTATCATTATTATTTTTAATATAATCAAAACTAAATCAAATGATCATTTTTTTCCAGGTGGTAAGCGGTTTGATATTACTAATGTGGATATTGAGTTCGAGACGTTCTATATGCAGAAAATTTTCACTGAAAAATGTATCTACCAAAATTATATGTTCAATACGAACCGATTCGAATTAATTATACAAAGCCTTAAGAACTTGGAGTACAAAAAATCAATTTTTAAAAAATTTTAATAAGATAGATGCTAAATTCCAATGTCTTTTGTCCTATATGAGAGAAAGATGATGTGATGTATGTTAAGTGTTAACAGACATCTTTCAATCATTGTTGGTGATAATATATATTTTTCATATTTAATATGGATATCGATATATATATTTTTTATCAATAATGTGGATATCAATATGTTCTTTAAAGAATGATATCTAATAAATCTACTTGACTATGACAAAAGGAAGTTATTATTACTTACCCTAATTATTATTAGATTATATTTCTATACTTTATGGCTTACTTTATGTTTTCAAAATTATTATTAGTTATAATTATTTATTCTATCATTTTCTAAGAGCAATAAAAAGAATGAAAAAAGCCATAATTTACTACAATATACCTACACTTTGCTTACTAGAATATAAAAAATTGGGAACGATGATTTGATCCAACTTATAGGTTTTTTATATAAAAAAAGTAAGTTTTATAGAGAATAAGTTCGAGTTGAATTTGAGAAGAAAATATTTCACTTCACCGTGCATGATATAGTAGTTAAATTTTACTTTAAATATTTAAGAATAATTATTATAATGTTTTTATATCTATTTTTTTTAATTAACTCCTTATTTTGTCAATAAAATAGGATAATTATTATAGTGCCCCTCTCACTATTTTTTCAACTATTTTCCTATTTTGTTGAATAAAAATAGAAAAATAATTTATTTTGTTTGTGTCGGGTCGTGTTAGAGTCGAGTTTTTACAATAAAATTCGAGTCATGTTAGAGTTGGGTGAAACATCATCAAATGTCAGATCAGTTTCGAGTGGAGGCATTAAATTTTTGAGTTAAGTGCAGGTCAACCAAAAATTCGCCCAGACCCGATCGATTACCATCCATACTATAAATCAGTATATTAAAAAACTAGATCAAATGTTCAACATATCACACCTCTAATTTTATTCAATTGATTTGACCAATTAATTTTCCAATTGTATTCAATTAATAGTTATTTTCTTTACGTGATACATGTATATTTTATGGTCTATGTTCAAAATTTGTGACTCTTATTTTTACAATATCGTCTCAAATGTTCGAACTCAAATTCTCTCGTTAATTGAAAAAGGTTAGTCATTAAATAGATCCAACCCTTGTTGGTAATTAAGAGTTGTTTTCTAATAAACAAGTTTGTAAAAAATATTTTACACGTGTTTATTTTAAACATGAATACTAAATTTAAAATCTTAAAGTTAAACCCTAAATATAAACTCTAAACTTTAAAACTTAAATCTTTAAATTATAAACCCTGCATGAAATTTACAAACTTTAAAATTAAAAAATTTATGTAAACTAAAATATACATGTCTACCAAAATGTATTTTTATTGATATATACATATGTTAAGATCAACTTACATTATGTAAAACTCAATTACTTTTACATAATTTTTGGACCGTTGGATGATGGTAATTAATGGCCAAAAATATTTCATTATCTTTTTTTCTCAAGTGAATCTTCATATTTTTTACTGTTCATCTCATTCATACATTTCACTCATCCAATGGTCCTAGATTAATGTAAAACTAAACGAATTTTACGTCATGTAACTTGATCACATCCATATATATAAAGAGACTTGTACTGATTAGCTTGGTGTAATGTATTGGTTAAGGCCCATTTCTTTTTCAGAGGGCCTGGGCTTGAATCCAAATGGTATTTTTTGTGTCATCTTGTGGCTTGAATCCAAATGGTATTTTTTTGTGTCATTTTGTGTAAGTTAATAATAAAACAAGCCTTATATCAATAGTTTCTTTTGGTACGGTCGACTAAAGTAATAATAATATTTGTAAGGAACATAAATTTGAATTTCTCTAGAAGTAAATTTATTTATTTTAAATAGTTTAATTTTTTAAAAGATTGAAAAATCAAATTTAACTCATAAAATAAATATCAAATTAATAAAAATATATAAATGTTAAAGTCTATTTCCCGTAATTTATGACCTGAATAAAGAACTTTTATTATTAATAATATAAAATTTTAATGCAAACTAAACACGAATTTCAACTTTAACACATGATTTTGGACATGCATAATAAAAACGATTGCATAAGGCCTTAAAGGGTTACAAAATAGATATAGAAAAATTAGTTATTGACTATTAGTATAGTACACAAGGAAATTAAAATGCAGGGGTGAAGCCAAGATCGAATATTGACATGGGCCACAATATTAACTTTTAAAAAGATGCAAGAGTTTATTACGTTTTTAAACTCAAAAATTATGGGGCAATGCCTAGTTTGTCTAATATTTAAATTTATAAGGACCTAAATCGTTATTGAACCAAAAAATTTGAAGATACATGCTCATTATTTTTTAGTTTAACCTGTAGGTGTACATGAACAGAGCGTTTGACGAATTGTTAGTGAACCATTCGTATATTAAGCTAAATAAACGAGTATGAACAAATTTTTATGTTCGTTTAATAAACGAACAAATGTGTATTCCGTTCGTTTATGTCCACGAACAAGCTCGTTTATAAGCTCATTTACTTGGTTTCCCTTTTTTATATTTTAAATATTGGTGAATGTATGGACTAAATTGAACACGTGGTGAACTTTTGAGTTCAAATCGTGAAGCCTAATGAGCTTAAAAACTAGTAGTGTAATTCCACCATTTTGGTGAACATATAAAACAACATATTAGCGGTCATATAAATGAACATGTTCGCGAACATTACACGTATATCTTCACGAACGTTAAACAAACGAACACGAACACCATAAAAAATAAATAAACGAACACTAAAATAATATTTAAAAATTTAAACGAACACAAACAAAATCTTATTCATTCAAGCTCGGTTCATTTACACCCCTATTTCAACCCCTACTTAATTATATATTTATAAACTCGTATATTTTTAATTTAAGTGATTATTTTTTACAAGGGTCAAATTATAACTAAACTAAAATTAAAAAATAATTAAACTCATTTTTTATTTAAAAGTAAACCCACTACACATACAACAAATTATCAATTATTTAATTTAATTTTTTAAAATTGATGATATCATTTTAATAAATTACACAAATCTTTTAAAATCTTAGAATTCTCTTATAAATAATATATTTACTCCTATCGAACACGAGTTAAAATCCTTAGATGACAATTTCATAACTCCACTAGTAAAAAAAATCATCATTAATATCTTTGCTAATATAAAATTATTGATTGACATTGGTGTCATGAGTTAATTCTACACTAACTCAGTTAGAAAACAACTAGAATAACCTACTTTTTAAAGTGTAATAAATATTAATGTAAGGTCTTTGTTGTCTTTTCATAGTTTTATAATTTTTTAAATAGAATAATTAAAAACTATTATTTGATATTCAAACAAAGAACCAAATGTTGTGAATAAAATAAAGAAGAACAAGAATAAGAACAAGAAGAACAAAGAGATGAGAGAAAGAGGGAGATTTGTATTATTCTCAAAAAATAGAATTGTATACAATGCCTTCAATGAATCGTCTATTTATAGGCATAAGAAGTACATAATAATTAAACTCCAATTCATAGAGATAATATTCCTAATAATAAATAAATCAAACTCCTTTGATAAAGTTCTAATCATGATAGACATCCACATAAATAAATATTCATAACACTCCCCCTTGGATGTCTATGAAGATAATGTGTCTCGTTAAAACCTTACTAAGATAAAAACCCAGTGGGAAAAAAAATTCTTTAGTGAAGGAAAAAGAGTACACACATCTTTGATACGCATAACATGTTGCCTCATTAAAAACCTTACCAGGAAAACCCATTGGGACAAAACCTCGGTTAAGGGAAAAAGAGTGCAACGCGTATTTACTCCCCCTTATGCAAACATCACAAAAAATCTTTGAATCTTCATAATTTAATCTTGAATATTATTTTTCTAAAGATCGTGAGGGATGAAACTTTGGAGTAATATGTTCCATAATGTATCCACTTTCAAACTGAGATATACATCTTGTGTTATCTTCACACAAGATAGCTTTTATCATATCTTGTAAAAGTAAATCCACATATCTTTTGGATATGTTGGGTCAATAGTCTTAGCCAAACACATTTTTTGGCTTGCCTCGTGCATAACAATTATTTCTACGACATTTGAGAAGGCATCAACGAATGTTTGAAGATCTAAATGTAATGATCTTTGTATATTCATAGATATTTCTTGACCAACTAATATATAGTGCTTCAAGACCAAGAAAATAATTATCTTTATTCACATCCAACAATCTTACAACTATTGGGATACTCAATAGATATGCTCTATTCATATTGAATCTTCTTTAAGATTCTTTCTGCTTATGTCTATTCATAGACAAAAGAAATATATAAAAATGCTTGATCTTCAGGTCGAGATAAACTTGATGTCAAGATTCAAGTACTTGTATTGAAAGTACTTCATGAGTTTCCAATTTGAAGCTCTTTAGGAGTTCTAAAAATTATCATAATGGATCTTGATCCAAACTCCTTTATAAAATGAATAAGAAAATCTGATCATTCTTATAGTATTTTCTCAATTAGTATTCACTAAGGCGATTATACCAATTGCGCCAAAATATTCATGAGACATGTCTAAATAAATTTCCTCAGAAATTTCCAAATGCTTATAGCATCTTAGATCCTTCAAGGATAAATATGGATCCACAAATAATTAGACGCATGCAAAATTTTCAAAACTGCCAAAGTAATTGCATCCACCATGAAGTAATTAAAACTTTTCATAAATCATAGTTCAAGTCGTATTTACGACTACTTATTTGTGCCTCACTTGCATTACACCTTTAGGTGTTTGGACTGCTTGTCCAAATACTTCTACTTTAGAAGTTCAAAGCGTCTTTCAACATTGGCCAATTCAATATCTATACTTCCGGATAGATTTTATACAAGATCCTCGATTTCTTTCTTTACTTCTATAGAAGTATTTTATGTAAAATTGTTTGTAAAATCGTTGTCGACAACTTTCCAATTTTCTGGTTCCATTCTCGTAATGACATAACTCATCGAGATCTCTTCAAGATTTCAATCTTTATTTCAGGTACCTGAAACTCTTATAGAGTTTTATTATTTGTTATGTCTTGGGTCTCTTCAGGAGCACCCGCCTCCAATATATGACCATCTCATATTACTTTCTATTTACGAGAATTTTGATCATTGGAACCATTTCAACTATCATGCTTCAGGCATGATTTACATTCTCTCGCTCTAACATGTAATTTAAACTTAGAGTATTTCAGCTGGTATATGAGACTTAATTACTCTCATTGGGTCAGTAAATATGTCTGGCAGATGACATGTAATAACATGAATTATCTTATGAACTTCTAGTTCATATACGAGGATCTAGATAATGATAATTCATTTTCCTCTATCCAGCTGATTATTGCCTCCCCTGATGTTGAGAAAAATCATGTCATAAATGATTCTCCAATTAATGTTTAAGAATTTAAACATAAAAGGAGACTCGTACTCAATATATATTCTCAACCCTTTTTATTTACCCATTTTGTGCGTTGTGGTGGAGCAATTCATATCGCACATTCAAAAATCATAAAATGGGAAATGTATGGTTTCTGACCAAAAACCAATCATAACGGGGAGTTTATTATAACTCGTTGGCTTGATGCGTATAAGTGTTGCTATATGGAAACACCATATAAATAATAACTCTTTTGTTCTCATAGTTTAGCTATTAAATAGGAGGCATCCAATTGAAATTTTGCTAAACTATATTTTTCATAATCAATAGGCTTTGTAACAACTGATATAGCCTAAAATATAAACCCACTAGCTTTTCAAGACGAATATTCTAACTGCATAATCTGAATATTTTTAGAATCAATCTCACAAACTTCTGGTTGTAAGTCGATAAAACAATGTAGATGCACCTACTAAAATCATATAAAACTTTCCACATTTGTGGATATATGGGCCCATATTTCGTTCAGATATGCAAGACATACAGTCTTAACTTCAATACAAGAACTTTAAGTTCTAATTCTTTTGGTAAGTGGGATCATCTATATCCTTTGAGAACAAACAACACAAGAACTTTAGGTTCTTTTAGTAAGTGGAATTTAATCATTCCTTTAAGCAACACAAGAACTTCACGTTCTTTAATAAGTGGAATTTAATCCATTCCTTTGAGAATAAGCACCACAAGAACTACATGTTCTTTTAATACATGTGCATGTAAATCTCAATAATTTCTGCACCATTGATCAGGATGGTCTAACCGATCATGCCAACTATATATATGTGTGTATATATCTCGGAATTTGTAAACTCCTTGTTTACCATAACATGTAATTCAATCTCACTCGTACATGTCTAGTACGACCATCAAAATTGTTCCTTTAAATAGGAATATATTTAGCTCTTTCGTAGCTTTCAATTGAAATTATCTTTTGGTAGCAATATATGGCTCTTCTAGAGCTTTCAACCGACTTCTTGGCTACCAGAACTTATATCCATATTGGCTTATTTCAAATGCCAATTGATAACATATGTTATCTATAATTCCAAAATGGATACTTTGCGAACTCATATTGCTCTCTTTATGTCTTTGACGAGTATAACGCACTTTGAATATGGAATAAAGTTCCATTTGACAATAACATATTTGCTCAACCAGAGGCTTTTGTGATATTAATACTTCCGGATATAGTACTCACATTATTCCCTTGCATTTTAATCGAGAAATGCATAATTGTGCACCTTTCAAAATGTGCTTTGTTTCATTTACTTCAGGTAATGAAAATATGTACTTTGTATCATTCACTTCGAGGAATGAAAAATAAAATATAGCACATCATATCAAGTCGATTATCTATCAGAGATAAACTTTCAAGTGCTCTTTCGAAATATTGATATTTTAGTACTTTGAGAAATACTACTCATATTTTCCTTTGCATTTAAATGAGAAAAATATTTCTTATGCTTAAGTACAATATGAGTACTTGCATTATCTGCTAGGCATAAATAGCCACAATTCTAGGCATAAATAGCCACAATTCATTGTATATTTTATTCCGGAAGTAATCATATTCTTCAAATAATAAATTAACATAAAACGTAAATAAATAATATATGAAATAAATAAAGATAAAACAAACAAACTAACATAAATAAATAATAAATAAAACGAATTAACATTAAAAAAATAAAATAAATAAAAAACAATTATTCCTGTTAGAGGTTATAAGGGAAATGAAATAAATGGTAAATTATTCCCTTCAAGGGTTATGAGAAAATTAACAATATCCAATTGAGTTGGACCAATAACGCCATAATTATTTTCGCCATAAACAAATTTTGTTTATATTTTATTTCATTTATCATTCATGATTATGGATAAAGTCCATAATACTTTGGCGTTTGACAAGTACGAAACCAATAGTTTATAACATCACATTGGTAAAAGGATTTCACTTCCTTAGAATGATCTTTATCACTCTTGTCATCCTTATAACTTTGCTACCAGCGGGTAGAAGTATTCTTAAAATGACTATATTTTTCATGTGTATATTCATAGCCTCGACAACGACCACAACTTTTAATGTGATTTTTTATTCCTTCCATAATATAATCTCACATTCACTTCAGGGAATGGAGTAGAGCTAGTGGGCCTTTAAAACCTTTTTCACATATCCTTATCACAGAGAACAAAGATTTAATCCTCGTACGCGGCATTGTTAAACCTGTCCACAAGGTCCTTTAAAAACCTCCTTTGAGACCAGTAGCCTCGCAGAACGGGATGTCCAGCCAATTATACTTGGATTATATCGAAATTATGTCTCTAATTGAATAATGATTTACCATGTTTGCATTCACTTCAGGGAATGAAACAGATCCAATAATTGCATGGAATAAACATCATGCTTGCATTCACTTTAGGGAATGCCCCATCATTGATAATTGCATGGAATAAACATCATGCTTGCATTCACTTCAGGGAATGCCCCATCATTGATAATCGCATGGAATAAACATCATGCTTTGCATTCACTTCAAGGAATGCCTCCCATAAAACTTTTTGGATCAAGACGAATTTTCGTAACTTGAAATTGGGAGAAGTCTATGGTCGAGTTTTTCGACGAAGAAAAAATATTGCTTTCAAGCAAATATAGACTTTATAATAATCTTCTTGTAAATCCAAAATCATCATGATTTATCGCACTTTAACATTGTATTTTAAAAGATAAAAATAAAATAGAGTTTACCGATATTGAATTTCGTCTCAAAGACAATGATGACGTAGCAAATGAACCAAGGCATCTTCTCATAATCTTTTTTACACCATGTCTCTTTCCAACTCATTTGAATACATGTAAAACTCAAAACACGGTTAAAAGCATCGACTTTTATCAATAGAATAAAAAAAAATATTTGAGACTAGATCAAAAAGTATAAAAGTAGTCATAGATCAAGTTGAATAAACATAACTATAATTGATGTGATCAAATTATAAACAACCATAGTTAAAATCAAGCGACATTTTGATGAATATATAAACACATCAAAGTAACGTATTCTTTTTGCCTTTGATTCACATACAAAGTAATTGATACAAATAATAAAGTTGCTTTATATCTCGAATTTATTCATATAAATTATCATAATAATAATAATAATGATAAAACAAATATATAACAATCACATGACAACACAATCCTTGAATTGAATCAATTATAAATTAGAATGGAATAATAAAAACTTTGAATAAAACTAATATGCTTTAATTTGGTTTGCTTTATCAATCCATCTAATGAAGTACGACGATAATTTTAATTTTCGTTAATTCAAGAGTTACTTCAAGTATGAATAAAATAATAATAACCAAATAATAGATATGAATATACTAACTTTTGGAGAATGATAAATCAATCATTATATTAGTATATAAATAAGTAAAACGTACCATACTTTCCAAGGTAAGCTGAATATATGATAGATGTAGTCACCAATATCAAATTGAAATTCTTTTCGAGAACCACCAACAATAATCACAGTAATTGAGCGAGCGAGATCGTGCTGATAACGTGTTGTGAATAAAATAAAGAAGAACAAGAATAAGAACAAGAAGAACAAAGAGATGAGAGAAAGAGGGAGATTTGTATTATTCTCAAAAAATAGAATTGTATACAATGCCTTCAATGAATCATCTATTTATAGGCATAAGAAGTACATAATAATTAAACTCTAATTCATAGAGATAATATTCCTAATAATAAATAAATCAAACTCCTTTGATAAAGTTCTAATCATGATAGATATCCACATAAATAAATATTCATAACACCAAAGCGTTTTATATACAACCTTTTTTTACCACTTCACTATAATTTATTTATATGATTTTTTTTTCGAACAAAGAAGGAAACACACTGGCTAAATTGGGTAACTAGCAATACTGAGACATCGGAAGTAAAAATTTTCTGTCTCTAACCATGCCTACTTATATGCTCCTATTAAAAAATACATAAATATTAAATTCTAAGCCCTAACCCTAATTTTCATATCCTAAACCCTAAACTCTAAACCTTAAAAATACATCATGCCTCTAATTCCATACACCCTAACCCTAAGCTCTAATCTTAAATATTAAGTAAATAATTCAAATTCGAATATTATTGTAATTTTATTTTGTCATTTCATATTTCTATAATTTTTTAAAATAAAACAACCGAAAATCATATACATTTGAATACAATACTACATAATTTTATATTAGTCATTTTATATATTCTTTGACGGTAAAATTATTTTTTAATAGTCTAAAGGTGATTACAAGGTAATATTTGTTCATATATATACTTAAAGATGAGTCTGTCACGCTCGACGAGCACCGATGAGCACCATTAATTCAATTTATAAAGATTAAAAATCTAAAGAACTCACCGTATAATTATAAATTGTTTAAAAATTAAAAGATAAATTAATTAAAATATATTATTTTATTTTTAATTTTCTTTTAAATATAGATCAAAATATATATCTACTCTTAAATTACAAAACTCTAATTTTTATTCATTTAAAGTTTAAGTTGCGGCGGCCATTGTTGCGGCAGCTGCCCTACCCTAAATTACAAATCCTTGTCTTGCATGGCCATAATTTTCTTACTTATCTATTATTCCTTATCTTGCATTGCCGATCCTGGTTTTGAAGTTTCAACTGATCCCACCCAACATCAACAACAGTAGGCAACTAAATGAATCGGTGGCCTACTTGATTATGCTGGCCGGCCTTGTTCAGCCATGGATACAAGCTTGACGACAGGAGTTAGCGGCGACTTAAATTTTTAATTTTTATAAATTGAATTAATGGTGTTCATCGATGTTCGTCGTTAGTGGTGTTCATCGGTGCTGTCGTATTTTATACACAATGCACATACACTTTGTAGACAAAATAATTTAAACTCACATCTTATAGGATAAACATCATCTTGTTGGGTTCATACGGTAAAACTATTTTAAATACAGTATTTATTTATTGAAAATGTTTAATTACAATCACGACTATAATGTAAACATATAAATACACATGTGTCTCAATTACTCATTTGTAAACGGTTTAGGGTCTGTTTGTTTCACTGAAAACTGTTTCCGGAAAATGAATTCTGGAAAATGAATTACAGTTGTTGGAAAACTAATTGCAGAAACCATTTTCCGGTGTTTGGATGATGTTGTACAATTCATTTTACACTGTTTGGTAGAGTTTCCTGAAAATTTCATGAACAATCCACAAACAAGCATCGATAATGGTAAAAACAAGTTCCAATCAAAATATGGTTTAATGTTTAGGTTATAGTTTAGGGTTTAGGGTTTAGGATATCATTTATGATTTATGGTTTAGACTAATATTTAGTGTTTATGGTAGCATTTAGGGATTAGTATTTAAGGTATATATTTAGGGTTTAGATTAGTGTTTATGGTTTATGGTTTATGTTAATGTTTAAGGTTTACGGTATATGGCGATGGTTAGGGTTTAGGGTTTAAAATTTAAGGTTTTATGGTATTATTTAGGGTTTATGGTTTAGTGATTAGGGTTTATGGTAGCATTTAAAGTCTATGGTTAATGTTTAAGGTTTATCGTTTATGGTTTAGGGTTATGTTAGTGTTTATGGTTTAGGGTTTAGGGTTTAGGTTATCATTTAGAGTTTAAGGTTTATGTCAGTGCTTAGTGCTTAAGATTTAGTATTTATGTTAGCATTTAGGGTTTAGGGGTTAATGTTTATTGTTTAGGGTTTATGTTAGCGTTTAAGGTTTAATATTTAAAGTTTATGGTTTATGTTAAGGTTTAGTGTTTAGGTTTTAGGGTTTACTGTTTATATTAGTATTTAGGGATTATGGTTTATGTTGATGTTTATTGTTTATGGTTTAGTGTTTATGTTATTGTTTATTGCTTATTGTTTATGGTTTAGGGTTTATGTTAGCATTTATGTTTTATGGGTTAGTGTTTAGGGTAAGGGTTTTTATTAGTGTTTGGGGTTTAATATATATGGTTTAACATTTAGGGTTTAATGTTTATGTTAGTGTTTATGTTAGCATTTAGTGTTTAACATTTAGGGTTTAGGGTTTTGGCTTAGGGTTTAAGGTTTATGATATATCATTTAGGGTTTTGTGTTTATGGATTAATGTTTATGGTTTAGGGTTATGTTAGTGTTTAAAGTTTAACATTTAGGGTTTATGATTTTTAATGTTTAGGGTTTAATATTTACTGTTTAATGTTTGGAGTTTAGGATTTAATGTTTAGTGTTTAGGGTTAAGGTTTTTTAATGTTTAAGGTTTAGGGTTTGTGTTTTAAGGTTTAGGGTTTAATTTTTATGTTAGTATTTAGGGTTTAGTTTTTATGTTAGTATTTAGGGTTTAGGGTTTAAGGTTTAATGTTTAGGTTAATATTTGTAGAGAGAATGGGAGAAAGGAAAGCAACTTACCGAAAATCAATGGGTAAGTCATTTTACACTAAAACAAGGTCTGTTTTCCATTGACTGTAATTGATTTTCCTTTGACTTTTTCATTTTCCATAAACCAAACAGCAGAAAGTTATGAAAACGTTTTCAGGAAAACCAATTACAGGGAAACAAACAGACCCTTAATTGAATTTGATGTAATTTAACCGAGTGACATCAATTTGGTTAAGAAAGCACACAAAAATAAAATATAAAATTATAAAAGTTATGTAACTTATTATACTAATAAATAACTATAATAAAAATAAATAAATATATTTTAAATTTTAATAAATTTTATTTTGAGATTATTTTTAGGGTAAGGGTCTGTTTGTTTCACAGAAAACTGTTTCCGGAAAATGAATTCTGGAAAATGAATTACAGTTGTTGGAAAACTAATTGCAGAAACCATTTTCCGGTGTTTGGATGATGTTGTACAATTCATTTTACACTGTTTGGTAGAGTTTCCTGAAAATTTCATGAACAATCCACAAACAAGCATCGATAATGGTAAAAACAAGTTCCAATCAAAATATGGTTTAATGTTTAGGTTATAGTTTAGGGTTTAGGATTTAGGATATCATTTATGATTTATGGTTTAGACTAATATTTAGTGTTTATGGTAGCATTTAGGGATTAGTATTTAAGGTATATATTTAGGGTTTAGATTAGTGTTTATGGTTTATGGTTTATGTTAATGTTTAAGGTTTACGGTATATGGCGATGGTTAGGGTTTAGGGTTTAAAATTTAAGGTTTTATGGTATTATTTAGGGTTTATGGTTTAGTGATTAGGGTTTATGGTAGCATTTAAAGTCTATGGTTAATGTTTAAGGTTTATCGTTTATGGTTTAGGGTTATGTTAGTGTTTATGGTTTAGGGTTTAGGGTTTAGGTTATCATTTAGAGTTTAAGGTTTATGTCAGTGCTTAGTGTTTAAGATTTAGTATTTATGTTAGCATTTAGGGTTTAGGGGTTAATGTTTATTGTTTAGGGTTTATGTTAGCGTTTAAGGTTTAATATTTAAAGTTTATGGTTTATGTTAAGGTTTAGTGTTTAGGTTTTAGGGTTTACTGTTTATATTAGTATTTAGGGATTATGGTTTATGTTGATGTTTATTGTTTATGGTTTAGTGTTTATGTTATTGTTTATTGCTTATTGTTTATGGTTTAGGGTTTATGTTAGCATTTATGTTTTATGGGTTAGTGTTTAGGGTAAGGGTTTTTATTAGTGTTTGGGGTTTAATATATATGGTTTAACATTTAGGGTTTAAGGTTTATGTTAGTGTTTATGTTAGCATTTAGTGTTTAACATTTAGGGTTTAGGGTTTTGGCTTAGGGTTTAAGGTTTATGATATATCATTTAGGGTTTTGTGTTTATGGATTAATGTTTATGGTTTAGGGTTATGTTAGTGTTTAAAGTTTAACATTTAGGGTTTATGATTTTTAATGTTTAGGGTTTAATATTTACTGTTTAATGTTTGGAGTTTAGGATTTAATGTTTAGTGTTTAATGTTTAGGGTTAAGGTTTTTTAATGTTTAAGGTTTAGGGTTTGTGTTTTAGGGTTTATGGTTTAATTTTTATGTTAGTATTTAGGGTTTAGTTTTTATGTTAGTATTTAGGGTTTAAGGTTTAATGTTTAGGTTAATATTTGTAGAGAGAATGGGAGAAAGGAAATCAACTTACCGAAAATCAATGGGTAAGTCATTTTACACTAAAACAAGGTCTGTTTTCCATTGACTGTAATTGATTTTCCTTTGACTTTTTCATTTTCCATAAACCAAACAGCAGAAAGTTATGAAAACGTTTTCAGGAAAACCAATTACAGGGAAACAAACAGACCCTAAACTACAACAGAGTTCACTCAATTATAGGTAAAGTTATACTTAGATCACTTAGTTGTTAAAAGTTATATTTTGGTCACTCAATTATGGGTAAGGTTACATTTGGGTCACCCAATTATTAAAAATTACATTTCGATCACTCAATTATGAGTAAAGCTACATTTGTGTCACCCTTCATATTTTAAAAAAGTATATCAATTTGTGTATTATGTTAATTAATGATTTCAAATTAAGTACTCTAATATTAAATACAAGTGATTTGTAAGAAAAAATTGACTAAATTGATGTATTTTTTAAATATGAAGGGTGACCCAAACACAACTTTACTCATAATTGAGTGACTCAAATGTAACATTTAATAATTGGGTGACCCAAATGTAACTCTACCCATAATTGAATGGCCCAAAAATAACTTTTAATAATTAGGTGACCCAAATATAACCTTATCCATAATTAAGTGACTCCGTTGTAGTTTACCTTTATTTTTAATAATTCTTATTATTATTTAAAAATTATTTTTATAGAAATCTAGTATCAAATAATCCTAAATTCTTTATCAAGAAACTCCGACCCACTCACAATTTGTCTTTAAATTCATCAACGGCGACTAATTGTCAAAATCAACGGTTCATATTGGTTTGACAACTGTCGAGGATTCTAGATCCTTCCATAACCTCAATTCCAATTTTAATAAATTATAGAATAAAAAAGACACCTTTGTTTTTTTGCCTTCTCATCAAACTCTCAAATCATTTCAACTTTAGATCTCAACCGTCCATTTTCTTACCTATAACTCAATCTCTCGCCACACATTCTTCCTTCCTCTGCCACTAGCCGCCTCGCGTCAACTCTCTTCGTGCCTCTCACTCCCCGATTCAAGATCTGTTAGTTTTCCTGTTCGCTTTTGATAATCCCTAATTTTATTTCATTTGATCTGAATTTTCTGGGTATTTATTGGGTTTTTTTTTGGGTCATTTTTAGGATTTGATCTGATCAGATAGAAATAGCGAAAGGATGTTTGGGAGAGCACCGAAGAAAAGCGATAATACCAAATACTACGAGACATTGGGAGTATCGAAAAACGCTTCCCAGGATGATCTAAAGAAGGCTTATAGAAAAGCTGCTATTAAGAACCATCCTGATAAGGGCGGCGATCCTGAAAAAGTTAGTGTTTTTTCGATTTATTATGTGTTCTACTGAATTGGGGTTTCCTCGTTTTATCTTGATTATGTTTTGATCGGGGCGAATTATTGACTGATGTGTTATTTTAGTATATGTTTTAATTTTATTGATTGGGGTTGAGAATTTCTGGGGTTTAGGGTTTGTTGGATTATGTGTCGTTGTTTCAATTTTGTAGAGTTTAGCTTTGTTTGATTGTTTGCTTTGTGTTTTGGAATTCAGTTTAAAGAGCTGGCTCAAGCTTACGAGGTGCTGAGCGATCCTGAGAAGCGTGAGATTTATGATCAGTATGGTGAGGACGCCCTTAAAGAAGGAATGGGTGGCGGCGGCGGTGGCCATGATCCGTTTGATATCTTCCAGTCCTTCTTTGGCGGCAGTCCTTTTGGTGGTAGGACTTCGAATTAAAACTTGTTGATTTACACTTTTTTGTGACTGGAATGTGTTCTTTTTAGCCTAAAGTTGGGTTACATGTGCAGCTGGTGGAAGCAGCAGAGGCCGAAGACAAAGAAGGGGAGAGGACGTAGTCCATCCCCTCAAAGTATCTTTGGAAGATCTTTACAATGGGACGTCAAAAAAGCTTTCTCTTTCTCGGAATGTACTATGCTCCAAGTGCAAGGGGTTAGTGTTTGAATCAAGTTGATGTTTGTGCTATTGCTAGTGGTTAGGGTACTTCAATTGTTGTCCTATGTTAATGGAAATTGTTTTACATTGAAATTTTGCAGTAAAGGGTCTAAATCAGGTGCATCGATGAAATGTTCCGGTTGTCAAGGCTCTGGAATGAAAGTCTCCATCCGGCAGATCGGTCCTGGGATGATACAACAAATGCAGCATCCTTGTAATGATTGTAAGGGTACTGGTGAGACCATCAACGACAAGGATCGTTGCCCACAATGCAAAGGTGATAAGGTTGTGCAAGAGAAGAAAGTTTTGGAGGTTATTGTTGAAAAGGGTATGCAGCATGGGCAAAAGATTACTTTCCCGGGAGAAGCTGATGAAGCAGTAAGGCTTATTTATCTCTTGATTAAGATTCATTTTCGTAATGAATCCACTGCTTTCTATCTGTTAGTAACTTGGTTGATTGTGTGAATTTGTCTCTTTTGCAGCCTGACACAATCACTGGGGACATTGTATTTATCCTACAGCAGAAGGATCATCCAAGATTTAAACGAAAGGGTGAAGACTTATTTCTCGAGCATACATTGACACTTACCGAGGCCCTTTGCGGCTTTCAGTTCATAATGACTCATTTAGATGGTAGACAACTCCTAATCAAAACACAACCTGGAGAAGTGGTTAAGCCTGGTAAGTGAGAAATTTTCTTTTCCTTCAATGATAAATGTCTTTACAGTTTGTTAATTTTACAGTTGTGTCAGTAGCCGTTGATCTTCATGTATAAGTAGCTAGCTATTGACTTTTATGTTGCTTGTTAGTCTGATATTTATCTTTACAAAGGCTGCTCTAGCCATATCTGATATCATATCATTGATATCTCTTTGTTTAATGTAGATCAAACCAAAGCAATAAACGATGAAGGAATGCCGATTTATCAGAGGCCGTTCATGAAGGGTAAACTGTACATTCACTTCAACGTTGATTTCCCTGACTCCTTGACCCCAGACCAATGCAAGGCACTAGAGGCTGTACTGCCTCCCAGGTCCTCGGTCCAGCTAACTGACATGGAGCTGGATGAGTGTGAGGAAACAACTCTGCATGATATTAACATGGAGGAAGAGATTCGTCGGAAACAGGCACAAGCTCAAGAGGCCTACGAGGAAGATGAAGACATGCATGGTGGTGCACAGAGGGTACAATGCGCTCAGCAATGATTCCTACCAGCCCGAAGTGAGAAGGGATCAAATCATTTGAGAATAAGATTCGTTCTCAACATTGTTGTGATTTGTTAATCTTTTTTAAGTGCAAGTTTTTGGTAATTGAAGTGATGTTATAGGCTTTGAAAACTTAATGATACTTTTTAAGTATGCAAAGATTTAGGTATGGAACTTGACCTTAATGCGTGGTAATACAACATTTTATTTCCTTTATGTTGGAATTTATTATTGTTATTTATTTTTTCTATTTAGATTTAGAATTTTTTTTTAGGATTGTTCTCCCATATTCTAGGTAATTTCATGTTGGATATTTTGCTGTTGGTACTTAGATAATTCAACACATGTCTGCAAAAAAAAAACTACCATTTCGAAAATTTGACAGGTACTCTTAAAGTATATACAATTTGTCAAAGTACCGTCTATCCTTTGTTAATTTAACAAAAAAAGAATAATTTAAAGAAATTTTAAAAATACGTTAAAATTTTGTTGTAAAAACATTTACATGTATCTATTATTATTTAAAAAATAGAAGTACACATTTGAAAAATATGGTTCAAACTTGAAAGTGAAATGTAAACTTGAAAGTGAAATGTCCCAAAAGTAGCATCGACATTGACCTGGGAAGCACATTTTCCCGTCCATATATTATATTCAGCTTGCCAGAAAGAGACTAACATCAAGGATTTAAGTGGAAATTCCACCAAATTCAAAGGTTTGTTATTGTCCAAGAGAAACAAAGACAAAAGTTATTAAAAGAAAGAAACAAAGAAGAGATGCACATCATTGCCGCTGCTTAATGCCCTTTCCATACAATTTAACCACAAACAATTTCCCAGCTACAAAGGAGCCAACGGAGAGAGCAAATCAGGAACCATAAATGAGTCTTTTAGATAGGAAACTACAATGATTGTCCTAACTAGGTGGAGGGACCAGGACACGAACTGACCTTCTTTAGTAGTCCCTTAATCTCGCTCTCGAGCTTTGCCTTCATCTCCGGAGGCAGGTTATCCCCGGATTTCTTGAGCATTGATGTCATCATCTCAAGATTCTGCCTCATAAAATCAATATTAGGAGGTGCTTCCCCAAGACGAGGCACCGGCACCGGACTAGTAAGATTTGCAGGCAACCGGAATTCCTTTGAGGGTTTAGTAGTTAGAATAGGGTCATTCTGGAGATTATATTTAACAAGGGTTGCACCAAAGGGATTGCTTTCTTCTAAACTCTGCAATGCTTTTGTAGCATCTTCACTTCGCATAAAAACAACCCGGGTACTACTAGAATCTTTAAATATCTGAGGCTCTGATTCCTTCAAGGGCCCAAACCTGGAAAATGTTGCAACCAAAACATCTTTTGAAGGCAAGGAAGCACCAGGGGTGAATGTCAAGAGAAGAGTGGTTGCCCCTGCTCCATTATAATTTAAAATCATATTTGGAGTGCCCAAAATAACCTCTCCTTTCTTCCTTCTCCTCCTCTTCCGCACAGGTTTTTCTGTAGGCAGAACACTGTTTGTCTCCTGCAAATCTTGTGTCGATGAGTTGGGTTCAGTGCCAGTTCCATTTAGATCCGGTATGTTTGAAGTGGGCATAGGGCTCGCAAGGCTAGATTGTGCCTTTGGCTTCCTTGCTCTCTTCTTCTGAGCTGGCTTACTTCCAGATGCAAATGAAATCATGTTTGGTGCTGATGGAGGCAGAATGGTTCCACCAGAATCAGGCAGACCAACATTTAGCCCCTCTCTGTTACTTTTTTCAGCAATTGTTTCCATAGGATGTGGGCCACTTGCTTGAAAATCTAACAAAATCGATGTGAAGCTTGCATTATTTCTGTTTGCAGCAAATGAGGTTGGAGTTATAGTACTATTTCCATTTAAATCTGGTATGTTACTAGCTTCTTTAGTATCTTGATGGCTTTGTTTCTCGTTAGATGCTTCAGTGGCCATTGCTTCGGACGCTTTCACTGATAAGCTACATGGCACAAAGTTAATATTCCCATCTAATGTGCCTGGAAGAGATTTAATGTTTGATGTTGCTGAGGTTGTAGGCTTCTTTCTCTTTTGCCTTTTATTCCCGGGAAGTGTGAGGGGCGAGGAAGTAGGCTTCATTTGAAGTGGATCGTTCCCCGACAAGCAAGGATCTGTAACAGTAGCCTCTTTCTGACTAGCCATATTCTTGCAATGCATCTCGTAAATGGATTCATCGTGATATGATGAAATTCTGAATCTAGAGAAGAACCACTCAATCAGACCAAAGGTTTTACTTTCAGTCGAAAACAGGCAATCAACTGCTAGGAAATGTAGCTCAGAAAGCAGTTCAGCAGAAGATATACTGTTGAGCTCCGGATAAGCAGTTACACCATTTCCTCTGATGAATTTCCTATACCATGTTTTCTGGAACTTCTTTGCACTTCTTTTGTCAGCTGAAGAAGACCCAATAAATTCATTAACCCCTTCATGAGAAACTTTCAAAGCTACAGGATCTTCTGTTTCACCGGAAACTTTACTTTCCAAATTAACATAGGGATACGACAAGTACTTGCTCTTGCACTTCCTTCGTTCTCTCAACTCATAGCCCGATTCATTTCTTAATTCACTCTTATCATCACCGTTCTTGACAGAAACACATGTGCTGTGATCAGTCCCTTCGAGAGGAGTGCTACTATTCCCAACCCCGTCTTGAACTTCTCTCTTTCTCTTCCTCAGAGTCAAAGCCTGTTTGTTTGAGAAAACACCTTCTGCAGCAATGATGTCTCCACAGCTCTCCGGAAAAGCTACACCGTTCTCACCTGAAATCTTGGCCGAAACTCCATTCTGATTGAGCTGTATCATCTCATTCTTCATTGCATCAGATTGTTTCAACAAGAATTTATATGGTATACTGTGTTTTTCAGCATTCTCTGCATCGTATGTCGTTTCCCACAGTTGATGCAAGGGCAACTGGAAATGTCCTATGGAACAGAAAAATGCTGACAAATAGCTCTGTAGGACAACAAACTCAAGCATATCCGGCTTTGTAACAACCTGTGCAAGATTTTTGAGTTGACAAAGAAACTTCACAGGCTCAAACTGATCAGCAGAAAACTCAGCCAATTGACCAGATTTGCACTCTGCCAAGGATGCTCCTTCCTTTGTAGCGGAATTACTATTTAAGAACTTATTTTCATTCAGAACACAGGGACAGGTCAGCTCCAGTTTCAGGTGCTTCCCGAAATCATCCATAGCCTTCTCGACTGCACCAAGAAAGCTTCTAGCTTTATTATTTCTAATCATCTGATCAAAGTTCACAAGGAAAGGCTTCAACTGAGATGGGCAGCACCAAGCAACACGGCCAATACCATAGTACGCAACCAGCAAGCAGTTTTTCTCATCACCAATCAAAGCATACTCCAGCGCCTCTGAAGGATCTAAGATCTTTCCCGGCCACCAACTCAGACTTTTCGTTCTAACCCAAACAATATCAGCTACATAAAACTGATGCTCCGGTCCAACAATTAACAACTCCCCCTCATTTCCAGAGTCCTTCAACTCGTCCTCACTTGCCGTTAACCCAGTACTGTTTACTTCAGTTACAGTTTCCGAAAAGTCCACATAAAGCGATATGTTGTCCCCGGAACCTTGTACCCTATTAACCAGATCAACTCCATTAATCCCCGAACAATCATCTTCCTTCGTCCCCTCATTCTTAACAGGTTCGACAACCGCATTGTCCCCACTTCCACTATCTACTCCAACACCAATTTGATTTTCTTTCATTTTATCAACTCCATCAACCAGTAAACAACCTTCTGCAGTGTCAATAACACTAACACCATTATCTTTTACATCCATGGCTAAGCTATCTCCTCCAGCAGCATTACCATTTTCTTGAAGCTGAACATCAAAAATGGAGCCTAACCCATTACTACTTTGGATCAAAGTGAGCAAATCAGGGGCTTCATAACCTTCCCCTAAGAGTTCCAAATTTGGGTTTTTCGAATCCAAGTTTTCTGGGGTTTTAGGGTTGTCCATTATCACTATTCTCTAATGATCTGATAAATAAAAAGGAATTCAAATGCAATTCATTCAAATAAAAATGACTTAACACATATTAACCGGGAAAAAACCCAGAATTAAGAAAGAGATTATAAGTACCTGAGAGGAAGAACAAGTGAAAAAGAACATCTGGGCATTCACACTGAGAACTGAGTTGACGTCGGGTCAAAATGATTCATACAGCCGAGTTGAAAAAGGAAGGTTTTTGCGTGAGTGGTAACTGGTAAAGAGAGATTTAATAATAAATAAATAAAATAATGAGAACGGGAGAGTAAATTATGAGATTCTGAAAATTGGGCAAATTTTACTGTATCGAATGGATAAAAAGTTTGATTTGTTTGAATTATGAATGGATTAAATTAAATTAAAGATGTTGTTTTATTGTTGTAAATTTATTTAAATTAATTGATTAATCAGTTAGTTATAATTTTTTTAAATTTTTTGATTTTTTAATTCATTAAATTTATTTAATTCAGAGTAATACTATTAAAAAGTAAAATAATTATATTAATTATTAAAATATTAGGTTAAAACACATATTTTATAATGATAAGTCTTAGTTTAATTTTATAGAAAAGTATATAACTTAAAAATAAATAGATTAAATAGTGACAATGTGTAGTTTAACTTGAATGCAAAAGTTATTTCACATTTAAAGATTTTTTTAATATTTGGAGTTTTTTTTTATCAAAATATTATTTAAATGTTAATATAGTAATATAATAAAATACGAAATGTATTTTTATTTAGTTTAAAAGTGTCTATATATTTTTACTTTTACATATTATAAATTATTATTATTTTAAATATTTTATTTCCTTTAATTTTATAATAATTTATATTGCAATAAATTTAATACATCTATATATTTATCAATGTATTGGTATTAATTTTTTACATTCATAAATTATATATATATAATATTCGTGTTGAAATTTGTGTAATGCTGTCAAAATCTAACTTACATGCTTCAAAGTAACACAACATTAGGCAAAAGATCAATTAACGTGAGTCAAGTCAATGTTGTTATTTCTACTTAGGGAGGAAGAATGAGAATTTTACTCATAATAGGGGCTTGGACCCTAATTTAGACGAAGTAAAATATGTTAATTGAGAGTTTTAATATAGAAAAAATTTGGTCCTAATAAAATAGTTAATGTATTGTTTTTATTAAATTAAAAAAACTTTATTAATTGTATTTTTTAACCTAATATTTTTAAGGAAAAGGAAATAAACAAACAAAACTAATTTAGAGGTTTATTTCATACGTAAAATAAATAAAATGTTATTAGATGGATTAGTGAAAGATAAGAGTCTAAATCCTCCCTATCCTCTTAGCTAGTTTGCTATAAAGTTAATTACTCCATTATTTTCTCCGAACACGTGTTACAGAGACTTCACAACAACTATTGATCAATAACATAATGTGACGTAGGATTGTAGAGAGCTTGATGCTTTCTATGGATGAGCGTTTTACCCGAGACGGTCGGGTTCGAACCCGAGCTGGTCTGATTTGATCAGATATATTTTTATTAAAAAAACGAGTTTATGTTGGGTTTGATCGGATTTCTTTAAGGGTGAAGTCAGGTCAGGCCGAGTTCATGTTTAAAGTGAAAAAGATATCCAACTCGACCCAAAACTGATTGTGTAATTTTTCGTTATATATATATTTTTAATAAATATTTGTAATAATATCCTTTATATATATATATTTTTATAATTATGTCCTTAAAATTAAAATTTTTATTTATAATTTAGTTTTTAAAATTAATTTTTTATAATTAGGTCTCTAAAATTATTTTTTATAATTAAGTCTTTAAATTAAAACTTTTAATAGGTCAGGTCGAGTCAAATATTTTTAAAAGATGTGGTAGGGTTAGATTCAGGTTTAAAATATTTATTTTTAGGTGGGCCAAAAATCTGACTCGACCCGTGCCCATCCCTTGATTGCTTTGTATCAAGCGGACCACATCAAGATCATGAATCACAACAGTAATCTTATTCTTACGTTGGTGTATCTCCTAAACATATTTCAATCTTCCCATATACACTTCATAACTCAGTTTCTAACGCAGAATCGATTTATAAAATCTCATTATTAAGCGGACATTGCCAACATGTTTTGTCTCTAACATTCATTCACCTGTAAATCTCGACCTAACTGTGCGAATGATTTGGTTAATCAAACATTAATTAAGAATTTTTTAATACATATATTCTTATTATCTTCGTGTTACTGTTTTTATATAATAATATTCAATATTCAATTAAAAAAATTCAATACATTATATATTTATATGATTTCATAATTTATTTAGGAATATTTTGACATGTTCATCATTTGTACCATATGCTCATTTTTTTTGATACATTTGAGTATTTTTTTTCAAATTAAATTTATATAATATATTTTTAAATCCAGAACTGCCAAGTCTAATTAATATTTTAAAATAATAGCTAGTTTCGTGTGCTATTTAAAGTATTTATATATTTTTATAATTTTTGACACATTAATTATTGTTTTTATATAGATTTGGACATGTACATATTTTGTATTATGCTCATATTCTTTTGTGTCATGTAATATTTTAAAAATGATAGATTTGTTTACGATATAATATAACGATTGAAGTTATATATTAAATAAAATGATAAAATATAAAAAATCTCTCAATGTTTGTATATTTTGTCATTTAGTCCCCAATTATTTTTTGGAGTAAAGAACACTTAATATTTTAATTTAATCTAAATATACCACTCGTTAGATAAAAATCGTCAGTCAACTAACGGTTAATGGCTGGTGCTGACTGGGCTTGTCACGTGTTAACATCCGCTGAAATAGCAATATTTTATTCCTTCAATTTTAACCGCAACAAATTTGCCACATGTCATCGTCAGGTTCAATCACATGTCATCATGATATTCGGCCACATATCACCATCAAGAAGAATATGACAAAATAATTTCTTTTAAAAAATGTAACGTGGCATATGCCACGTCAGCGGATCTTAACACGTGGCAAGTCCAGTCAATATCAGACGTTGACCGTTAGTTAACTAACGGCTTCCATTTAACGAGGAGCATATTTGGACCAAATTAAAACGTTAGAGGTGTTCTTTGTCCAAAAAAATAAAGAGCCAAATAATAAAAACATACAAACATTGGGGCATCTTTAATTATTTTGCCTTAAAAAATAAGGAAAAAAACATTAAAGTTATTTGTATAGATTATATTTAATATTTTTCTTTTATCATTCAAATTTTTTATAAAATATATTTTAAAAAAGAAAATTCGTCCATCAATCGCATGTTAACCAACAAGATAATCACAATCAATACATTCGGGCAATTTCAAGTTAAAATCGATATATATATAACACCTTAGTTTTACACGTTTTTGGATCTTTATATGAGAAACATGGATAGCTCATATTAACTTTTACCTTTTTTCCAAATGATAATTTTTACATAACCCACTGTTAATATCAGTCATCCACTTCACTCATCCAATAATCTAAAAAAACGTGTTACACTGTGTAACTAGATCCTATCATATATATATATATATTAAGCAAGAGATGGGAGGGAATGATTGTTGATAGTCGCCTTCAAATCAAACAACGTAACAGGTTAATAAATTTCACCATGCTTATCGTGAGCCGATAGATCGAAGAAAATCCGCAACGTTCGGCATTAAATCACCGATTTGAGAATCAAACCTGCCAATCTGAAAACAAAGAAAGACGAATTCTAGCAGAATGCAAGTGACCCTGCATATTGTATATGAAAATGATGAGATGCAGGCATGTAGCCTAATGGATGAAAGGGTAACAATGAACATGCTTGAAGACTCGTGAATCAAATCCGAATGGTGTAAACATCGACGTTTAATGTGAAAAATGAGAAGTTCAGGGTTCTCTTTGTTAAAAAAAAACATGAAGAGATCCACATCATTGCTGCTTCTTAATTCTCCATTGATATTTGATACAAAAAACTACAGACTTTCTCTCAGCTCTTGAGTTCATATTTAGAGAGAGCAGGTTCCACAAAGCAAGAACTAACAAGAAAACAAAACATGGAACCTCACAGATAATAAGGAAACTACATCCGCGAACTTGCATAGAAACCGCTGCAATTTACAGTTCTAACTAGGAACAGGAGGAACTAAGACATGATCTGACCTTTTTCAGGAGTTCTTTAATCCCACTCTCTAGTTTTGCCTTCATCTCGGGAGAAAGATTATCCCCTGATTTCTCTAGGGTTTGTGTCATCATCTCGAGATTCTTCCTCATAAACTCAATAGGAGGAGCATCACCCGGACCATTAAGACATGCAGGCAACCGGAGTCCCTCCATGCGTTGAGTAGTTAGAATAGTGTCATTCTGAAGGTTATATTTCGTGAGGGTTGCACCCAAAGGATTGCTCTCCTGTAAACTCTGCAATGCTTTTGAAGCATCTTCACTTTGCATAAACATAACCCGGGCACTACTAGAATCTTTAAATATCTGAAGCTCTGATTCCTTCAGAGGCCCAAACCTGGAAAATGTTGCAACCAAAGCTTCTTTTGAAGGCATGGAAGAACCAGGGGTGAATGTCAAGTGGAGAGTGGTCGCAGGGGGTTTTCCGCTTGCCCCTGCTCGATTATAATTTACAATTATATTTCGCATGCTTAAACTAGCCTCTCCTTTCTTCCTCCTCCTCCTCTTCCGCACGGGTTTCACTTCAGGTGAAACGCTGTTTGCCTCCTGCAAACCTTTCATCAACGTGTTTGGTTCCGTGCTAGTTCCATTTGGGTCCAGTATGTTTACAGTGTGTGTAGGGTTTGGATGGCCAGATGGAACTTTTGGCTTTCGTCCTCTCTTCTTCCGACCTGGCTTACTTTCAGATGCAAATGAAACCATGTTTGGTCTAGTTAGGGGCACAAAGATTCCACTAGAATCAGGTAAGTTGTCTCTGTTACTTTGTTCAGCAATTGTTTTAACCGAATGCCGGGATCTCACTTGAAAATCTTCAGCCGATGGGATGGATATAGCACCTTTCCCATTTAAATCAGATAGGTTACTAGCCTCTGTGGTCTGCTGATCAGCAAAGTTCATATTCACATCCGACATGCCAGAAAGAGATTTAGTGTTAAATGTACCTGAGTTCGGAAGCTTCGTTTTCTTTCGCATTTTATTCCCAGTAAGGGGTGAGGAAGTAGGTTTCATTTCAGTAGCTGGCAAGGAAAGATCGCTAGCAGTAGCCACTTTCTGGTTAGCCATATTATTGCAGTGAACTTTATATATGGATTCATCATGATATGCAGAAATTCTAAATCTGGAAAAGAACCATTCAATCAGACCAAAGTTTTTACTTTCAGTTGCGAACAGGCGATCAATAGCAACCAAATATAGTTTAGAGAGCAGTTCAGAAGAAGATGTATAGTTGAGCTCTGGATAATCGGTAACATCACTTCCCCTGATGAATTTCAGAGTTATAGGATCTTCGGTTTCATTTACACCTTTATTTTCCCAGTTAACATAGGGATATAACAAGTACTTGCTCTTCTTTCGTTCTCTCAACTCAAGTCTCATTTCATTTCTTAATTCAGTGCCATTTTCCAAGGAAGAAACGCAAATGCCCCGGTCAAGACCTTCAAACTGAGTGGTTTTATTCATCACTTCAAAATAAATTTTCCTCTTTCTCTTCTTAGAAGTTGAAGCCTGTTTGCTTGAGCTAACACTTGCTCCAGAAATAATGTCTCCACAGTTCAATGGAAATGCACCTCCATTCTCATCCGAGATCTTGGCCAACGCCCCATTCTGATTGAGCTGGGACGTCTCATTCTTTCTTACATCAGATTGTTCCGGCAAGAACTCACATGAGAAGATATTTTCTTCAGCTAACTCAGCATCGGCATCTTTTCCGCCAATTGAACTGCAGCCAGCACTGTCTGCATCATATGTAGGTCCCCAAAGTTGATGCATAGGCAATTGGCAATGTCCCATGGAAAAGTAAAAGGCTGACAAATAGTTCTGTAGGGCAATAAACTCGAGCATACCAGGCTTAGAAACAACCCGTGCAAGATTTTTTATTTGATAAAGAAATTTCTCAGGCTCAAACTGAACGGCGAAAGACACCCTCAATGGACCAGATTTGCATTCTGCCATAGAAGCTCCTTCATTAGCAGCGGAATTACTAGATAAGAACTTATTTTCTTTCAGAACACAAGGACATGTCATCTCCAATTTCAGGTGCTTCCCAAAATCATCTACCGCCTTCTCAACTGCACCAAGAAAGCTTCTATCTTTATTCTGTCCAATCATCTGATCGAAGTTCAAATGGAAAGGCTTCAACTGAGATGGGCGGCACCAAGCAACATGGCTACTACTAAAGTACACAACCAGCAAGCAGTTTTCATCGTCACCAACCAAAGCATACTTCGGCTCCTCTGAAGGATCAACAATCTTTCCGGGCCACCAACTCTGACTTTTGATTCTAATCCAAACAATATCACCTACATGAAACTTATGCTCCTGCCCATCAATCATCAACTCCTCATTTCTAGGATCCTGCAATTCCTCCTTACTTATCATTAACCCACTAGTGAGTACTTCATTTAAAGTACCTGTAAAGTCTACATAAAGCAATATGTTGTCTCCAGAAACTTGTATCCTCTTAACCAAATCAACTCCATTAATCCCCGAAAGTTCATCTTCTTTTGTCACCTCATCCTTAAAAGTTACTACAATCGCATCATCCACACTTCCACCATCCATTCTTACTTCCAACCTCTCATCTGATCCAGCCACTACAACACCAATATGATCCTCTTTCTTTTCATTAACTCCATCATTAAGCCTACATAAAAAACTTGAGAAGTCGACATAAAGTGATATGTTGTCTCCAGAAATTTGTATCCTCTTAACAGAATCAACTTCATTAATCCCCGAACAATGATCTTCCTTTGACCCCTCATTCTTAGCATGTTCTACAACTGCATTGTTCTCACTTCCACTATCCACTCTTACTTCCAACCTCTCATCTAATCCGGCCACTACGACACCAATATGATCTTCTTGTATCCTCTTAACCAAATCAACTCCATTAATCCCCGAACAATGATCTTCCTTTGACACCTCATCCTTGTCATTTTCTACAACCACATTGTCCTCACTTCCACTATCTACTATTACTTCCAGCCTCTCATCTGGTCCGGGTACTACGACACCAATATGATCATCTTTCTTTTCATCAACTCCATCATCCACTAAACAACCTTCTACAATGTCGATGACACCGACACAATTTTCTTTTACATCCATAGCTAAACTATCTAGTCCAACAGCATTACCATTTTCTTGAACCAGAGCATCCAAAGTGGAGTCCAACCCATTACTACTTTCATTCAAAGTAAGCCAATCAGAATCTTCTTCTAAGGGCTCCAAATCTGGGTTTTTTGTTTCTAGGGTTTCTGGGTTCTTCATTAGCACTATTCTCCAAGCATCTGATATGGGAAAAAAATTCAAACATAGTAAAATAATAATCAAAGCTTTGTTCTTACAGTCACACCATTCGTTCAATTAAAACTATCAATATCAAAGGGGAACTCATAATTAAAAAAGAGAAGATTAATATTACCTGAGTGTAAAAAAATGTAAAACAAATATTTTCAAACTGAGTCAATTGCGAGTCAACATAATTCACTAACCCGAGTTGAAAAGAAAGTTTGAGTCTTCTCTATCGAGTCGGCGGTAATAATCAAAGAGTGGAAAATGGTCAAACAAGTTTAACTAAACAAATGTTGAAAAAGAAGCTTTTTTTTTTTTCTTTGGGGGGGGGGGGGGGGGACTACCCAGATAGTACCTCAGTTATTGCAAAGATGTCGTGTTTTTTTTTTTTTTTTTGTTCAATGCAAAGATGTCGTTTTAGTATCTTAATTTATTTTATAAAATAGTAACTAACGTTATATTACGATTTCATTTTAGAACTTCAGCCGTCACATGGATTAAATAATTAAAATATTGATTTAATTAAAATAATAATTTAATACAAATATAAACCCCAAAACGTGATTGTTTTAAAGGAAAAGGTGAAGAAGAAGAAGGGTTGATGGGTGGGAAGGGTTGTTTTTAGTGGATGCAAATGAAGGAAGGGGAGAAAAAAATAACGGCCAACTGTTGTCACTAAATTTTCATTTAATTGTTTATTTGTTTTGCTTTTATTTTATTGTTGTATTATATTTATGTCATCCGATTTAATAATATTGTAGTAGTGTTATTATATTATTAGTGTTAGTATTGTTATTATTAGATGTAGTAATTTTAAAACCTATAAGGAGGAATTTTTATTAAAGGAAATAAGTCCATTAGAAATAAATAGAATCTATTTATAATAAGAAAAAGCCCGTTACAATATACAAAAATTTTATTTAAATAAATGTCCATGTACAAAGGGGCTTGTTCGGCCCAATTTTGATAAAAAAAACCCTAAGGCCCTAATCCTTTTGTGTTCATGCACAGCCTTTGGATGGTCGTTAGATCACAAACCGATCCAACGGCGCAGATGAGGACGCGGTAAACCCTAGCTTGAAGGTTTGGCGCCAAATCATTTCGCAACCATTCAATGGAAACATGATCCAACTATACAAATCACGCACGAAAGCCCTAGTTGGAAGAGATTAAGCGCCACACCCTCATAGTCGTTAGATCAAAGAGTGGTCTAACGGCCTAGATCGCTCCAATGCTATCTTTGTTTTTAATTTTCATATTTTTTCACGTGACTCTCGTACAAGGCTTTCTCTTTCCTAGTACAATGTCGGGTACAGAGGCAGGAGAGCGTGCCGTCTACAGGGTTGGTAGCAAAAGGGAGAAGGACATGAAGTTTGTTTTTATCCACTTTTGAAAGTACGAAAGAAAAGGGGAAAAGAAAAAGATAAAGAGAGGTCTTACCCGAAAAAGTGGGGAGGATGAATTAAAAAAGAGAGAAAAAAACAAAAAGTAAGAGAGAGAATATTCACCTATTTAATGAGGAGAAACCCTAGCCACATAAACCCACACATTCTCTCTCCAGCCGTCAACTATCACATTAACTCTCACTTTTTCTCTCTCCCTTAAAGCTGACACACGTCCCCATCACCTCCCCTCTCCCATTAATTCATCAGTTTTCCCCCACCTTTTTCAACTTTCCATATTTTCTTCATCATCATCATCCGTCCCCTCAACTTCTTCATCTTCTTCAACACTCAAACTTTTCCTTCATCCCTTCAATTTTCTCCCAAACACACAAAATACCCTTCACCATTTTCTTTCCCTTCACATATTCACTCCTCCCCATTTTCAACAAAACTTCATGGCTCATTGTAAGAACGTCCCTGAGACTTCCGATCGTCCTAAACAACAACCAACCCTGAAAATTTCTAACTTTCTTGACGAGGCAGCAAAGGAGAGATGGACAAAGATCAAAGATAGGAATGTTCTTCCAGAACTAGGGTTTAAATACCCTAAAGAGGAAGAAGATTAGTTCGACCAGTCTATAATAGATGTCATTGGAACGCATGAGTGGAAAACCTTCGCTGTTCACCCTGGGGAGATTTGTACCTCACTTGTAAAGAAGTTCTATGCGCACCTCACAAGTCCAACACAATCTACAGTTCATGTGCGAGGAGAGCAGATAAAGTTTACTGCCGCAGCAATTAACAAGTTCTATGGGCTAAAGCACACTGTAGACCGCCACACTTCTTTTGTGATAACAATGGACGCACAGACACAACGCGAGGTGCTAGAGGATATTTGTTTTCAGGGAACGATGCTGGACAACAACAAGTCAGTCGAGAGAGGACGCCTCAAACCTGAGGCAAAGTTATGGAACCATTTTGTGAGACATAAGCTTATACCTACATTACACATTGCTACTATCCACATCTCTAGACTTTTTCTCATTCATTCGATAATATATGGTAGACGCATTGACATAGGAAAGATAATAGTGGATGAGGTATATGCTTGTTTGAAACGACCTCGTAGTCATCTTGTTTTCCCTAACCTGATTACTACCTTGTGTAAGAGAAAAAATGTCTTCATAGACGATCTAGTGGATGCAACTATTTCAGGAAAGACAAGTTTAACTCCAGCCCTCATTACGGAACTCCGAGGATTCAATGAAGACATGCCTCAACAAACAATGAAGGGAGGAGCTAAAAGTTTTGCTGCAGCACGAGTAGCAGCATTGGTGGCAACAACAAAAGAACTGAGCACCGAGCTCAGCCTGATGAAGGCACACCAGCGGGCGTACTTTAAGTATGCCCAACACCGCGATAGTGCCATATCATCCTACTTAAGCAAACTTCTGCCAGACCAGAACGTGTCATTTCCACTGTTCCCCACGGAGTTACTACAAGCCCCCACCACTGCTACAACAAGCACAATGTCCCCCAGTGACCCTAGCTCCGTCCAACCTGCTGCCAAGAAGAAGACTCCGAGAAAGAAAGCACCAACAACTCCCACTGCCCAACCAGAAAAAGAAACTCCTTCTGTTTAGCCTACTGTCGAAGAGACCGACCTAGTGGCTACCCTGACCAAGAAAAGGAAACATACCAGGAAGGAAACTAACCCAACACCGTCACGACCGGAAAACCCACTTCTTGAGCCAGAGCATGTACCAAGTGATCCTGAGGAAACCCCTCTGAAGGAAACCACTACAGCACAAACAACTGAGCCGACACCAGTGCGATCTGTAGATGCTACAACTTCCAGACCAAAAACACGCATCAAACATACTGCTGAACGTGCCAGACCCTCATCCAGTGCTCAGTCAGTATCCTCAGAGAGTGTGGACGATGTAGCAAACCCACACTATTACTCCTCTGAAACATCAATGGACAATACCAGAAGCACGACATAGCCTCCACACCCAGGAGGTAACTAACTTTTTTTCTTTTCATTTTTTCATTTTTCATCATTTTTCATGGCGTATAGTGTAGATTAGTTTATGCATTGCGGACACTGCATCTCTTAAGTTTGGAGTGTTAGTGTTCATAGTTAATATTTTGCTTTAGCATATGCATTATATGATAGAACAAAAAAAATTGCTATGGCATTCTGTTTAGTCTAGAGACAGTCTATGAATATATTTATGATATCTGGCGACGGAATCTTAAAGGCCTGAACTAAGTTAGAAAAACACAACTAGCTGAGATCTGTAGAACTGACTTTAGGATCTAGTTGTAATAATAAAAAATTGTTACACAGTTGCTCTCTTTCTATAAGTAAGTTTGTTAGAGAAAAAAATTTCAGGAAGAACCCTAGTAAACTCTGATATGTAAACTCTAGAGAATTCAAAAGAAAATTAGACGACCATGTGCTCAAACAAATGAATAAATGCTACGACATATCTGTAGAAGGACACTCCGCTTTGCTATAGCAATTTTTTTGTTAAAAATGGGGGGGGGGGGAAGCTTTTCTATAGCATATGAGTGAATGAAAGTTGTCACGGGATGACTTTGCCTACTAGCTCGGGGGGTGAGAGGTTTGCTCCCTGCTAACCTAGAGTTAAGGACGGTAGGTGTGATGAGCTGACACCTTTCGTAGTAGAAAACCTATATCATTGGGAGTTTACAAATTGGAAAAGAACTAGAGAACATAGTTAGGGTATAACTAGGGAGCTTCCTTGAAAATTTGTCTCGCCAGCTTAAATATAGGAGGAAAGCAGCCACACACACGCACACAACTTAGTCCTAAGGAATGTTCTTAAGGATCTCACATATGGTTGTATATATTTAATTATTTGCCTAAATTATTTCTGAGGACTGAAATATTGCCATAACAATCCTCTAGGTTAAATCTTTGCCATAGTAATTCTTTTGTTATGTTTTATTCATTGCTTGAAGACAAGCAATAGCTAAAGTTTGAGGGTGTGATAACTGCATAAATATCCTTGTTTTCATACATTTTTACTATAGTATTTGTCTGTTCTTGAGTTCATACCATAGCATTTAGACTGCATTTAGGTTGCATTTTCTTCTTCTGGGTGCATCTTTATCTTTGCTAGTTATTGGTCCATCTTGAGGGGTACTGCTCGAAAGGTTGGTATTGGTTGTGGCAGTGCGCAGGAAAGGAGTCAAGAGAGAAAGTCGATGTCGGGAATTGCTATAGCATGATGGAAGTGGATATTGGCCAGCACGTGAGATACATGTGAGCTGCAGAAGCACGTGAACATGCAAAAAGGACGATCTGACATGTGCAGTAGCCGATACCCACCTACAGACTGTCCTCCTTGTCCCCTCGTAGCAGACCTTGTCGGTGGATATTCCTTGGGATTATCAAGGCATCTTTAGGGCACCAAACCCTAGAAGCCTCCACTATAAAGGGGAGAGAAGCTTGGAGAAAAAATGTGTTGAGTATTGTGTAGTGCGTTGCAAAAAGAGAGGCAGAAGAGAGAGAAAAGGAGAGGGAAGTTTTCACCTTCATCTTCTCCAGCTTGGTGTCCTCCATCGTTGAAGCTCCAAGGAGTGGCCTCACCGGCCTCGAGAGAGGCGGTGAGCCTAAGACAGTCAGGCAGTCCATGGCGGAGAGGGAGTTCACCTTTCTTTCTGTCGCTATAGCAATTTCTTTTTATATCTTTATATTTGGTGATGTTATCGCAATGATACGTTGGATGATATTGCCCAGCCATGAACTATTTTAGTTGGCTAAGGTTTGATGAATGATTTTATTTTGAGTACTTTTTAATGCACGTTATAGATTTTTCAGTGTTTATCATGATTCTATGCTTCGCTTATACATTTCTCATTTCCTTAAAGTTGTAAGAGCTTAGGGTTGTAAGTGCTTTGAGAGATAGGCCCTACCTTAAGCGCCTTCGAGAGTTGGTCATTCTTTAAGTGTATGATGGGGTTAGTAATCGAGAGAGCTAGCCTTAGAACCCTCATAAGCAATGGAGTGACTGTTGAGAGGCGAACTCCAACCTACCTTAGAGATAAGTGATAGGTTTCAAGGGCTAAAAATGATAGTTTGTGAAGGATAGGAGAGTGTTAAGAGTTTACGCCGAGAGGTATTGCTGTAGCATTTCTGACTCCCAGTTTCCTGGCTAGAGATAGTTTACGAGCACTCCTAGCAAATTCCGCCTAGCATAGAAGATAGCTGAAGAGCCTTAGTATCGTTAAGAAGCTTGAGTTAGGTTGTCCATCATTCCCAGCCAGTCATTCCGTAGTGAGTTTCGCTTACGAAAGGGGACCTGCTTATCATATTGTTATCTCATCTTTCGCTGCACTGTTTCGCTTCATTATTATCTTACACCATATCTTTTACTTTAGCATTGTCATCTGCAAAAAGTTCAATCTTTATTGTTACAGCAACCGTGAATACGTCCAATCCCTGTGGAGACGATACTCACTCATCACTTTATTACTCGTTCGTCGTGTATACTTGCACCATTTGCGTATCATTTATAGTATTGCACGATCTCGCAACAGCAACACACATTCGATAAGGACATCAATCTTCAAAAGAACAACAATAAAACTTCGAAAAAGAGCATAACATACCCAGGGACAAATCTTATGACATTAATTTCATCTTTGAAAAAGAGAGCATCTTACAAGCGTGGCCCTCTCATGGTTCCCAAAATCAAAGCAAAGTGTCTCTATTCGGTTACAATCCATTTAATATCATATCGTTGTAAACATTTATCAAAAGACGAGACTATTGTTTGGTGATGAGAAAAGTGAGAACATTGTTGTAATCAGAGACATTGTCATCAGAGTTATATTTGAATTTGTCTATAATTAAATCTGAAAATGGGAGACATCATAGAGTCTTATCTGCACCTATTTTTAACAACAAAAATAAGTGGTTTGTGAATCTCGCAAATGAAAGAAATCGATACTTATAAAATTTTGAAATTTTTACTTGAAATTGACTAAAAATGAACTTAATCGGTAAAATTATTGTAACAGTAAGAGTTTTGTTTGTTATATTTTGCTCTATCGCTAATGGTTTAAACTCAACTTTAATACCATAAAATTTTTATTTGTTTTACTGTAATTAATATTTTTAAATAATTTATGTAATATGAATTGATTTTTTTAAAAATAATTTAATAAATATATATTGAAACAAATAAAGTATTAGTGGTATCATAGCAAAATCAAACCATTGGACTGTGAGGATCAAACAATTACCTTATGGTCATAAATCCAAAATTTATCAAAATCCTATTAAAAGCAGCCCACATTTGATAGAGACAAAAATCTTCAAAATAATAAGGCTCCAAACAAAAACAAAACAACAACACAACTATAGCTACTAAATGAGCATAACATACGCTAGAGATTAATCTTATGGCCTTCATTTAATCTCTAAAAAAGAGAGCATTTTGTAGGCGTGAACTTCTCATTGTTCCCAAAATCAAACGTTTGAATGTGCCTTTATTCGATTGTACTCAATATAGCATCATATATTATAAACATCTCTTAAAAGACGGGACCATCGTTTGGTGCTGAGAAAAGTGATTGTTGTACTTAAAGACATTGTCACCATAATTTCATTTAGATTTGTCTATATTTAAACTCAAAAAAGAGATACGACGCAGAGTCTTGTTTGCATTTATTTTCAACAACAAAAACAAGTAGTTCCCTTCCACTTTGATCATCCTATCTAGTACTTCATTGTGCATCAAGATTGGCGATGTTTGGCTCTATGAACGATTTTTCGGTGATGTTGCATGTTCACCAACCGTTGTCAAGGTTTCTATCATTGAAGCTTTTCTTGTGGAGTTGGCTCGATCATAGTTGCAAGGATAACTCAGACAAGATCCTCGTTATAGGAAGCCTGCCTCCGAAAAGAGCTCTCGCAAGGATTTTAGTCTGGTCCTAAGTTTTCCTTTATGTTATGAAGTGGTTTCTTCTCCAATGCTTTCATTGTTGCTGATTTTTCACTGCTCGGTTATGCTTAGTCTTAGCCTCTTATGGCATTTGTTTCTTTCAAAATTTTTTTGTTTGGCTAACTTCCGGTGTTGTGTGAATTTTATGTGGTCCTTTGTGACCATCTCAAGGGAAATTTGGTTGTATGTTTTCCTTTGTTTGGAATGAATGAATGGATTAAGTTTTTCGGTCAAAAAAATATCAGGCTTATTCATAGTTTAAAGCCGAACATTCAATAAAATTCAAGAAAATAATGTTAAAAGAAAATAGATCACCGAAAAGAAGAGCTAGAATGCGATTGTGAAAATATAGTAATTCTTAAAAATAAGTTTACTAGATTCAAAAGATCATTCACTACATCACTCTACTGGATTTTTAAGGTTAAAAGAAACATGTATTTGTTTTATAAAAAAGTTTAATATAGAAATAAGTGCTTAAATTATAAATCTTTTAAATTTTAGGTATTTAATTTTTTTATAAAAATAATTGTCTAGTGTTTATACCGTTACAATTTTAGGTGTCTGATCGTTAAATATCATTTAAAAAATGTGTTATCCACTCAATGCTTAACACGCGATAATATTTTATTTTATTTTTAATTTTTTAGAAAAAAAACTTTACTTTTTTGAAAAATTCTTCAAGTCAATCCCCAAATCCCTAAAAATTACAAACTCAAAATCTTCATCGCTGTCACCACCGATTTTTGTCGTTGAGCCTACCCCTTCAATCACCGAGACCAGCTAACCATTTTCCTCAATTCATCGTCGTCAGAAACTAACGAATGGCAAATTTTAAATTATTAAAGATAAAAAATAATTAAAAAATTAGAAGATAAACATTGTATGTGTCAAATTTTAATTGGTTAACAATTTTTTTAATGACAATATACTATTAAGCACCTAAAATTGTAACAGTACAAACACTAGACACATATTTTTACCAAAAAATAATTTAGACACTTAAAGTTCACAAAATGTATAGTTTAGACACTTATTTATATATTAAGCCTAAAAATATAAGTTTCAAGAATTGTTTTCTTTTTTAAAGAATTTAGAAGAATCGAGTGACCGAAACAAAATAATTGAAGATGAGTGGCCAAAATCAGAAGAAATGAAACCAGAGCGATCACTACTACTGTAATTTACCCAAAAATAAAAAGGTAAATAAAAGAGAGACCTTTGCCGCGCGCGCTCTCTCTCTCTCTCTATGTCCTTTATAAACCTAAGGCCTCAAAATTTCCCTTATCCTCTGATCTGAGAAGTGAGAACCTATCGCCTCAAAATTGAAGCTTGAAAACAAAATTCCTTTATCGACGGCTGCTCCGATTGTAAGTATTTTTAATCCTTCGAATCCAATTTTTGTCTCGTCAAAGTCTGCATTTTTAAAATTTGGATTCTTTATTTCCCAGAGTTAAAATTTGTAATTGGACTCGCCTTTGACTTGTGTTGGTTGATTATTTTTGGAATTTTGGATTGGTTGTGAAGATACAATAGTAGGTTTCTAATCACTGTTAAAGCATATTGATTGAATAAATGATTTTGAGGTTGTCCTTTTGAACTCTAGTTGTATTTGCAGTTTGGGAATGAATAGTTGATATAATAGCAAGGCAAATTTGAATTTCGAATTATAGCTTGAAAATTTGACTTTTTCCAGAGTTCAATTTTGCAATTCGATTTGTCTTTGACTTGCCTCGGTTAATTATTCTGTAATTTTAGACTAGTAATAAAGATTTAATTGTATGTTTTTAATCATTATTCTGAATATCTTTTTGCTATTTATGTTTCTGCAGTTTGGGGATGAATATTTGATAAAATGGCAAGGCAAAGTAATACCCTTTTTCTTGAACAATGGCTGAGGACTAATGTTGGTGGCATTAACCAGATTGTATTCGGACATTCTTCGGCATCTTCTTCGTCTGCTCATGCCATCATTCAAGCCTGGTCTGAGCTCAGAGATTCACTTCAGAACCAAACATTTCATCCCCATATCCTCCAATCATTGAAAACCCTCCTTAACTCGCAAGCTTCTCTTCATGTTGCTGATCCTCAAGCGAAGCTTCTTCTATCTGTACTTTCATCCCAAAGTTTCAATCGTCCTTCTGAATCATACCCTATCTTGCTCAGGCTTCTTTATATTTGGGTCAGGAAGTCTGTCAGGCCGTCTGCTGCGCTCATTGATTCAGCCGTGGATGTCATTTCTCGTATATTTGCTACTGAATATGGTTCGAAGAAAAGCCCTTCTTTTCTTGCTGAAGGTATTCTTATTTTAGGGGCCATTTCATTTGTGCCTTCTGTGTCTGAAAGCTCAAAAATAGCGTGCTTGGAGTTGCTTTGTAGGCTGTTGGAAGACGATTACCAATTGGTTAGATTAGGAGAAGAAATTATCCCTAGTGTGCTGGCTGGACTCGGATACGCATTATATTCTTCTGTGGATGTGCTTTTTGTTAGAGTTTTGGATTCTTTGTTGGGAATTTGGGGAAAGGAAGATGGCCCTCGTAGTACGGTTCCTACTGCTCTAATGATCTTGCATTTGGTTGAATGGGTTGTTTCTGGTTACATAAAATCACGTTCCCTAAAGAAAATTCAAGCATTTTCACGGCGTACTTTGGTGACTTCGGAGGCGAGCTATGTTCCATTTGCTCTGGTTATGGTTGCAGCTGGCGTATTGAGAGCTTGTGGACAAACAGCCAATGGCCAAGGGCTAGAGTTTGTTTCCATACTACGGATTTCTGCAGAAAATCAGATAGCCTTTGTTGCACAACAGTTGATTTCTAAAACTAAAGTATCTATAAACTCAGAGAATAATCCCACAAGTAGTTTTCTTCGACAATGTTTATCATTAGCCTTGGCTCGAAGTGGTGCAGTGTCATTCTCTGCCCCTGTGCTTCTGTGCCTTGCATCGACATTGTTAAGGGAAATCTTTCCCCTAAAGCACTTATATATGCAGATTCTTCAGTTTATCCATAGTAGTGGGCCTGAATTTAGAATCAACGAGATTAAAAGACATCTAAACAGTGTTCTTTTTAAGGAAGCAGGTGTCATAACCGGGGTTTTCTGCAACCAGTATGTCTCTGCAGATGAGGAGAGCAAAAGTTTCGTGGAGAGCCTTATATGGGACTACTGTCGGGAAGTTTACTCTGGTCACCGAGAGATCGCTTTGTTGCTTAATGAAAGAAACAATGAGCTACTTGTTAATTTGGAGAAAATTACGGAATCTGCTTTTCTTATGGTTGCGGTTTTTGCTTTGACTGTAACAAAGCAGAGATTAAATTCAAATTTCTCTCACGAAGTACAGAGTGAGCAATCAGTTGGGATATTAGTTTCTTTCTCTTGCTTAGAATATTTCCGACATATCCGTTTGCCAGAATATATGGATACAATTCGACAAGTTGTCGCATGTGTTCAGGAAAACGAGTCTGCCTGCATCTCTTTTGTCGAATCCATGCCCTCCTACGTCGACTTGATCACTTGGGAAGGTATTTTCTTTGTGATCATGAGAATACAATGTTTACACGCCTTTTTATTGAGGGTTACACTACTAAGATCAAGTAATTTTGCAACAGATTCAAGTTCTCAGATGTTTTTCAATTTTGCTCTACCAACTGTTGGTTTTACGTGGATTTGAATTTCATCTTGTAGGCTTTTCCTTCAAGCAGAAAATGGAGTATGAATGGTCCAAGGATGAGGTACAAACCGCTCGTGTTTTGTTTTATGTCCGGGTTATTCCAACTTGCATTGAACTATTGCCTGCTCACGTTTTTAGGAGGGTGGTCGCTCCATCTATGTTTCTGTATCCTAAAATACATGATTACTTTAACTTGAAAAGCTTAGGATTCGTATTAAACTGTATAAACTTTGGTTCCTGATAACAATGGTGAATAGATACATGGGACATCCGAACGAAAAAGTAGCTCGAGCCTCACATTCAATGTTTGTAGAATTCATGTCTTCAGGAAAAGAACCCGAGGATGAACGAGTGTCACTGAAGGAGCAACTTGTTTTTTATTACATGCAAAGATCTCTAGAGGTACATAAAAAACTTATTGCTACCGAAACACGTTATCGAACTCGTGAGACTAAACTAATCTTCTTTCTTGTTATGAATATAGGGATATCCTGGCATTACTCCCTTTGAGGGCATGGCTTCCGGAGTTGCAGCCTTGGTTCGACATCTTCCTGCTGGTAGCCCGGCAACATATTATTGCATTCACTGTCTTATTGATAAAGCTAATAACCTCTTAGGTGATTTGATCACTTTAAAGGACGGTGACTGGAAAAACTGGCAAGGAGGGCCGGAACCATGTAAAAAAATCCTTGAGCTGCTCTCGCGTCTTATCTCCCTTGTCGATATACAGGTAAATACTTGCATATGTTAATTCCTTCTGTATAGAGCCTTTTTCACAGTTCTTTTTGGTTCTTCCTTTTATTTTCCCCGTAAAGGGTTTTGACTAATTAAAATCTATGTTTGAACCCTCCAAATGCGTGAACAGTCTGCATATCCGATATATTCTTGGACCCTCCAAGATAAATATAAACTTGGAACATATTTGTGTCTGACAATTACAATTTACAACCGAGTCTCTGAGCAACAAAGTAGTAATTGGTATCGACGTTTACTCATTTGTGTAGGTATTACCAGCTCTAATGAAGTCGTTGGCACAGCTTATTATCCGGCTACCGAAAACAGGCCAGATCATGGTTCTTAACGAGTTATATGCCCAAGTTGCTGAATCAGATGATGTCACTCGCAAACCGACTTTAGTTTCATGGTTGCAGTCATTGTCTTACCTTAGTTCTCAAGCGACTTCCAAAGGAAGGGAAAGAAAAGAGACTATAGAAACAAATGCGCGTCTGTGAGACATTTTGATAAATGGTATGGCAAATTTTCCAATAGAAGACCCGGAAAATGCATAGGGATGAGTTCACATGCAAACCAACTTTGGTTTCATGGATTCCCTTTGTAGTGAAAGCCAGAAGCGGGGATCTGAAGTGCAAATAAAACAAATCTATAAAGAAATGAAACACTTTGGTCTATAATTATTGATTATCGTCTTTTCCTGTCCGAAGAATATAAAAATTTCTATTCGGGTTTGGCCAATCATGTAAAAATGTTACTCTAATCTATTCATAGGATGATAAAATCTAAATCGTCCAATATATAAAAACAAACTTTTGTTGCACATAACATAACTATTAGCTTTTTTTGCCGATGATCTCTTCATTTTTCTTAAAATATTTATACTCAAAACATGATCATTCGAATATAAAAGAATGAGCATATCTTATCAAACATATACCCGTAACCGGATAACATAACTTGCACTCACTCAAGGTTTCCTTTGCATCAACTGTTTATTTTTCTTACCGTACTCAACACGTGTCTAACATATATTAGATGGGCATTGAAATACGACTCCCTAAGGACCATTCACCTGGGCTAACAGCAAGTGTTGAATACCGATATGTGTCGAACTCGGTTTTGCTCAAGGGTCATACCCTCGTACTCACGTCCAAACTTGTCGAACACAGGTACTTCAGGGAAAACAAAAAGAGTCCGGATAACATAGATTTAAGAAACTATCTGCAAACCACAATTCCCTACTTGGTCTTAACCCTCCCACCTGACCTTTTCTTCCCTTTTAAATCTTTTACTGGTGCAAAGCTCTCGAGAATCAATTACCAGGAATGAGGTAAGTAATGGAAAAGTAATAACTTCCCACAATTGCGAAGGATGCAATCCCGCTACGAGCCATCCGTAACCAAATGCCACGGAACAAGAGATTTCTATCTGCAGGGTGCATGCCAGTGAGTTTCTCGAATCTTTTCCCCGGTGTTTTCCACTTGAGAAGCTTTCTCTCCATTGAAATGAACTGCATGGAAAAAAAGTAGCTACATGAAGGCAATTGGCATAAGAGTAAGGCATAGTAACTGATATGCTAGGCCATCAAAGACAAAGTGGCGCCAAATAGAAGAAATACCTTGGGCAACACTGAACATTGTGATCGACTTTTGGCAGTGTCAAAACCATGAGATGCAGCAGCAGCAACTGAACCCGAAAACCCTGCCGCAAGACTAACAGCTAAAGGGGATAGTGGACCAATTTCTTCATCATGCCTGAGGGGAAAAACAAAAGCTTTCAAATTTTAGCCACACAAACTGGCATCCAAAATCTAAAACCAAAATCCTACAGACAGTTCAAGCAATGCTTGAAACTCATCGCAGAGAATTTCACATAATTCCATGTAATGGTATTCCATCTAAATTTTTTATTTCATGTGTGCCTTATACAACCACGGAAAAGTGAACGGACAAACAGCTGGCGAACCTTGTGAGACTACAGACAAGGAAAACTGTCACAAGAACTTCTGATTATGTAAATTATCATAGAAACCTGAGATCGTCTTCAAACTTAACACCATTATATTACATAGGAAATATAGGACTAGCTCTCACTAAAATGTTACAAAATACTAAACCCTCGATGACCTAAAACATTATGTTTAAATGCTCTTTATTTTAAAAGAATAAAAATGTTGTATTTTTCATTCGCAGTAAAATCCTATTCAGATTGTCTGTCTAATTTTAAAAAAAAAAAATCATGATTTTAGATCTGAGAAGTATGCTTAACACACCTTCCTATCACGAAGGCCAACAAAAATTCCCCGAAAAGAAAAACATAGATAAAAGGGATCTCCAACGTATTGGCAAATAAAGTGCCACAAACAGCAACCGATTAAAGAATCCAAGTCTTTATTTACTAATGTGCAGACAGAGACAAAAGTCACGTTAACAACTAAGCAATATATTCAAGGGAACACTCCAATTGTTAGATCTTGGTCCTTTCAAATGGAGAGTTGCAGGTTTAAACCTTGGGGAGAAGGGGTGGGATTGAAGGGATCTGAAAGGACTACCTTCCTCGAATAGCTCCGAGAACCAATAGTTTACAAGTGCCAAATATACGTTATAAACTGAATCACAACTGAATCAAATACCATTGAAGGCAAGGAAAACTAAGTCATTTTCCTGATTGAAGTTTGTTGATAGAGCAGACATACATAATAGAGAAACAAAGGTTTATGCTTCAAAAACAGAAAAGACAACAAATAAAAAGAAAAAGCTTAATAAATACACGCAAAATCACCGAATCTTGATTCGTAAGTTTTCCAAGCTTGTCAAACTTCAGAATCTTAAGTTGTCCAGAAAGAACATCAATAACTAGACCAATAGACAACGTAGAATTATGTTTTCTTTATTGTTATAAAACTTTAATAATCTCCATCAGGCAACACCTATGTGCATCTGGAAACATTTCGTTTCTTTCTTTTCTTTAACACTAGATTTTGCATTATCACATTAACACAGTAAAAGTAAGTTAAATCAAGGTTTGAAGTTCTCAATGAGACAACGGTAAACTTGAACAAAAAGATCAGCGGATTTTCTGATTTATTTGGGTCAGGATCTCTCTCTATTCTCCTTAGCATTATAAGGGTAAAACATAGTTAGGACCTATGTTGCTCTAACTCTTCATTTTGCTTGGAGTACCCTGAAAATAGTGGACATGGTATGAGGATATGACCCTCCAAGGACACTCCAAATACTTGGGAAAAAACTAAATTGAACATATCAATGTCAGACACATGCCAGTATCCAAAACTCATTCTCGGGTTTGAGTAGCATATGTTAGAACAATGACAAGAAGTTGCAGGCATATAATCAACTAAAAATATTCAATATGGAAGCTCTATGCACGAAATGGCAAGGAAAAGGCTCAAAAGAGCACCTGGGTGGGGGATTCATCCCAGCCGCCTTCCAATTAAGCATAATTTGGTGCAAACATTCCCATGTTGAGAAGAATATGCCACCAAATACAGAGTCTCGGGCAACTCCTGACCGAAGGCCTCTCCACAATGCACCCCCTCCTTCCAGAGAAATGATTTCAGATGGTCTCCGGACATCATATACTGATGGTGGCCTCCCAGACCCCGTCATCATCCAAGGGTACTCTTGTATAGCACCAACCATATTAGGGTGCTTGCTGTTTAAGATGGACAACATACCTACAGCATTGTTCAATGCCTTCATATCTGGAGTATATCCACGCAATAATCTGGAAATTACTGGCATAACAGCTTTTTTCTCAGTTCCTGGTGTTGCTCTTGAAATGCGAGAAGCAGAGGTAACCTGTGCACGGAGTTTAATAAGTTCAAACGGTGTGCTTGTTAGTGATTCCACAGCACCAGCTGCCATTCCTGCCATAAGGGCCTCTGAGAGATACACAAAATTGTCTTCTCGACCATCTGTGGAACAGCCATATAATAACATAATGCAGTCAAATCTGTCGATGTAATGGGAAAAAAACCAAGTATAATTATACTCTTATGTTATGCCATTAACATGCAAACTTCAAATTATGAGGAGGAGGTTACTGGGAATGGAGTGATCACTAATAGTGAACACGCCATTTAAGCTACTACTGATATCAGAATATGAGATCATATGATTGTAACCATCGGGTTTCTTATATACTCCATTCTAAAATCCATGTTCCCTTTGACTCACATTAAAATTTTAATTAATTATAAAATTGATGTATCAAGGGTTTTAATGTCCAAAGGTAAAAACAATCACAAATTTGAAACTTAATATGTAGTAGGTTTTTAGGGAAAAAAGAAAGATGGCATAGTTTTGAGACATCAAAAAAGGGGAAAAGATAAATAAATAAAATGAGATGGAGGGAGTAATATCCACAAGTATTTTAATATTATTAATTAGAAATGGTATAAGAATAACAGATTTTTAGTTCTCGTGACAATACAGATAATGAATTGAATCCCATTCTCAAGTACAATGAAGAGACGATGATATTGAAAAAATAGTTTTCAACCATCTGCAATCATTTTACTAGACACGGTTTTTACACATGACTACCAAATTGGCCACCAGAAGGGGGGGAGTAAAAATATCCATGCTAGGTATAGAGCTAGGTGGAGTGATAACACTCATGTTCGGTTTTGGAAAAACTCAAAAGCAAAACACTAACCGAAAAGGAATGGAGATGGTTATGAAGAAGGGCTGATTTTATTTGATGGTTATGAAGTGATTCAAAGGTATGGTCACTTAAAGATAAAACTAAAGGCAAAGCAATAACTCATAAAAGGCTCCTAGGTTGTTTAATTGGCATTGTATTATCCTGAACCAAGTTAAGATGGAATAACTTTGTGACTCAATATTAATAAAATAACGGATTAATGTTCTACTATAATCAATGCCATAATTACTCCTAAGTTGTCTCTTTTGTACTGGCATAACTATATCAATACGGCTTTCATGGTTTTTAAGCACCCAAATAGAGGGAGAAAATATAGCAAAAACATGTTATATCAAGAATACAACATTCAGGGTAAAGTGCCTTCTAAAACAATATCAATTAAAAGAGAAGAATACCTTTATAGAAAGCTGTCAAAACTTCATATGTTCCAAAACGAGCTGCCATACCAAAAATTCTCCCCCAGGCCAACCACTCAAAGCCACTGTACAAACCTATATTTTCAAAATAAAGCAAAAATCAAAGTCAGCCTAAAAGTTGGGATATTTACCATGACAAAATACTCCATAAAAAAAGCAATGCTAAAATGAGAAAGCAAGTAAGGACCAAAAGAAGAGGGTTGGGGAGAGAGGAACTGGACATTTTAGTGTGTATAGCTGAATATTCAAAACTCTGAAAGGTTAAAGGTATCAACCAAAAACAAAATAATCGTCCATTCTTCCAATTTGGACTGTCCCAAGACTCCATCCACTCCTTTTTCAGTACTTAAAACTCTTACTTTTTTTTCTATTATATATATATATATATATATTGAAAAAAATGGCATAAAAAAGAAGAAAAGAAATGAAAGAGAGCTACAATCAAACGATCTATCTTCTTTGTACCTACTGCATTACAAAAAAGGGCCCCTAGATATGCTAGCACAAAGAGGTAAATGTATTGCCTAGGACAAAGGCAACAAAGCAAACAATAGCACAACTCGTTTGTTTCTTTCAAAGGTATCAAAGCAAACAATTGCTGAACATTCAACTCTAATCTTTTAGCCATAACTAGCAAGATTCTTTGTGTCCATGCTTCATAAGTTACAGCTAAACCTTTAAACCATGTCAACTTTGTCTTCATTGTACTCTACCATTAGTTTGAATATCAAGGAGAAAAAAGCATCGCCTGCAACAAAATCCATTTTGCTGCTGCTATACATTCTCCTCCGCAGTTTGGTTTCCATAAAAAAGAACAGAAAATTACCATTGTGCATAACCTTTTCTCTCCTTCTACCTTCCTCCGTTTACTCTCATGGCATAAAAAACTTAGTCAAACATGACATATTGACAAATATATAAATTACAGGCAAATTATTCATGATTTTATTTCAAATCAGCAAAGAGCATTTCTTCATTCCTCTTTCCCTTCATTTCTAATTCTCAATGCACTCGAAAGCGACGAGGACAAGAAGGATAAAAGTCTCCAATAAAACTTTAACATTTGATCACCACCAATTAATGTAAAAATTAAAAACATAAAAGCAAACACATCGAGTTTTGAAATGAATATTCTCGTTTTCATTTCACGAAATATGCAATTTTGTATGTACTGTAAGTTAAAAAAATCCAACAACCACACAACATTCAATACATTTTGCCTAATAGCATCAAACAAACAAAACAATTGATCACCAAATAACATTTTTACTTAAAGGTGGAAGACCAATGTTTTAAGAACAGTAAGTAAATAAAAGAGAAGCTTAAGGACTTGCCTGAATACCCCGACAAAGCTCGAACTCGATTTATAACCTTAGAGGCATTTAGTTGTTTACCAGAAGCTGAACCAACCTATTCACCTCAAATTTGAAGTATGTTAGAAACAGATAGATTAATATTTTTTTTCTTGAACTAGAAAAGGGTCATAAAAAGGGAAATGAAAAAACAGCTTAATGTGAAATAAAGGGAACCTGAATAAGGGATTTGATGGTATCAAGAGGATAAGTGAGAGCAGGGCCAAAGATCACAGAACCTGAAGCAGCAATTGCATGAGTTGCAAACAAATGGTTCTGCAACAATTCATCCATCACAACCTGGGAATTACAGTGATTTAATATATATTATTTGATTCAGAACAGAAGATTATAATTCGTGGCAAATGCAAATCCGGGAATTCGCCGGATTTTACCTTAGAAGCTCGAAACCCGCCGGAAAGCTCGAAGCTCCGATGAAGCCCTTCCCGGTGTTGAAACGACGATCGGCCGGGAGGGTTTTGTGCGGCCCGACGCGGAGAATACGGTGGCTACACCCGCGTCTTGAACGGCGGCTGGATCGCTCGGAAAACGGAGGCGACGATCTAGATCTCGCTGGAGTTCAAAGCCGTCTACACGGCGGACGGCAGCGCGGACGCGCGCGTGGCCGGTGGCTGAGGGATCGGGGCTGATCGGCGCACACGCCGGTGGAGGCGGTGTCACGCACGGAGCGACGGTGGCTGGGCGGAGTTGGTAGGAGATGTTTGGGGGGAAAGGTTCTCGAATTGGGGCTGGGCATTAATTTTTTTTTGGGTAGGTGGGAGACAGAATTTGGCTTTAATTATCCTATGCATGCCATGAAAGATTCAAATGAAAAGAAAAAAAAATTAAACACCAAGACTCAAGAGCTGCTCAACTGGCTAGGTTACGGATTTGGCTACCTAGGTTATGGGTTTGATTTCTACAATCAGCAACTTAACTTGTATAAAGTTTAATGAGTAAATTAGTTGTTTTTAAAGTTTAGTGACTAAAATAGGTCATAAAGTAAAGTTGAGTGATTATTTAGATATTTTACTCTAACAATAATTACAGAATTAGTTATACTTACCCTAACTTACTTTTTTAGTTTAAAAATTTTTATATGGATTTTTTAAATCAAATTTTTTATATTCGAATAGATTGGAGTCAGATGGCTTAGATAAATTCAAGTAAGTTTTGATATTTTATATTTAATATGGAGTTTGAATAACTAATTTTACTTTTATATAACGGTAAGTGTAACTAATTTTTAAATACGATTAAATATCTTTAATGCCATAACAATAATTACAGAATTTGTTCACAAAAACAAATGTCAACCAAACTACATATATTCTCTTAATTAACTGAAGTTATATAACAACAGGCAACAGCAGCCCAAAGCACTTACAAAACGACTCATTTATGATTTATAATTCGTTTTAAAATATTTAAAACAGCTAAATAGATAATTTGTTCAATAAACCACAACACAACCAAAACATCAGCGGAACAAACACATATACATATTTTCACGATATAGAGAAATTAAAAGCCAACAAGCACACGGACATGCCAACTATATATAGCTGACTCGGTCCGATTATTCAACATAAATCCATTGTCTTTCAGGTGCAAACTTGTACAGGAGGTTCCTTAGTGCATTCGCCACTGCATCATTTTTTTCCGTCCCAACAGATACAAGATATCATAAACATCAGCGGAACAAGAGCAACAAATATAGTTGCATATTTTCACGATACAAATAAATAAAAAGCCAACAAGCACACATACATGCCATCTATATGTAGTTGACTCGATTCGAACAACAACGATCATATTATTTTTTTCCTATAACAAGCTCAGTCCAACTCAATGCATTTTGTGTTGCTGATTGGACTAGGTGTCAAGATACTAGACAATAGTAACGGAATATTGTATGTTTTCTGAGAATTCATTAATTTCTTAAAAAAACAAAGAAACAAACAATAATATTACAATCTAGTGCAGAAGCCAAATATCAGTCTATGGCTAGGACTTGATGAGGTATACGGCTTAAAGCAAGCTTACAAGACTTGGGCATAGAACATCCATTTCCTGTAAAGTTATATTGTGATAATTAAGTAGTACTTCACAGCGCTTCGAATCTAGTTTATCATGAGCATACAAAATACACAAATTTGTTTTTTTTTTTTTTTGCTCAGCAATATAAATTTTATTGATAAACATTTATTGGCTCAAGTTGAGTGCCTCGTTAAAAACCTCCCTAAACTTAAATGGAGGAAAAGAGTACAACTCAACTAGACAAACAAAATAAACATCAGCGGAACAAAAGCAATAAGCACTGATACATAGTTTCACAACAAAAAGAAATAAAAGTAACAAGTACACGGATAAACACACACACATTTTTGACTCGTTCTAATTATTCAGTATTAATCTAATACCTTCTACTGCAAACTCTTGCACCAGGAATCATCTCTACCTCTATACAAAGGCCACCACAACATTGACTATCGGAACCGCAAAAAAAGCCATCAGGATCACAATTTTTAATTGGTTTGTAGACCATGAAAATACTGGCGAAAGGGTTTCTAATGTTGGCGGTGTTGATGATAGAGAAGGGCATAAGTTCGTTACGAGCAGCATTAACAGTGGAAGGCATCATTGACGGAAGTAGCACCGCCATTGCAACCAAAAGTAAAGCAAACTTCTTGCACTCCATTTCTTCCAGCAATGAACTAATTAATTCTTGTAGTATAGAGTATGGATGAATCTACGCTTTCTCCCAACACTCCTTTATATAGTGGAGGTGATGGGCATAAATTGATTAAAGGGTTAAATACTTAAATCATCACTCAACTTTGCTTTGTGACCTATTTTAGTCACTGAACTTTCAAAACGCTCAATTTACCCATTAAATTTTACTTTGTGACCTATTTTGATTCCCCTGAATTATTTTATTAATATTTTAGTATGATATAGCATATATTATTATTATTAAATATAAAAAATAATTTAAGATAAAAATAAATTATTTTTATTAATATTTTATTATAAATATCCAACCCTAACCACTCATCCTCATCGCCGATACCAACAATTACCTCCTTTGGGGTACCTGCTTCACCATGCGCCACAACTCCTCCTCCTTCCACTCCTCTTATTTCTCTCCCCAGCATTGCTTTGACCCCGCATGTCGTAGCAAAAGTGAAAATGATAAAATGTTCGGTAGTAATAAAATGAAGAAGTAATGGATTTGAATTAGATACCTGATAATTTCATGAAAATAGAATAACTGAAGTTTCAATATTTACCTTGTTTAGCAAAAATTTATCACTAATTTCAGAACATGATTCGGATGCATATCTAATCAGATATGCAACCTAATTTCATTGCGTCATCAAGTTTCAGTTTCTTCTCAATTTTAATAAAAAATAAAATACTTAAAAGAAAATAGGAAAAGTATAATGATCGGAGATCCGGTGTTGATGAGAGGCTGCTCTCCCATAGCAATAGTCCTAATTAGGACCGACAATTACTCATGGATGGTGGCCCACCCGACTCACTCGATCCAATTAAATGGACGAAAATTCGATGAAACGTGGGTTTGATCTATTTGAAGTGGGTGGCGGATGGAGCGGGTGATGGGTTCAGGTGAATTTTTTTTAACCCACCGCCTCATCCATTGATATAATATTAATTTTAAAAAATATATTGAACCTTAGACTTTTTTAAGCTTTTGTTTATTGTTGGGAAATGAAATTTTTGTTTATGTAGGTTATGTTGGATGTAATATTATTTGAAAATTTTAGAACTTTAATAATAGTTGACTTTAATGTATTAAATATTAAATATTTTTATTAAGATTTTACATGTATTTTTTACTATAGTTTTCTAATAATAAAACTCATTTATGATCCGATCCACCCGCCTCATTCGCGGTTGATGAGTGGGGCGGATTTGGGTCAATGATCAAGCGGGTGGGTGGGTGGGTTGGGTGACGATTTAGAATACGGATGATGGGGTGGGTGAAGCTCTAACTCACCCAAATTCGATCCGTTGCCAGCCCTAGTCCTAACCATGTTTTCACCCAAATGTTGAGCTACTTCCAGCACAAGTCGAAAGAAGTGGTCCATCACCTCAATACAGTCAAAATAGGAGGTAAACCTTCTTCGAATCTCACATCGACGGCGACACTAATCACTTGACAAACCTGATCGTTTGCTCCTGCTCCAGTAAATTCATCAGTGATTTTTTTTTTATTGTTCTCTTAACGAAAAGAGGCTGCGATGGAGCGGAAAAAACAGCTACAGCCGCAAATGTGGCATACTCAACATTGCGTGGGAGAATGAGGGCAAGAAATAAGGCGACAAGTAATAATCGAAAAAGAGAAGCGAAGGTTTAAGTTCGAAGGTTTAGACAGAGATTGACGAGAAGTGGAGTGGAGGAGAGAACTAAGGAGTCGAGATAAGCCATTAATTTGGGTGACCGTGGAGGTTGGTGGTTGGACGGTGGGATTATGGGGGGTTTTTGCATTTAATAATGATAAAATAATAATAATAATAATAATTTGTTTTTATTTGAAATTATTTTTTTATTTGATAATAATAAAATAAGCCACTTTATACCAAAATATTAATAAAATAATTTAAAGTGATCAAAATAGGTCCTAAAATAAAATTTAATGAGTAAACCGAGCGTTTTAAAAGTTCAATGACCAAAATACATCACAGAGTAAAGTTGAGTGATAATTTAGGTATTTTACCCTAAATTAAAACACATAAAACGTGAGTTCATATGAAACATGTGCATTTTAAACACGGGAACTACCCCATACAAATGTAATAAAGAGGGCAAAGAGACAAGAAATTACAGCCACACATTTATATAGTAAAGATGAAGGGCCCTGATCAAAAAATGAAGAAAAATAATCAAATACAAGTATTAAAAATAGGGATTCTAAATTAATTTAAAAGTTGACTTGTGCATCGCCCATCACCGCGCTGGTTCGTGCTCTATTGCTTCACCAAAATTTCAACCATCTCGGCTTGGATCGTCTGTGTTTATCTGCTCTTTCATTTGGGTGTCCCCTCATTTTGTGGTTTTGTAATTTCCTTTATTTTGAATAAAATTCTCGGATGGTACCATTTTAAAAAAAGTTGACATATATTGTTAAAAAATGAAGAAAAAGAATCAAATACGGTTATTAAAACAATCCCAAGTAAATGTAGGGACTAAATCTTTTAAATAACAAAAAATTCAGGTAAATTTAATATGAATCTTAAATTAACATTTGAATAGTTGTGTGACTCGAGCCTTTTTAAAATTATTATATAAAATTAAATAATGATAATATTTTAGCTAATAATAAAATAACTTGTCTCTCCACTGATTGAGTAACTTAAATGAATAATTTAAATAATAGTTTATTTAATATAATTTAAATAATAGTTTTTATATTTTTATATCTTCGATAGATGATATTTCATTTAAATTGAGTGATTATAATAATCTATACCAGAGATATATTTCATTATAATAATCTATGTAAAATATAAGATTAATTGAGATATACCGGTGACGAATGATAACGACGAAACAACAAAGAATGTGATTACAAATAAAACAATAAAAATATCAAAATTTACGTGAAAAACCCTAATAAAAAAATACGAGCAGAAGATGAGAACTTTTAATATGTCAGAAAAAAAGATTACAAGTATACAATGAATAATTGACTGAAAGAATAAAACCTTAATCCTTAGGTATGAATAGGTTACTTGCTTATTAAGGAAAATTACATAGAAAATAATTCTACTCAACATAAGTTTCTTACATTTTGTTGGACACGCAAAGTGGGAAAGTGAAGTTTCACTCGTTTTTTAATTTCTACGTATTGTGAAGAATTTGAGAATAGAATACCAACAGAGAACTTCAGTCTACGGAGGATATTAGTGGAGGACACCAACCTGAAAAACTCAGTTAACAAACAAATTTGGGTAACCACTCTAACATTTTTTTTTGAACGGTTATTCTTTTAATTTTTTAATTCTTAAGTTTACTTCAAGGATTATTAATTGAGACCCCGCAAGTAAAAAGATAATTTCACAAATAATATTAAAATTAGTACAAGTGCCCCATTTATTTACTTTTTAGATTTAAAAATATAATTAAAATGATAAATATCATTTTAATATTATTTTTTAAATTATATTTTTTTCGCTAACAATATATTACATAATATCGCATGTTTTAATTATTATAATAACTGATTTTAATGAAATATCATCTAGATAAGATTATAAAAGAGCGACTAAATTTTATACAAATTAAAATCAAATTTCAATACTCTTTATTATATTTATAGCCCACCTAACATATCAACTTCAATTCCAATATCTTTATGATAGTAGGTTCCTACGAGAATTTATTACGATAGCGAACTCTCCTATGGATAGGCTCAGATGTTTGATTTGAAATATTTTTAAAAATTTATTTAATTGTATAATTAGATAAATTATGAACAGTATAAAAGTTATTTAATTTTATATCTTTCTTAAAAAGTAAATGATGTGATTATTGATGATTAAATTTTATAATTTTTTTGGACTGTTAGAAGAAAAAAAAGTAGTTGAGATTAACAATAAGAAATGAAAAAAATTATATAAAAAAAGAAGCGGTTAATCTCAGTCATACATTTATCCTAACACTCAAAAAAATATAAAACTAACTGAATTTTACGTAGTAAAAGTAGATTCATGCAAAAAATCTAAAAAGATAGATGTAGCCTGTAAGTGTGTGTGCCCGTTGTTTTTAAATTCAGGTTAATTGAGGTATACATAAAAGAGATTTAATAGTAATATATGTTTATGTTATTTTCCAATTCACGTTAAGGCTATTATTAGGTGTATTGATAGTGTATTTTTTTCTCACAAAATTGAAACGATGATAAATGACATAATTTTTTTACATCGAAAATATAGCAGCGATGAACAATAACAAAGAAGGTGATTACATACAAAACAATAAAAATAAAAACACTAAAATTTACGTAAAAAATTATAACAAAAAATGAGCAGAGGATAAATACTTTCATTATCCCAGAAGAAGATATTACAAGTATACAATGAATGAATGAATTATTGAAAGAATAAACTTTAATACTTAAGCGTGGATATGTTATTAGTTTACTAAGAAAATTTGTATAACATGTTGACGAGTCTAAGATGGAGTAAAACATAATACGTGAGTTGACACGAAAATAGGGGAAAGCAGAAATTGTATTCAGGGGGGCAGCGGTAAATTATTTATTTTCCGGGAGGTTCAAGTACAGTTTTATCATTGTATTAAATAGTAATTCTATAATTTTTACAGGGACTAAATAAAAATTGTAAAAATGTTTTTAGAACTGCAAGTAAAGAAAAGAGAAGCATAATGGCTTGGCTGAATACCCTGACAAAGCTCGTACATATATGGCTTTTAAACATAGCTTAATCGTTAAATAGGTGTTTAAACTATTTTTTTAGTTAGGTGCTCAAACTATTTTTAGGCTGAATAAGTGCCTAACGTTTCATTCCGTGACCCATTTAAGGTTCTTCGTTAATTCCCACCGTTAAAGGACACGTGTCATATCCTAAAAACTCTAAGATTATATTATAAATAAAATTAATTAATTTTCAGAAAATTTCTAAGTTTTTCATATTTCACAAAACAACCCCAAATTCTAAAATCTTAACTCCCCTAAACCTAAATCCCAATTTGGGCCGATTTCGCCGCCGATTGCTACGCCGTCGCTCACCACATCGTTCGCCGGACCATCACGACCATTTCTCCCACCACCCCGTCGTCGAAAATCGACCAACGTCGTGTGAAACGTCAGAATTGTCGAATGGTTCCTTTGAACAATTTGCGACGAACGATGGCTGGACGGATAACGAACAACGTGTGGGTTGTTCGGCGAGGGGAGGACGATTCATTCTGTCATTGGCAATGAGACCAATGGCGGCGAGAGTGGCCGAATTTGGGAGTTTAAGAATTTGAGGACTATTTTTGGAATATTTGAAAATTTCAGTATATATTTTTATTTTGTTTTATTAATTTTATTTGTTTTTAATATAATTTGAAATTTTCAGGAGATGACATGTGTCATTTAACGATGAGAATTAACGGAAAACCTTAAATGAGTCACGAAATGAAACGTTAAGCAACTATTTGGCCCAAAAAATAGTTTGGACACCTAACTGAAAAGAGGCATAATTTAGACACCTATTTACCTATTAAGCCTTTAATCATAGAACAACCTCGTGGCTCGTACATATGTAAATGTAATAGAGAGGACAGAGAGACGAGAAACTACGACCACACCAAATCATACAATATCTCTTTGCGACCAAGTTGCTCATCCTCTCAACTTCAAATTCATTATTTTTACACGAGTAGGCTCATATGTTCGATTTTTTAAATATCTTTTAAAAATTAATTTAATTGTATAATTAAATAAATTACAAAATATTCTACACTTTTTAAACATTTATATTTTATCCATCACCTTAATTTTAACTTCATCTCTAATCTTGGGATCGCTAAAATGACAACACCTGCAATACTTTTATCGGAGCATCTTATGATTGCAGGCGACAATTATACATATATATATATGTGAAGGTGGAGTAGAAATTAAAATACTTATTTTAAATTTTTACTTGAAAAAAAAAAATAAAAGGGAGAAAGAGAGTGGTGTATTAAGGTCCACTTTTACCGTATAAAATTAGGATGGAAATCATCTGCCCCTTAAGTATGCCTACATTTGTGTCTCCACTTTAAAATAGTGGGTTTAGGGTTTAGTTTTTGGGTTTAAGGTTGGGGGTTAGGGTGTAGGGAATTAGGGGTAGGGTGTATTTTTTAGGGTTTAGAGTTTAGGGTTTAAGATATGAAAATTAGGGTTATAGGGTAAGATTTAATTTTTAAGTATTTTTAGGCAAGAGGCATAGAAGGAGGCATGGTTAGGGAGCAGAAGATTTTTACCCATAAAATTGAGAATAAAAATGAGGGACAATTATTCTAATCGTACCTAAAAAAGAGGGAAAATTTTATGGGAAGAAATGAGGTGCTTCCAGTAGGCCTAGATTTATGATCTAGAGAAATACGAGGGAACAAAAATGAACTATATAAAAGTTATTTAGTATTATATCTTTCTTGAAGAGTAAATGAATGGATGTGATTATTTTTTTCTCATATAAAACGATTAAATTTTACAAATTGTCTGGACCATTGGAAGTGGGTAAATGGATATTAGAGATTAACGGTAGGAAATGAAAAAAAAATTATGGAAAAAAGAAGGGGTTAATCTAACTCATACATTTACCCTCATCCAACAGCCCGAAAAATGTGTAAAACTAACTGAGTTTTATTTGATATAAGTGGATCCGCATAAATAATCTAAAATGATAGACGTAGCGTGTAGGTGTGTGTGCTTCTTGTTATTAAATAGTCGATTGATCAAAACTTGCTTGCTACTAAACTTCAAAAAGTTTCAATTTCAACACACGCTTTTTAAATTATAATTTTTTATCGTTTATCATTAAATAGGTAACAAAAATGGTGACATCTTTTCTTGTTGCTTTTCTGGTTCTCTAATATTTTATCTTGATAAATTTGGATCGATTTGCGTCACACATCCGCCGATGTGATATTTTTTTAATTGGTATAACAATATATTTAGTCTTCAATCTTCACACATATCCTACACTTGGCATCCCACCAATGTGGGATATAAACTTCTGTTTTTTTTATTCTTGACATAATTTACAAGTAGTCTACTTTGAGCATCAATTTACAAGTAGTTTCAAATTTTCTTTCGCTTTTCTACATCAAATTAATGCACATTAATATTTAATGTAGAAAAATAAAGTATAATTTTAGGTTTTTACTACTCTAATACAATGATGATTTCATTGAAAATATGTTCAAGAAATATTAGTAGGCTTAGCATAACCAAAAACAGTCGAAGACTTTTCTGATGGTTTATAAATATTTTTAAATATTAATTTTTTATATTTATTACTTTTGATATTTTTAATTTTATATTTTTTACTTAATTTTTTAATTTATTATAGTGTTTTTATTTTTAATATTTTATAGATATTTAAGTATTTTTAAATTTTTAATAATGTCTTACTTTTTTAGCTTAAAGATTAAGTTATTAAGCTTTCAACTAAAATCAATTGTACCTAAACTCGATAAAAAATCAATTATGTCTTCCAAGTCGGTTAAAAAATCAATCAAGCTCCTCTACCATGTCATCATCACATGGTATTGTCACGTCAGCATCGTAAATTGCCATGTCAACACTGTAACGGTCAACATTGGTCAAGGGACAAAATTGAAGCAATTCATGAACTAAAAAAACCTTATTGATTACGTTTTTCGCGAGTGGTTAAATTATTTATCTATGTCAAAGTCGGGAGACAAAAATACCCCTTTAATCTTATTATAATAATTCGATTTTAATGAAATAACATCAAGATAAGATTCTAAAAGAGCGGGTAATTTTTATACAATTTGAAATCAAATTTCAAGACACTTTATTATGGCCGACCTAATCTATCAACTTCAATTTCAATATCTTTATGATGGTAGGTTCTACGAGAACTAATTGCGATAGCGAATTTTCCTATGATTTTAATATCAGACATGTTATTACATGACCTGTTAAACGGTCTAGTTTATACAATGTAGATGACAAGTCTAAAATGGAGTAAAACTTGAAATTATATTTAGGGGCATCAGTAAATTATTTACTTTCCGGAAGGTTCAAGTGCAGTTTTATCATTGTATTAAATAGTGATTTGTAATTTTTACAGGGACTGAATACAAATTGTACCAATTTTTATGGGGGAAATGTATAAAACTAATGAGTTTTATATGATTTAACTGGATCCATACAAATAATCTAAAAAGATAGATGCAGTAGGTGTGCGTGACCATTGTTATTAAATATTCAATTGATAAGACTTGTCACCAAACTTTAAAAAGTTTTAATTTCAACGCGCACGTTTTTTAAATTTAAAGTTTTAGTCACGATTGCCATTAAATACTTAATAGAAATGACGGTGTGACCTCTTTTAAATTGGTATAATAACATATGTAACTTTTAACCTACACGCATTCTATCAATTTGATTATAATTTTAAAAAATTAATAAATTTAACGTTTAATATTTACGAAGTTTATTAATTCAGTCATAATCCTGCAAATTTTAAAAATTACAAAATATAAATAAATCTCAGCTGCCTATGTCACTTGCAACACCGCACTCCGGTGTTGTTTCCGAGCAGCAAGGGTATCAAAAGACCATCTCCTACATTTTTCTCTTCTTACCAGATTAGTTTCATTAGAAAATTCAAGATTGATATCATTTGAAGGTGATATCAGGGGTGGATCGACGAGATGCTGAGTATGGTCGTACTCTTAAAAATTTTAAATTCACTTATAGTTTAAATATTTTTTTTATTTTTTTATTAATTATCAAATTTTACATTTCTAAATTTTATAATTTCACATTTCTTTATTTTTTAATATAATTTTTAAAAGTGTATACCCGACATAAAATTTTGCATTTGTGCTCGGGAATACAACAAAAAGACCTCGCTTTAGAGCCTGGGGAAAATGTATGATGTTGTGTTTTGTTTTTCTTCAACCTTAACCTACTTTAAATGAATGATGTCAAAATTGATACCATGAAAGAAAATTTTCTCAACAATATAATGATATCATGCATAATTATATAAAATAATTAAATTCAATATCTAAAAAAAAACATCTAACTTCTCCCTTGATGATAACACAATTATATAAAAGAAAATTTTCTCAACAATATAATGATATCATATGTTCGAGGATCCTCCATTGGAGGTTGCAGCGCTGCTGCTTCTTGATGCTCAAGAAGCCATTACACAACCGTAGGTTGTTTAGTTCTTATTTATCAAAAAAAAAATCATTTGATCAAGACTTATCATTATAGTAATAAATACACAACTTAAATGGATTTTTCACGCAGGATATTATATATATAATCATAAAATATTAATTAAAATAATTTATTATTTTAAATAATAAAATGAATTCTAATTAACAATTAATTTTTATTGATGAAGACTTAATTTTTTAGGGTTTAAGGTTAGAGATTTAAGATTTAAATTTTATAGTGTAAACATGTATGGTTTGATCTTATAAATGTTATATTTTTTATGGGTAAACTACACGAAATGTCACTAAATTTTAACTTTTGCATAGAACATACTTCTGAACTAAAAATTGATATTATTATGCTACTGAACTATCGTAAACTACACGAGACGTCACTCTACCGTTAAATTGTAGTGGACCGTTAAATACAAAACGACGTCGTTTTTTGTATAGTTGTTTTGATGCCTAAGATAGGCCAAAATGACTTCGTTTTGTTAGAAAAAAATTAAGAAAAAATTACATTTGGGGAAGCTCAAACCAAGAACCTCAAAGATGAAAAGTTTACAATAAATAAATAGGCCAACTTAAAGACTTTATATAAGCCTAACAAAAATAATATATACATAATACTGCACTTGAACTTAATTTTATTTATCTTATGGTATAATTTTATAATATTTATAATATAATTTTATAAATAAATATTATTTATAATTTATATTACAAAATTAAAATATTATTTATAATGGATTATTATCCTATATATTGGCGGTAGAAACTGAAAGTTTTCACAAACGTCTTACTTTTAGGGTTTATGGTCTTTGTTTAGAATGTAGGATTTATGGGTTTAGGTGTAGGGGTATAGAATTTAGGGATAGTGATAAGAATTTAGAGTTTAAGGTCACAATTTAAGGTTTATAAGTTAAAACCTAAATCATAACCATATTACCCTAAAAACAAAACCATGACCTTTAAACCTTAAATTCTAAACCTAAATCCTAAATTCTAACCACCATCCCTAAATTCTAAACCCATGCACCTAAACCTCTAAACCATACACCCTAAACTAAGACCCTAAACCCTAAAACAAAGGCGCTTGTGGAAACTTTTAATTTCTACCGCTAATGTATAGGATATAAATCCATTTATAATAAATACAACTAAACCCTAAACCCTAAACCATACATGTAACTAACTAAAATACAAACCCAAACCTTAAATATATATAATTAAATTTAAAATTCAAACCCCAAATATATATAAATAAATCCTAAATCCCAAAACCTTAAACCATACATGTAATCAATTAAACTACAAACACTAAACCCTATATATAATTAAATATGAAATCCCAAACCCCATACCCTAAATATATAACTAAATCCTAAATACCAAACCCAAAACTCTAAAATTAAAATATTATTTATGGTATATTAGGATTTGTAATATAAATTATAAAAAAATACTTGGGGTTTTGGGATTTAGGATTTAGTTATATATTTAGGATTTAGGATCTCGGATTTAATTATATATATTTAGGGTTTGTAGTTTAGTTAGTTGCATGTATTATTTAGGGTTTAAGATTTAGTTGTATATATTATAAATAATATTTTAATTTTGTAAATATAAAATATAATAATATTTATTTATAAAGTTAATATATTTATAAAATTATATAATAAATATTATAAAATTATATCACGAGATAAATGATATTAAGTCCAACTGGATTATTTTTTTTTTTTGTTGCCTTCTGGTTTCCAAGGCTTAGCCCTGACTAATCCAGATCGACCCGCGTCGCACACCTGGCATTGGTGGGTGAGTCTCCCAGCGGGGATTTTCTGCATACACAACGCCTCGAACCCGAGACCTGCTTAAGCGATATCAAGCTGCTTACCACTTGAACCAACCCCCGTTGGTACTGGACTATTATTTATATACTATTCTTATTAAGAATATATTAAGTTTTAAAGTTGGTTCGGTGGTTTAGTGTAAATCTTTTATCGTAGAGGTCTTTGGTTCGAGCCTTCCTAAATGTAGTGTTTACTTAATTTTTTAACAGAACGACATCGTTTTGGCATATCTTAGGCATCAAAGCAGCTATACCAAAACGACGTCGTTTTGCATTTAACGGGTACGTTACAATTTTAACGGTCAAGTGACATTTCGTGTAGTTTACGATAGTTCAATGGTATAATAGTAGCAAAAAATAAAGTTTAGTGGTATAATATTATCAATTTTTAGTTCAGTGGTATGTTCGATAAAAAGATTAAAGTTTAGTGGCATTTCGTATAGTTTACCCATTTTTTTGTTTCAAATGTAATAATTAATTTTTTTACATAATGATAACTTAGGGCACGTTTGGTTCACGGAATGAAAGATTACCTCTAGGAATAAAATTCTTCGAATGTAACATTACCTCGCATATTATTAGGAATGTTACATTACCTTGTTTGGTTTATTTGGTAGGAATGTAAGATTATTGTGTTTGATTGAAGGTAAATAAGATTATCTGGAAGTGAAATTTACTAAATTGACCATATATTATATTTTCTTTTTACATGTTAAACTTTCAATATTAAATTAAAAACATATGCTCAAAAAATTGGAGAATTATTTTTGTCACACTATTTAAAATTTACAAAAATATATATTTATCATATTATTAATATAATTATTATATAAACTATTTTTAATAAAAATATAATTTATATTTACATACTCTCTTTACATTCTATTAAAATATTTTTGTGATTTTTTTATATGCTAAATTTTTTAATTTTTTTATTACTAGTGACAGATTGTCAAGTAAATTAAAGTAAATAAGTTGTGTAATACTGATAAGAATTTATATCATAAGTTTAACCTACTAAAATATTTTATAAGATGATAAACATCTTATAAATAAAAGAATATTGTGTGAAAATATTACCTCTTAACTTATTAATTTACATCACACATATTTAATTATCTAATTAAATTAAATAAAGGATCAAGGTGAACAAAAGCCATTAACTTGGGGGTAATATGGTCCAAATGGTGGGAATTGACAAATACCTAAGAAAACTAGGGGAATCACATTCCCACCGTTTAATGAAAAAAAACTACTGTTAGGAATACAATATTACCCCTTGGAGGGAATGCTCCCCAACCAAACGTGGGTATTTGATTCCGGAAAAGATCATTCTCCCAAGTAATGATTTTTTCCACGAACCAAACGCCCCCTAAGGGTTTTTTTAAGGATAATGATAACTAGAGGTGAAATTGTGAACTAGTCCCTCTGGAAAGTATTAACTTTGGTGAAATTGTATTTTACCTCCCTAAAATGATAAAATTGAGATTTAATCCTAAAAATTGTAAAGATGAATTCTAATACGGTGATAGAATTATATTTTGACTCTCATAAAAAATTATAATTCAAGTTTTGTCCTCTTAAGAAAATTATGACTTTGCCTCGATGATAACATAATCCAAAGAATTTAATCGTTAATGAGGTTGTGAGTCTCGTAATTCTTTTTCTTTTGATTTATCAAGATTTTATATGATTCTTTCTAAATGAAATCATACATTTACGATAAAAAAAAATAATGAAATTTTATTTGCTTACAAAAGGGAGGGGAAAAGCATTTTCAGTGTTTTCATAGCTTGCTCTGAATTATTTTTGCATCCACACAAACAATCTAAAAAGATAGTTGTTGGTGCTTGTGCCTATCGTTATTAAATGGAAAATTCTACTGCACTCGACGAGCACTACTAACAGCAAGCGCCGATGAGTATTATTAATTTAATTTATAAATATTTAAAATTTAAAAGACTCAACACATAATTATAAATTATTAAAAAATTAAAAGGTAAATTAATTAAAATATATTAATTTATTTTTAATTTTTTTTTAAACGTAGATCAAACTACCTACCAACCCATAAATTACAAAATCCTAATTTTTATTCATTTAAAATTTAAGTCGTCGGTAGAATTTTCCAGTGAATTAATCCAAGAAATTCTAACATCTATTACTCAATTTGTGCTATTTGTTCATGAAATTAACGGAGGCAATGACGGCGACGGTAGGAGGCAGCGGCGGCGATCGTGACGGTGGCGGCTTAAAGTTCAAATAAATAAAAATTAAGGTTTTGTAATTTAAGAGTATTTAGTTATTTTGATTTATGTTTAAAATAAAATAATATATTTTAATTAATTTACTTTTTTAATAATTTATAACTATACGTTGAGTAATTTAGATTTTAAATTTTTATAAATTAAATTATTAATATTCATTGGTGCTCGTTATTAGTGGTGTTCATCTGTGCTCGTCGAGCGCTGTAAACTCATCCTTATTAAATAGCCAATTGATCAACCCTTCTTATTCTAGTAATAAATACAAAACCTAACTGAATTTTTTTTCGGAAATTAAATAACACATTTTAATCGCCATTAAAATATTGATGTAACTTCTTTTTAATTGGTATAATATAACAACACATTTAGTCTTTAATTTTTAAATGTTTTATTAATTTGATCTTATTTCTAAATATCAAATCGTTTTGAAGATCATGCCCTCAGAGCTCATGGCCTTTGAGTTTGTAAAAACCCTTCTACTATTTTATCATTACAGATCTTATCCAAATTTATCATGACATAAAGCTGAATATGATTTTAATCAATGATTAATGTACAAAGAAACACAAAACCAATTAATTGGATGTATATTATAAAACCTCACTCACAATCTTTTCATCCTGAGTTAGAGAAATTTTAAAGATGTGTTTAGACATCACAATATAATTAATTAAAAGGCTTATATCACAAATAAGTACCTACAGTATATTAAATTATTTTTTTTCGTCAAAGTAAACAATATATTTTTTTGTCAAAATAAATGGAAGAAATATGCGTATTAATCCGAAAATCTTGTAGTTTTATTTTCACCAAAAAGCACATGAAAAATAAAGATACAAATATACAAAAACAATGAGTTTAACATAGAATGGAAGAAATAAAGGTGAACTAACAGGTACTGCCAGAGAGATCCCCAGAAAGAGCACTTCCATAAGAAACTGATCCAGTTTGTGAAGCCGAACCCCCTCCTCTTGCTTTCTGCATTTGTCTTATCCTGAATGCATCTCTTGGCAATGGCTGGCTTTGAACTGTTGTACTTTCTTCCTCCTCTTGCCCTTCAAATGTAAGAAAACACAAAGATCAAGTCAAGTCTCACTCCCTATGTCTGACTCAAATATACTTAATTTTGAAAATTTTAGACTGTAACTTGTACATGTGCAGGGAAACAGATGCGTCCTTCACAGGTACATTTAAATTCTAAGATTGTCTTTGGAGAATTATATCCCCATTCCCATGTCCAACTATGTCATGTGTTGGACATGGATACTTCAAGAAAAATGAAAAGTCGGAGCAACAGTCTGAGTCAACAACCATGGCTGGTCCCTCATCACGAGCAGAAATAAGAAAATATGATACTTGTGCTAGGAAATTCATTAACAGCAAATGTCGCGGGAAACTTACTGTCTTGATCCTTTCTTTTACCGAGCTGTCTTCTGGGAATTGGATGGGACTTGCTTGAACCAGAAAGATCACTTGTGCTAGGAGCAGGACCAGTTGCCCTTTGAGATGGAAGATTCGTTGATTTTTTTGTCTGGCCAGTTGGTAAGTCATTCTGCAAACAAATCGACAATACAATGTCTACATTTGGCGTTGGACCTGAAACCGTTACCAAATGAAATGAAAACATTAAAAAGGTATAACCAGGTGACGAACAGATGCAATTTGTGACAAGCAATTAGAATTTATTACATATGATCTTTGCTACCACTCTATGTTACTCAGGCTTGGGGATCAATATCAAGATACGGGTAAGAGTCCAACACGGATATATTCAGTTATTTCTAAGTTTTCCATGTATTTGAAGGTTCCTTAAAGAGTCTTATCTCCATACCTACATCCGAATATGCATCAAGAGACAAGTGCTGAACATGGGTACTATAAGAAAAATGAAAAGTCAGAGCAACATAACTCCAAAGTACCAATATTCAACACATATTTGGGCATAGGTGTTGGGAAATGACCCAAGGGCCCTCTAAATACATGGAAAAACTTTAAAAACAAATTAAACATACATGTCCGTACATGTACCATATCCAACACTCATACCCAAATCCCAATATAGTTTTGGGAGCGCACATGTATGTATACCAAGGAAACTATGACAACAACTTCCATTTACTATATTTTCCACGCAATAGCCACTGTTGTATTTAGCTTTCTCAAAATGGTTCTTTGTTTGTCGAACACAGGTGTCAAAAACAAATACTTTAAGAAAAACTCTTACACAAATACTTCAAAGTCTAATGAAGATTTGGAGCAACAGGACTCTGTATTTTCGCAGTTACTATATTAGTAGGTTTTGTTTCTGCATTTCTTACATAAAGAGGTTATCTTTCACTGTTCGGCTCCTTAGCTCCTAGGACCCAGCCTTATGACAAATGAGTTAAAAAATTAAAGAAACATAAAAAGGGTAAAATTAACATAGAATCATTATTCCAACGTCATGAACTAGTTCTTTTAAGAGGATATCTAAAATAGGAAAAAAGTGCAAAACAAATACAAGATCAGCAGAGACTTAAAAGCCAAATCACACAGACAAATTCAAGCAGATGCACTGTTGAATTTCATCATTGATATGTTGCATTAGATCATTAATTCAAATTCAAATACAGATTAATAAGTTAATAATGATCGGCATTAGATATTACAGGATGAACAACTATAGTTGGAGTTTGAAAGATTACCCTCAACAGCAGGCAAGCTTGTCAAAAATGCTATCAAAGCAGGTGGTGTTGCTTTCAGTACTTCATCAAATGCGTTGGCTGATCCACTGTCTAACATGGAAACCGAGGGATTTAATAATGAATTTGACGCTGCCCCTACAACACTAGCCACAGAATTCGACAAATTGGAAGCAGTAGTGTTTGAAGGAACTGCAGTTCCTACATTCAAACAAGTTTAGTCAGTGAAGTATCTACCATTTCAGTATGATTCAACAAGCACGCACTTCAACGTTTTAGAAGGTAAAAACATAGTATTTGACACTCGGGTCTCGTCAATCGCCAGAAGCTAAGAGTGGAACTGCTAAAAGTTGACAATCTTAAAAGCCATTAATCTTTCCAAGTCCAAAAGAATAGCAAAGTAGTATAAAATCTTAATAGCTATAATTCCTTAAAATTTACCCTAGGAGTACAACTGCACTGCACCAGATGATCAGCCAACATCATTTCTATTGAAGTTAATGTATAACTGTTTTTAACAACGTTATAGGCAGGTTAGGGGTCAAAACATCTAAAAGCAAGATAGTAGCATAAGAGGTAGACATGTTTATATGTTTAACCTGTTTTAAGCCAACTCCCTTGACTTTGAAAATTGGAGAATCTCTAATCTTCTATGGTTCCTTTCCTTTTTCAATGCTGGGCAGTTTCGCTTAAGTTGATCTCTTCTCCTTATCATTTACCTTCTAACTTATTTTATGTTTCTTTTCTCGTTGCTTTGCCATTTCAGGGTTCATGGCATTAGTTATAAAAAGATGAATAGTCATATTCCTAGGCATTAGTTGCAGGTAAATTTTGTTGATCACGTCAAACAATGAATATTCAAACAGATGATTACATAATTCTCTAGAAAGGAATCAAAACCGATGTACATAGATAAGTCAAGACTGTAATTAAAACAAACACAAAAACCTTAAGTTGCAAAGGAAACTAGAAAACCATAGGAAATAATCACATTATTATTGAGGCTAATGAGATTCAATTTTTTTACCGAAACATAGGCCTATTTCATGCATAAATGACTGCACATGATTATCTGCAAAGGAATTCTTGAGTTTCAAGTTCAACACTACTAATGATCAATGTATATGAACAAGTCAAAAACATGGTTGAACACGATGACAACATGAGGTACTCCATCCATTCATGGTCCATTTAAGCTGGCTATTGAGGCATAAAATAGAATATCATTGAAAACAATCACACGACTATTGCGGCATATATTTTTACAGAAGTAAAAGCTGGTTACTGAAATAATGATTCCCGAATTATACCCTGATGTTGCTTTGGATCATAAATCACCATCTGAGACGTATCTGGACGCAGGACTTTAAGAGAAGCAGTTGAAATGCCTGTTGTTGCTGATGAACTCTTGTCTGCATAAATGAAAACAAGAATTAGCCCAATGAATATCAATAGTACCTAAAAAGATCAACCTGGAACAAGAACAAAAACATATGATTTACCTGTAGCTGCAGATCCATCAGAAAGAGCTGACTTCTCCACTCTCTTACCAATGTTTTTAGCGAGCCACTGAAGAGAATATCAATGGACTTTTTAAATTAGCAAACGCAATTTCAATAATTCAACCATAAAGACGCAGAGGGAAAGAGGTCCCCAGGGCAGGCCTTTCCTCTTTCTTTTATAGCTTTTTACGAGTTGCTTTTACAAATACCATAAAGTAGTTCCAAATTTTTTCATGTCTATTGCTGAGACAAGAGGACCATAATAAAGCAGCTTCAACATAGGTGCCAAACGCTGCTTGCAAAAACTAACCCAATTTGTAACAAGTATAAGTACTCATAAATATTTCTACCCTCTTGCACACAAATAACAATAGATATTAGCCCTAAACCAATGTTATTGAACCTAGTCACATACTTCTGAATTCAACATAATAACTTGTACTGCTTAACCATCCTCTCTATTACCAGAAAATACTACCGTCAAATGTAAATAAAAAATCATAGTTCCTGTTCTAACAAATCAAGAGTTTTTTGCTGTCAAGATTTCTAAGATTAACCCCTGTTAAGTATACAAATCAACATCCTTAATAGTTTTCTTTCTCATGCAACTGGTTTATTCCACCTTATGGAAATGTTTCGCTTATGAGAAGCATTATTTCTGCCCAATAATAAAGAGTAAGAAAAAAGAAATTAAACAATCAAAATGCCAAAAGGAAACGAAGTAAAAGCATCATTGGGAACTTCAAAATTTAATTCACCATCACAAATACACATGACTATTTGCACATAAATCAAGCAAACTAATGAATGAAGCAATATAGAATGCAGTCCATCTAAAATAAAAATGGTAAATTCTGATAGGAGTAACCTCTTGTCGGGACAAGTGGTCAAGATCCTTGGAGGAACAAGGCCAGAGATCCTTGAAACTGTAACGTGATATAAGATCTTGTAGAGAAGTCTCCAATGCAGAATCACCCTCTTCACTTGTTCCAGAAAGAGCTTCTTTCCGCCTTTGCTCAACCTACATGAAGAAAACAATAGTTATGGCTCTTTTTAGGGGGAGCAAAACACAACTCCCTGTGATGATGATTGAGGGTTGGTATTTAAAGTACAATTGAAGATATTGTTCAATCAAGGTGATCCAGACCAGCTTCAAAATAAAAAATATAGCTCCTCCATGCATCAGGAACAAGGATGTAAGAAATCTACAACAGCTATAAAAGATATTGAAGTACCAAGTATGATCCAACAGAAAATATTTACCTTCAACATGGTAGCTAGATCACCATAAGTTCTCTCAAACTGGGTGAATCGTTTCCAGATCTGCAAAGGGCAGTGCCAATTACTAGTTACTATAATGTTAATGAATTGTAAGCAGAAGCTGCAAAACTCATAATTTTATAAACAAAGTAAAAACTAGTCTTTTAAAAAAAAGGTATATTCTGAACCGACCCTCGCACCTGACTCCGAGTAACATAGGTTCTAAGCGCTCAGAAAATCTGTAAATTTCTCTTCGAAGTGCAAAACAGTAAAATAAATGATGCGGACACTTTCCCCAGCAGCTGGGATAGATAGTATCTATTTTCCATTTTCTTGTTGAAGTTCAAATTTGATAATATTTTGAACAAGGGCTATCAGCAATGATATCCAGAAAAATGAGAATAAATCAGAACAGGGATCTGTTCTTGCATTCATCTTCAGTGGTAGTTGTAGATACTGACAACTGTTTAGCTATATACAAACTTAATTCAACTTTAACTAAACTATTCCGAAAACTTTATGCTTCTCTAATCCTTTCTGTATTATATACGACTTAACTTCTCATGGGGGGGGGGGGGGGGGGGGTTGAAACATACTTCAATAATCTTCCAGTATGGTAACAACAAATTTTTATTTATTATCAAGTTCAATATAGTACCTCAATAGATTCTTCTTGTGGTAGGGAGCTTAATGCTCGTTCAAATAATGCCCGGATGTTTCTGTCATCATTCAAACAGGACAAAAAATCTGCATATCTGCACATATAAGAATTTAGAAATGTCTTTATTCATTTGTATGGAATTTATTGCAATGAAAACAATGAATTATATAGCATACTAATTCATTATACAAAAATATTAATACAACTTCATACTTAAGAACAAGTTCATCACATCCAAAGTACACTTGGGCACACAAGTTCACAACACCTAAAACCAAGGCACACTAATTGGCAGCACCCACAAATGCACTGATGTAAAGTGGAATGTAGAAAAATTGGTGATGCAGCAAATAACAGTCTTTCACGAAAAACAATATATATAATATTTTTTAAAAATAATTACAAACTACAGAACAGAATTTATAGTTCAACTGGGCCTTCATCACTAGAGCCGGGAACTCACACATGCTATTCCTATCTCCTGTTCCTCTCAACAGCTAATAACTCAGTTTCACAAACTCTGTAGGATTAGAAACTTAAACTGAGAGCTCTAAAAGACAGGTTCACCTAATTACTCTTCTGACTTGGATGATAAGCATGGTATTAGAACTTCATAAGAGCAAACCACCGACTACATAATAATTGTCCAAGTTTTTCAAAAATAAACTATAAAATAATGACTGAACACATCTAGTTCCCTCTAATCAACCCCAACGAAAAGGAACTAAGTGGTAATTGAACAAACATGAATTTAGATGATGCAGTTTGAAAGTAAAAATCTTGTCCAGTTAGCCATTGAAGCAACAAGGGTAAATATTATAAAAGGAGAGGGGTTACTTTGACTCGACAAAATTTACTGCTACGAAATTTTGAACTTTTACTTTCAGGTTTCATGTCTGTGACCTAATATAGAATGCTTTTACTAACAGAGAGTGTTTTCAAGAAAACATCAAAGAGAAGCAAATTCCTAAAAAGTATTGCACGATGCAACGACTAATATGCAAATAAAATAATGAACAATAAACATACTCTAGGATGTATAGAGGCTCATGCATAAAATGTTTCATTCCTGCTTCAAAAACATTGTGAGCAACCTGCATAAGGAATGGTAATAAAAAAAAGTTATGCCAATAGTATTTTTTTGTAAATAAATTATACACGAGGCATTTTTTGGGTTGTCCATAGTCAATTGTTTGAACCATTGTCATTAACATTAAACCTCCAGAAATTATGGTTGTGGAGGGAGAAGAAGCATAAAGTGCAAGAAATAAATGGTTCTCATAATCATCTATGTTCCTTTGTTCATTCTACTTCCCACACATAAGTGGTATCATATTACAAGCGAAGTTAAGAGTTTTTCTTTTTCTTTTTGAGGAAATGAAACAAATAGTACCTTTGGGTCCTTGTCAAGACAAAAGGCCATCAATGCATAAGCAACATAAACATGGTACGTGCAACTAGGCGATTTGCGAGCATCTAAGAAATACTTGCGAGCTGCTTCAACACCTTCATTCCTTCTTAGAAACCGAATAAACTGCAGCAAGAAAACATATGAAATCAGTCATTAAATGAAAAGAAAATTAGAGGTATGAGTAAAAAAATTTAGAACTTCTAGCCTCTTAAGTGCAAATATAAAATTTGGAGAGGGTTAACATTCAATTAGAAAGAATCAAAGAACCTTAGTTTTAACCGTATAATGAAACAATAAGCTTGTTTAATAACAAGGATGCAATTTAAGCACAGTCCTAGTCCTTGCACCATACCTAAAATAATATTCTTAGCACTACCATTACTGTATTGAAATGACAATTATAGTTAACAACCTATAACTTCCTTACCTGTATATGCGCTAGTGCTGTAGTTTGAGCAGCATCCCCCAAAATGCTTTCATATAACTTCTTTGCAGACTGCACCAATGGGGAAGCAAATCAAAAGCAAAGAACCAATAGTTCGACAACAGTAAATAGAAATATTGAACAATTTTCATACTGGGATTGCTCCACGGGATTCCTCTAGTTCTGCATATGCATACTTAAGCATTTCTGAGTCTGATAAACCAGAAAACATATGGAAGTTATAAAAGGTAAACGGAAGCAAGGTGCAACAGGGATACTCCAGGAAAAGGCTAGATACATATAAGTCACCAGAAATACTTTGAACTACTTTCTACCCAAAGAGAAAAGAACCAATTACCAGGAAGAGCCTTCAAGGCTCGCTGAAATACCTTGACTGCAGCATCCATGGAGCCACTTTTAGCATGCCATGTAGCATAGTCATACCATATATCAGGATAGTGGTATAAATACATCAGACACTGCATACATGAGAATGCAGCAAACATCATTGATAAAGACAAAGGATGAGGAAAAGAAAAACATACAGCAAGGAAATAATAAAAGGAAGTAGAAATACTAATAAATCTATGCATCTATGGATGTGAGTGCTAACAAACAAAGAATGCTCAATGGTCCCTATGTTATATAAGTGCTAACAATTTTTTCTTTGGAAGAAATTAATATCAAAATTAGGTGAGCAGAACTTATAGAACTTTTTGTCACTAAATAGATTAAAGGTTAGTAACATTTGAGAATATTTCAATCCTTTTATCTACTCATACATGAAAGCAGATTAGACCTTTCTGGGTGAGGGCCTGAGGCACATTTGATCAGCCACACAGCTGACCACCAAGGTGAACTTTTTGGCAAGATAAAAAAAAGCTCACTTGAATGAAATTCACTTTCTTTACTTACTGAAAGTAAAAAGAACAATAACAAACTCTCTACTTCACACAAGGAAATGCTGGCATGTAGACCAAAAAAAAGGAAATTCTGCATGTTTGGTAGGATCGAAGTGGATCTCTCTCTAAAGTTTCTTGACAGAATTGTATGTCCTACGAATATTACACATATACACACAAATATACAATTTGCATGTTAGTTGATGGCCCACTCCTAACATATCATCTAATATAATCAATGTGTGTGGCTACAGTAAGGAACAATGAACTTAAGAAAAGCACCTTGCACCTGTTGAAGTGAAGTAGATTTTCAATCTACAAGAACAAGTTATGAGCTTAAATGGATATAATATTTGAACCCATTTTCATTTTAACTTCTTTTTGTTCCTTGATCAAACATAATCTTCACTGTAGCTTTAGCTTTTGCTTTGTACAACCTTTCTTGAATGCAAAATACTATTGGAAAAATTTTACAATAACCAACTGCAAACAGAAGCTAGGGGAGAACTGTGAGTTTGACTCCATAGATCTCCCAAATAAGCTTAAGTGCATTAATGAAGAAGATGCTATATAGAAGAAGATATCAAGATTAGACTCAAGTGGGAGCAAATGAATATCACATAAGTAATAGCCGAAAGTAGATTTTGTAAGTTTAGTCGAACTAGAATAGTTATTGTAATCGAACTATGTTGTATAAGTTTAGTTAAAGTCAAACTCCTAAGACTAGAATCAGAAGTTAATAATTAGTAGGACTCCTAATGTAACTAAAAGTCCTAGTCTATAAAAGTCTGTAAACCTTTGTAAAGTTGATTCATTATTCAATCGAAAGAAACAGAATCACAATATGTTTTTCTTCAATTCTGTTTTTCTTCATGGTATCAGTCTAAATTCGATCATATCAGAATTTTTTCTCTTTTCCTCTTCAATGGATAATCCGACTTCACCTAGAGGCTTCACCAAACAACAAATGGTACAACTGCAACAACTGTTCGGCAAATTCACTGTGGGGATACTTATGACTAAATTAAACTAAAATTTAAAGTTGAATATTAGTACTAAAATGTAACATTTTAAATGCAACATGACCTAAAATGTAATTAAATACCTAGCTTAAAAAATTGGTGGCTTATTTCACTTCAAAATTTTGTATTTTCCCTCTCTATTTTTACCAATTGTCTTTTTTTTCTATTTTTCAATCTAGCTTAAAAAATTTGTGGCTTATTTCCCTCCAAAATTTTGTCTTTTCCCTCTCTATTTTTACCAATTGTCTTTCTCTTTTTCTTTTTCTTAATTTAATTGAGTTTCAATTTAGATTAATTTAATTGAAATTTCACATTTAGTTTTAGAATTATTTTAATTATGTCTGTGATTTATGCTTCTAGATTTTAGTTAGCTCAATTAGATCCTAAGTTTAATAAATTAATTCATTTCAAACATTAGTATTATTATTACATATAATAAACTTTGATTTAATATAATTATACACAAAATTTTGATATGAATACATGAAGCTTTAATTTAAATATTTAATCAAATTTAAATGCATAGATTAACAAGTTGAATCAGAATTAATCTCATTCACCAATAACTCTAAACTAAACCATAAATACTAAACCTCAAACCCTAAACCCAACTCAAACTGAATTGACCCGAACGACCCGATTTTAACCCGAACCGAAAGCGACCCGATTTTTACCCGAACCGAAAGCAACCCGAACACCCGAACTGAATGCGACCGATCCGATATTGACCCAACCCGAAAACAACCGATCCGATTTTGACCCGATCCAATACCCGAACCGAATCTGACTCATCACAGACTCGAATTAGACCCAAACCCAAACCGACCCGACCCGAATCTAAACCGATTCTAGATAGACCCGAACCGAACGACCCGATTGCCACCTCTAACTGGGAGCAGTGCAGGAAATTTGGCTTTCGCAAACAATGATGGTACACAGACCAACTCTTATTCCACTGCACTTCTTTCTACTACGAATACATCAGCATGGATTGTGGACTCTGGTGCTTCTGACCCCATGACTGGTAATAGGGAATTGTTTTTTCAATTTAAAAATTCCTCCTCTCAGAATTCTATCAAATTAGCAGATGGTTCTTTCTCACCAATTCAAGGCAGTGGTTCTATATTTCTTACTGATGACTTAGTCCTTCGAGACGTGTTTTTTGTGCCTAGTCTGAACTGCAATTTGTTGTCAGTTCGCAAGCTTTGCAAGGATTTAAATTGTGTTCTCCAATTCACTGATTCTGAGTGTTTTTTACAGGCACTGGACTTCAAAAAGAGGATTGTCAATGCTCGCTTGCAAAATTGTTTATATGTTCTTCACAGTACAGGAAATTCTAAACCTTCATCTTCTAAATTTTGTTTTACCCCCTTAGGACAGTCTGATGTTATGTTATGGCATTTTAGGTTAGGCCACCCAAATTTCTCCTATCTTGCAAAATTTTTCCTCAATTATTTGTTAATCAAAAACCTTCTTCCTTTAAAAGCCATATTTGTCAACTTGCAAAACAAACAACACAATTTTACTTACCCTCTACTTACATACCCTCACATCCTTTTTCTTTTATCCACAGTGATGTTTGGGGTCCTTCTAAAGTGAAGAATATTACTAATAGCAGATGGTTTGTGACCTTTATTGATGACCATAGTAGAACCACTTGGACTTACCTCTTGAAAGAAAAATATGAAGTGACTAGTGTTTTTGAGAAATTTTACAACATGGTCGAGACTCAATTTCATTCTAAAATTCAAATCTTTAAATCGGATAATGGTGGGGAATTCTTCACTAAATCTTTAGGTGATTTTTTCAAGAAGAAAGGGATAGTACAGATTAGTTCTTGTGTTAATACTCCCCAACAGAATGTAGTCGCAGAAAGGAAAAATAGGCATCTACTAGAAGTAACTCGAGCCTTATTATTTACCCATATTGTTCCTAAATATCTATGGGGAGAAGCCTTATTAACTTCTACATATCTTATTAACCGCATGCCTAGTAGAGTTTTAAATTTCCAAACACCTAGAGATGTTCTTGTATCTTGTTTTCCTCACTTTAAGCCTTTGTCCTCTACACTTCCTTTGAAAACTTTTGGGTGTATCGTGTTTGTTACAAACCATGATCCTTCTAGGTCTAAACTTGATCCTAAATCTCTAAAATGTGTGTTTGTAGGATATTCTTCACTAAAGAAGGGCTACAAATGTTACCATCCACCTTCTCGCAAATTTCTTGTTTCTTTGGATCTTAACTTTTTTTGAATAGGAACCATATTTTCCCACAACTGAAATTCAGGGGGAGAGTTTTGATGATTTCCAGCCCTCTCCAAAACAGGTTCCTTCTTTTCCTTTACCACCTCCTACTTATCCCTCATCACTTGAGCCTCAGACTTCTCTTTCTCCACCTAATATCTTACCTATTTTCTCACCTAATACCTTATCTACACCACATACTTCACCTACTGTCGCGCCTGCAGGAACCCGAAATTTAATTGAACCTTCTTCACAACCCACTAAACAACTGCAGGTTTACACTAGAAAGAGGAGAACCATTCCAGAAACCATTATACAATCTGGTACTTGCCAAGAATTAGATTTTAGTCCAGCTGCTTGTGAAGAAAGTGGAGGTAATGATTCTGCTAGTATTCCTTCTCATCTTCTTGAATTTGAACACTTACCTATTGCTAAAAGAAAAGGGGTGAGGCAGTATACTAAGCATCCTATTCAAAGGAATGCTGGTTATGAGAATTTGATGCCATCTTTTGAAGCATTTACAGCAAAGCTAGATGAAGAACAGATTCCTAAGACTATTGAAGAAGCTTTGCAAAATCCAAAGTGGAAGGAAGCAGTTGATGAAGAAATTGAGGCACTTGAAAAGAATGGTACATGGACCATTACAGATCTTCCCCAAGGTAAAAAACCTGTTGGATGCAAATGGGTGTTTGCCATTAAGTACAATTCAGATGGCAGTATACAGAGATATAAAGCCAGATTGAAACATTTGCCCCTGATGCTAAATTAAGTTCAGTTAGAATTTTGTTAAGCCTAGCTGTAAACTGTAATTGGCAACTGCATCAACTTGACATTAAAAATGCTTTTCTTAATGGTAACCTTGAGGAAGAAGTATACATGCAGATTCCACCTAGACTAGAAGGTGCTGGACAAAATCAGAAGGTGTGCAAGCTTGACAAATCTCTATATGGCCTTAAGCAGTCTCCAAGAGCATGGTTCGACAGATTCACCAGGGTTATTCTGGAGAATGGATACAGTCACTGGCAGACCATACCTTGTTCTCTAAGGTAACCTCATTGAATAAAAGGGTTATTCTTATTGTTTATGTAGATAATATAATATTGACAGGAGATGATGAAGTGGAATCGGGTCGATTAACGACCCTGTTGAGCAGGGAATTCGAAATCAAGGATGTAGGAAAACTCAGATATTTCTTAGGTATGGAGATAGCAAGGTCTAGCAAAGGTTTGGTGATCAATCAGAGGAAGTATGCTCTGGATTTGTTGACAGAAACAAGAATGTTGGGTTGCAAACCAACATATACATCCATGGATGCAAACTTAAAGTTCAACAAAGTCGATCCAAGTCCAAAGGTGGATAAAGAACTCTACCAGAGGCTAGTAGGGAAATTGATCTATCTACCTATCACTAACAAGACCAAATATCTCTTTTCCAGTGAATATTGTGAGTCAGCACATGACAGATCCAAGACATGAACACATGGAAGCAGCAAAGAGGATTCTGAGATACTTGAAAGGTACACCTAGACATGGTTTTATATTCAAGAAAAGTTCTGATAAAACTGTTATTCATAGATGCAAGCTGGGCCAGTGGACTAACAGACAAGAGGTCAACCAGTGGATACTGCTCTTATGTATGGGGTTATTTGGTGACTTGGAAAAGCAAAAAGCAGACAATTGTTTCCAAATGCAGTGTAAAAGCGGAATACAGAGCATTGGCCTTGGGAATGTGTGAAGGAATCTGGATAATAAAGTTGCTTAAAGAACTGGGAATGACCAAAGATGAAAATTTCCAGATCTTTTGTGATAATCAATCGGCCATTCAAATTGCCAAGAACCCTATTCAACACGACAGAACAAAGCATGTTGAAATAGATAGGCAATTTATCGCAGAGAAGTTGACAAGTGGAATGGCTTCATTAGAGTATGTTCCAGCTGAGGAGCAAGTGGCAGATGTACTAACAAAAGCATTGCCAAAAGCCTTATTTGACAATATTTTATTCAAGTTGGGATTATACAATGTATATTCTCCAACTTGAGGGGGAGTGTAAGTTTAGTCGAACTAGAATTGTAAGTTAGTCGAACTAGAATAGTTATTGTACTCGAACTATGTTGTATAAGTTTAGTTAAAGTCAAACTCCTAAGACTAGAGTTAGAAGTTAATAATTAGTAGGACTCCTAATTAACTAAAAGTCCTAGTCTATAAAAGTCTGTAAACCTTTGTAAAGTTGATTCATTATTCAATCGAAAGAAACAGAATCACACTGTTTTTTCTTCAGTTCTGTTTTTCTTCAGATTTATCAATCATTAAATGAAATATTGAGCATTCAACTACCTGTTCATACGAGAATATTATTCGCTTATTGGAGGCGCTGTCTATCCTTTGTGGATTTCCTCTGAAACACGGTTAAATTCAAGAGATTAAGGATGTGCATATTTGAATTCAAGAGTGTAGAAACAGATGCACTGTCATCCCACCATAGCATAAGCCTTCAACTATTTATATGTTTAAAATCTATACAAAAAATTGCAGTCTAAATTTATTTTATTACAGGCACACCTGCAAAAGGAAAACTGATGTCGCAAACCACTAGAATATAAGATTTGTAAATACAATAATAATACACCTATAGAAGCAACCAGTGACTATTTTCTTTGTTCTAGTACATGTTCCACCTAACAACAGAAATTGATGGCAGTCCACATAACTGCTTGACTTATTCAAATTTATATGATTATGCTCACTAGAACCAAAAAATTCAACATCCAAAACAATGATTATGCCCAAGTCGATTAATCTTTTACCAAGGTTGAAATTAAATCACAAAAAAGGCAAAGGCGTAGAAGGAATTCTTTGTGCCTTACTTCTCAAAAGCTAAAAGCCTCTTCCATGCAACCCATTGCATCTGGTCCTGTAGGTAATAATGAAATATTAGGAGGGTAAAAAAACTAAGTAATATTTTTCAATGAAAAAGGAGTATTCAGATATTCAATATATGCAGCTCTCCTGAGCTAATATGGACCCCATCCTATCATATAAGTCACCACAAAAAAAATAGCGAGGGCATTGCAACCTTGCAAACTTTGACTTTCTGTTATTTGTTCTTTTGAAGCTTTTTGCATGATATTGCTATTTATATGCACATAAGCCTAATCATATTTGCATCATAATTTAGAACTTTCCAAACCTAGTTTAGCAGTTGTTTTGTCTAACCCTGTGAACGTCAGTTACTACATGCAAGGTTCATGCTACTAACTACAACCAAAAATCTTAAAACAAGGAAGAAAAGGCAGATCAAATGCTGAAGCCTTGATTTAGCACATATCCACGGATGCAAATCTCATTTTTTTCAGGCTTTAGTTCAATTTTATTAGTCTGTTGAATATTAGCCCAACACGAATGCAAAGGCCTTCTTTTTTTTTACACAAGTTTTGATGTTAATCTGAGATGGTCTTAATTTGTTCCAAGGGAGACAGAAACCACTTTATTATTTAAACAGAATCGATCATCATACTAAGAGTTCACAAATTTAGTAACTATATAGCAAGTTAAGATATAGATTACCTGAAGCAATCAACTCCAGGTTATTTTTTCAAGGAGCTTTAGCCCTTAAACCTAGAATTTATTTTTTCTTCTGTCTCTTCTTCAATCTCAGTAGTTCAGAAACATAAATACAGATCAGCAACCAACTTTAGTTGCTACTCGAGAACAATAGAAATAATTAAGATTCTTTTTCATTTCTCTCCTTTAAAGCTTCATATAAGAATGTTGGATTAATATTTCTACGTGATACTAAACCAGAGTTGTAGCAAACAACAACCAAAGTTCCACTTAAACAACAAATTTCCAGAAATCCTGGTTTAATTAACATTAACCCAATACAATGTCTCGTTACGGTCATAAGTCTCTTATTTTTCTTTACCTTCCACAATTCTTGAGGTGCATCAGAGACACTTGTTTCACAGCAGTTCTATAATACAATAAGGGCCACCCCTATATTTTTCAATCCAATTATAAGTGCATGTACAAAACATTGAACTTCAATGAGCCAATAGAAAAAAATGCAAGCTAAAAAAAAGGAATAAATTCACAAGCAATTACCTTGCAGGAGTCGGTAGGTGGTACTGCAAGAATGTTCCAATCAATTTCATCAACATATTTCTTCAGTTCCCTATATACAGCCCTTGCACTGGTATATTTTGGTTGATACTCGGAGAGAAGTCCTTTGGCCTGTCCAATAAGAAAATAAGCACAACATTTCCACAAATTTACATGGAATGCATGCACCAGCACCAAACTAGAAACTATCCGGCCAAAATAGATATATTCACCATGATGCAAAAGCTTACCAGCTGGCGGCTAACAGAATTTTCAAAATTCTCATAATCCCTCCATAGTTGTTCAATGTGATGTGTCGGAGTGACAATAGCTTTCTGGTAAGCTTTTCGTACTGCAGTCATTCGCTGTGACTCTTCCTGAGTGTTGGCAGCCTGCAAACCATCTTTCTTAGGGGGGGAAATAGCACACACACATGTGAAAGGAAAATGGAACTTTTGGGTAATGGACAGTCTAGCCAAACAACTTCACCAACCGGCAGTGATTTTAAAAAAGCAATGTACTCCATCCATACAGGTCCAGATGCTATGTCAGCTCCTAATAACATACACATCAAAAACAAGGAGAATCAGTTTACTGGAAATGGTAAAAAGTATACTGAATTGAACAATCAAGCATGATTGAATCCTTAGGCATCCTGCCTAGCTACACAACAAAACTGAACCTAACATGCATTCTGACCCCCTCATCAAGATTATCTAGAGATATCTTGAAAGCCAATCACATAATCCACAAGTTCGCCCAGTAAAATGTTGTGATATGCAGTTTATGCATGCATGCATGTGACTGTGAGCGCACGCACACACATATATGTTCCATTTTTACATCTAAAATTCCTGAAGTAACAAGAAAAACAATATGTAACGCAAAAGAGAAAAGACAAAAAGGTTTGAAGGTTCAAGAGAACACAAACCAACATAGCTAAGCATAAAATCAAAAGCCTTTCGAGTCTCTTCCTGACCCTCTACACCTTTCTTGTCATTAGCCTTCCTGATGAACCGAATATAACAGCGCCTGTAAAACCAATAGAAACACATAAATAAGTTATGAGAAAAACTGAGAGAGAAGACATTTACCAAAGAGGATAAAAGTTTGGTCGTCTTTTATTTTTGGACAATGTCATGAAAGAAACTGAGTGAGAAGACATTTACCAAAGAGGAACATGAAGACAATTCAACAAACAACGACTAAAGATCTGTTTGGTAGCATCATCATTATTTACTACCATCTGTGCTTCCACATATTGCCTCCAATATTTTGCCTGAAAATTTTTCATATTCAGAGCTATAAGAAAAGCCTGATCAAATTGTACTTCAAATTAAAATTAAATTAACAAAAAAGAAGAAACTTACAGCTGTGGGAAAGATAGATAAGAGTTGTTCATAAATCGGTGCCGCCTGTGTAATTGGCAAATGCTAATCCAAAGAAAAACAAAAACAATAAGCCATAAGAAGATTTAAAGGGGGGAGATGAGAGATGGAAATTAAATGTAAAGGAAAAAAATCGGACCAAGGCACTGTTGGCGAGAATTTCAGCAGACTCCACGTTATATTTATCAACGGCAGACATGGAATTGGGATTGTGATTGGAAGCTAGAAAATATAAGTATTCAATTATAAAATCTTTTATTTCCTTTAAACTTAACGGATTGAATTATTTTCAACTCATAACTAACTGAGGAACAAGGGTACCAAAATTAACAAAAAAAATGAAAATTTAAGAAGAAATAGCTATTAGAATCACACCCAAATTCCAATAATCAGAAACCCACCCAACAAAAAAGATGGAATTGGGGATTTTAAAAGTGATTTCCCACAGCAAGATCTAGGTTTTCAAACAACTAAAATAAAAAGAAAGAAAACTGAAAAAAGAAACAACTAAACCGGTAAAAATAAAGAACACGTTGATAGCAGGAAGTTACAAAAAGGAGCTTAAAAGACGCCGGCCGATGGCGATGGTAGAGGGTGCAAGCGGCGGCGAAAGTCGGTGAAATATGGGGAAGGAATGGCGGGAAAGAAACAAGAGAAAAAATTGGGGTTTAGGGATTTTAATGGTTTTTTAGGGTAAATTATGGTAATGGCCACTTTTATTTTATAAGTGTTCACTTTTTCTCACCGAATTTTAAAACAAATAACGTTTGATCACTTATGTAATTATGTTATCATTTTATAACATTTTTGCTACTTATGTAATTGTTTAATAACATTCTAGTCACTGCAGCGTTCAAAGCCGACGTGGTACGTTATCAAAAGAGTTTAAACTTTAATTTGAACTTTAAACTTTAGATAAAATATTAACTTAATCTTTAAATTTTAGATAAAATATTAATTTAACCAAAACAATCCTTAATGTTTGAAATTTTTGAAGATACACCTGATTTTTTCCAATAATTTCATTCTAGTTATTCTTTTTCAATTGTTTCATTCTCAAACTCTTTTATACCAAGAATATGAGTTAAAATAAGTTTTTCTTCGTCAAATAATGTTCTAGAACTCAAATCACCATTGAAGCCCTACAATAAAGTTCAAGGTGGAAGATGACATTGACTTTTTAGTAAATAATTAATTTTTATAACATTGGTCATGGAATAATAGGTTTTTGGAGTTGGTGGCCTTGAATGGAATCTTGCTTGGTACAGAAATAGTTACAATTATACCCTAAGATTTTAGCACATTGAAAACTTAAGTTTGTATTGACCAAGGCATCACTTTAGATATCAAGTTCTGCTGTTCTGGGTTCGATCTCAAACAACCTTACCCTACCCCTTTAAAAAAAATCGAAAACCATTGCAGTGCTATTTAGTAAACTATTTAATAATAGTTCTTGATAAAAAAAACTATTTAATAATAGTTTGATAGTGTTATATTAATATTATTTTTACTTCTTTAATTTTCCTCATAAGTGACCTTAAATAAAATTTGTGGTAAATTTTAATCCAAGAAAGGAGCTTCGCTCAATGGTTGGGGCTATTGCATTACACCCCGCCACCAAATGTCGTAAAAAAAACTTAATTATATTACTATTAGATTTTATAGCTTAAATATAAAAAGATGTGTATATTTTTTTCACACAGTTTGTTATCAAAATATAACTGTTACAAAAATATTTTGATATATAAGTTTGTGTAAATTTTAGTTTACACACATCTTTCAATTTTGAAGTTTAGAGATTTAAGTTGTGGTTTAGGAGCTTAGGTTTCAGGGTATAAAACTTAAGGTTTATGGTTAGAATTTAGAATTTATGGTAAATTTTAGGTTTTAGAGTGTTAAGGTTAGAGATTTAGGCTTTAGATTTAGGTTCTAAAGTATTGATGAATTTTGATACTCTCGATTTTTTAAGAGTGAGCAAGCACATTTTGTCATGGGTTCTAGACCCACCAGGACTAGGAGCACTCCTTGCTTTCCCTATAGTTTCTTCTTCCCCTTTCCCTCCCCTCTTGGTAGGATTAGAATTGTTGTACCAGAAGATGTTGAGTTGAGACGTCAGATTTTGAGTGAAGCACATTCGAGTCCCTTTTCTATGCATCCGGGTAGTACCAAAATGTACCGAGATTTGAAGGATGATTACTTCTGGATTGGTTTGAAGAGAGATGTAGCCGAGTATGTGAGCCGTTGCATGGTTTATCAGAGAGTGAAGGCAGAACATCAGGTTCCTTCAGGTTTGCTACAACCTTTGAAGATTCCGGAATGGAAATGGGAGAGGATCACCATGGATTTTGTATCGGGGTTGCCTTTGTCTCCTTCGAAGAAGAATTCAGTTTGGGTGATTGTTGATAGGTTCACTAAGTGTGCTCACTTCTTAGCAGTGAACACTACAGATTCTTTAGACAAGTTGGCAAACTTGTACATCCGTGAGGTTGTGAGACTTCATGGAGTTCCGAAGTCCATTGTTTCAGATAGGGATCCTAGATTTACTTCGAGGTTCTGGGGTTGCTTACATAGTGCTTTGGGTAGCCGTTTGCATTTCAGCACATCTTATCATCCGCAGTCCGATGGGCAGTCAGAGCGAGTGATACAGATTCTTGAGGATATGCTTCGTTGTTGTGTGATTGATTTTCAGGGTTCTTGGGAGAAGCACTTACCGTTGGTTGAGTTTGCTTACAACAACAGCTATCAGTCTAGCATTCAGATGGCACCTTATGAGGCTTTGTATGGTAGACGATGTAGGACTCCGATTTGTTGGGCTGAGATAGGTCAGAGATTGTTACCTATGCCAGACTTGCTTAAGGGAACTACCGAAAAAGTGAAGTTGATTTGTGACCGTCTGCAAGCAGCTTCCGATCGTCAGAAGTCTTATGCAGATTTGAAGAGGAAAGAGATTGAGTACTCAGTGGGTGAGAAAGTGTTTCTGAAGGTATCTCCGTGGAAGAAGGTGATGAGATTTGGCCGGAAGGGCAAATTGAGTCCGAGGTTCATTGGTCCGTATGAGATAGTTGAGTGGATTGGGCCTGTAGCTTATCGCTTGAGGTTACCTTCGGAGTTAGAGAAGATCCATGATGTCTTTCATGTGTCTATGCTTAGGAGATATAGATCAGATCCTTTTCATGTGATGCCCGTTGAGGAAATAGAGTTAAATCCGGATTTGTCCTATAATGAAGAGCCCATTGAGATACTTGCTTCTGATAGCAAGGTACTGCGCGGCAAGACCATAGAGTTGGTCAAGGTGTTGTGGAGACATAGAGGCGTGGAAGAGGCCACGTGGGAGAGGAAAGTAGATATGGTTGAGCAGTTTCCGTATTTGTTTCCACCAGGTAATTTCGGGGACGAAATTCCTTAAGAGGGAGAGAGTTGTAACACCCGTGTCTTGGGCCTAGGAGTTAGCCGGGTTGTTGTTCGAGTCAAATAAAATCTAATTAAAATAAACCAACTCTGAATAATGACCTATTTGAGTCTTAATAAAGAGGGAGGGACCAATGTTGTGCTTTACCCACATTTTAAATAAAGCAAGACAACTTTTAGGAAAAAGTTGTCATCTTCCTTCTCATTTTTCCCTCTCCCCAATTTCAAACTCTCCTAAAACCCTAATTACTATTTCGTTGATTTTGCCACTCGATTTCAACACCAAATTAAAAGGTAATTATATTTTCTTAACCTCCTCTCTATTCTCTACTTATCTATGGTCTTGGATTTCAAAAATATTGAGTTTTGGGAATTAGGGTTCATATTGAAATTTGGGTTTTTAATGGGGTTTTTCAAATTGTTTTGAGAAATTGTTTTGAGGTTATGTTTAATCATAATGAAATATACAACATATATTAATTTGGTTGATTTTGGATAAAATTTCATAGTGGGTCCTTAGGGCAAATTTTAGAGTATGAAAAATTGGGTTTTTGAGAGGTTTAGTGTTGGAATTGAAGGGCTGATGGTCTACCTATGTTAGGAGGGTGATTTGGGATGTTTTGGAAGTCATTTAGGTGCTTGGAAATGAGTATTTCAGCCAATGGTTGTTGGAGTCCGAAAATTGGGTTTTTGAGATGTTATGTGGTTTGGGAATTTGAGGAAATTGGGTTGTGATTTGCAAAGTAGATTGATGGTTGAATCAACATTGAATTGGGAAGTAACGTAGGTGTTTTGTTTGACTAGAAGCAAGAGGAAACGTGGAAGAGGCTTTGGGACCGAATCCGGGAAGTTGAAGGTGATTGCTTGCTTGGTCGTTGAGCTTGGAAGCTTAGGTGAGTGGTTACTTGTTTTTAAAGGTTTTAAAATAGTTGGTTCGAGTATATGGACTAGGTTGGGCTTGGTAGACCCACCTAGAGTTAGGATTAGGGTGGTAGCCTAATCCTAAGCTTGATCTAGAGCCTTTGGATGAACTCTTTTATGTGGTTGTGTATGTCTCGTATGATACGTGATATGAATGGTTATGTATATTGTATTATACATGTGGGTTGAGATATGAATTATGATGATTGAGACATGCATGATGATGGTTGTTGGTGGGTACGTGCTAAGCACGGAATTGGTTGAAATGAGTAAATGTTGGCACTAGTATACTTGAATACAAATGATCGATCATTAGGATGTTAGTGTGTACACATGAGTCAAAAGTCGCGCGTGGCCTTGGTGGCGTTGAGTCACCAAAGAGGAGTACGGGTTCGCCCAGAAATTGTATTTAAATATAGTCGGTGATGAGTGGAATCCCATCGACGGGGCGTGAGGATGAGTGGAATCCCCTCCGCGAGGCCGGTGATGAGTGTAATCCCACCGTGAGGTAATGTGGTTGTTGGATGTGAGTTCCAACGTGTCTATCCGTGTATTCGGGTCATAGCTAGGTGCCAATGTTGGTTGATAAATATATCAATGTGTTGAGGTTAATGATCTTAAATTTGGATGTTTGATGTGACTACTTGTGTTGAGGATTTAGAGCTTGTTGACCATAACATTTACTTGTACATTGCTCATGCATCTTATCTTATGGCTCTTGTGGATCCTTGGTTTATATGTGATTTGCCTTGGCTAGATCGTGCTCGGACCCTGCAATGTTGAGGTTTGTTTTTAGAGCTTACCCTCACTAAGCATCATTGCTTACGCTCTCTTTAAACAAAACATAAAGTTTATATTAAAATTAAAAAAACTAGATCTAGGTTTTATTAAACAAATTTAAAAAAATTAAATTTAGATTCGATTTTAAGAGAACGAGGAGAGTTTGAAAGTGAGGTTTTGAATTTGTTGGAGCTCTAAATATCATCGTCGGAACTTCACTTAAATCTTATAAGCCAAATTAATTATTCTTGTTTAATTAAACTTGCCTGGCGTATGTTTTAAAATTATCCTACTTAAATTATTTTTTAAAATATTTAATAGCTTTTACTAAGTAATTTTTATTTTTTTTAATTTTTGATGATAAAATTATAATTTTAATTATTTTACAATAATTTTTTACGTATGTTTTTCATTCTAAAATTACGTAAAAAATTGATCACAACAACTTTTAAGTCACGGAGGAGAAATTATATCATTGGTGATTCACACCATGTCATCCATGGGACCAACCACTAGAAACCACCCACTTCATCTTTTTTATCCATGTCATTAATTTAATAATAGAATAACTTCCAAAAAAACAGTTTTTAAAATGACATGAAAAATTGACATGGAAAAATTATGGTGAAGTGGGTGGTTTTCATTAGTTGGTCTCATAGATGACGTAGTGTGAATTACACATACTATAATTTTTCGTCACGGAGGGTGTACAATATAATACGTGAGGTTACATCACATGAAACACGTGCCTTTTAATCATATGAACACGCGTACAAATGTAATATAGAGGTCACAGTCACAGATAAAAGAAATCACAACAACGCATGTAAAAAAAACGCAACTTGTTTTTGATAAACTGCATGTTAGTCACTTTTGTTTTATTATCTCTTGATTTGGCCATAAAACCTTCAATTGTAACATTTTAATCATTTATCTTATTGATTAATTACAATTAGTCATTAAAACATTGATTTTCGTTACACTAAATACAATGACATGTCACATGATCATTAATAAAAATAATAATTTATAATTTAATCCATCAACTTTAAACAAAGCACTAATTAAGTCCTAATAACTAATCGAGTTTCTAACACGACTTTAGACCTATGATCATATGTCGAGTAATCAAAATATGTCAATTGGATGCCATAGTTTGAAGCTCATGGAGGCTTCGACGAGGGCAAAGATGTGATAATAACCGTCGGGGATGCTAGAGTAAAGTGTTTTTGAAGACGACCAGGAGAAATGCATAGTTTTATATTAGAGGAGGAAGTTTTTTTTTTTTTTTTTTATAGTTTGTATTAGAATAACACGAGTGGGAAAATTATAAAATTTTAAGAGTGTAGAATTATATTTTAATAAAAATATAAAAAAATGTTTAATATGAGAATTTGAAATTTGTCCAATAATCACAAATGTTTTATTATTGTTTTCATCTGATTCAGTACAAAAGGTCACAGATGAATTTCTTATTCCTTGCCCCTCGATTACATCTACACAATCCGATTTACAATGGAACAACAACAACATGCTTGGTTTAGATTTGTTAAAACTTAAAACTCTCTCCACTTCCATCCATCATTAAGGGGTAGAAGAAGTTTTTCACAAGCATTCTTGAAGGATTCCGAATTCTTTTGAATGTAATCCTTTGTGGCAGCTTCCAAGTTCAGCCAAACTTTTGGATCCGTCTCATCCAAGTCCATTCCGCAACGTTCATCAACCGGATTAAACCGAAAGTAATTGATCTCGGGATGCATAGGTAACAGCGTCCTCAGAGCTTCCTCTGTTTGATCGACCGAGCATGCACTCTCCAGCACCACTTGTCCCGCATCTAGGTACCGCCAACCAATTTTTCGAGCCTTGGTAGGCAAGGAGCCAGAACCGACTGAAACTATGCAGTCAATTTTAGTATCACTCCATAATAGTTGTGCTTCTCGTATGGATATGATAGTTGGATTGTTTGCTATTAGACCGCCATCGAGCCAACGGTATACGCCATCGAGCCAACGGTATACGCCATCGGAAAAGTCATCAAGATAGTACGGAGCAGCACAAGATGCTCTTAAAGATTGCCACAAAAGATGTTTACAACTTCCAACAGAACTTTCAGACGTTGCAAGAGGCGCTTCTGGCATTCCTACAGAGTACTGGTAATTGCGGAATACAAAAGGCTGAGCGGGTGTAACACTCGCTAAAGCCGACACAAGAAAAACTTTCGGAATGTTTTTCACAGCAGTTTCAATTAGTAGGTCATCACCATCCTCATCAGCACACAAGTCCTGCAGCAACCTCTCCAAATTCTCTGCACTGTGCTTAGATCCTTTGGCGACAACCCTGAAACTTTTATATATCCCGTCCAACTTGCTTCTCCAAGATGCAACTTTGTTATTCTTTGGCACAGGCTCAGAGAAAACAAATTTCCCAAATTTTTTGTATATTTCTTCCAATTGGTATGCGCTCATCAACTTAATACCGAGTGCCGCAGTGTAAATGCCACCCGTTGATGTCCCGCATATAAGATCGAATAGCTCGTGCATTCGCTTTCCGGTTCTTTTCTCAATCTCTTGAAGGATCTGCAGGGTTGCAAAACCTTTCATCCCACCTCCATCCAACGACAGTATGCGTATCCCTTGTTTTGGTACTTGTCTCCCTCTAATAGCACACCGCAGGCTTTCATTCTCTCCTAGAATTGCCAAAGCACGAGCTGCAGCTTTGTTCACTCGTGGCTCGGGTGTATCCGTCAAGCACATGAGACGTCCCCTCAGGCTTTTAGAAGTGACAAGAATATGGCGATTCTCCCTACAGAACGCCATATTCCCAACAGCTAGCAAAGCAAGCCGTTGCACCTCCGGGTTTTTATGGTCGAACAGTTTCTCTAATGATCTCATAACACCAGTAGTTAGCATCTTCTGAGCTAAAGTATCAGATCCATAGGCCAGTGTGACCACAACTTGCAGCACAGAAACCGGATCTTCAAGGACAGGAGACTTCAGAATAGCTTGGATCGGTCGCATGATGTCGCATTTCATTAAAATTTCACTATAAACATCCCCGGCAAGATTAGCTAAAGAAGAGCAAGCTTGTTCGACCAGACGGTGGTTGTCACTGTTTATCATACTTATGAGCTGCAGCACAGAATTCTCATCTTTAGCGGCAAGTAATCTGCTCCTCTGGGCTGGCACTATGAGTCTGGACACTGCCGAGGCTAGCAAAGGGTGATAAGAAGTAGGAGAACGGAATATGAGGGAGAAAAGGGTACTCAGCTTGTGCTTAGATGCAACAAAATAAGAAGTATTCTCCATCTTTACTTCGGCAATAAGCGTAGCTTTTCACCTCCAATCCTCACTCTGGATGCTTTTTAGCAGAGGATTATATAGAAAAATCACAACCGCACATTTAATTCAGAGCTACCAATTGTTTACAAGAAAATTCAACCACGCCCAACTGTACAATGTCTTTTTCAACGAAACTTCAATACAATGTATTCTTGCTTATTGACTGCTTCAAAAAAAAAAATATTCTTGCTTATTGAATAATGCACCCTTTACCAATAACTAGTTAGTCTAGTGGGATGAAACAAGGTCAAAGTCTAAGATTTGAGGCCTCATAATCACTAGCAAATATGCTTTTTTTTTTCTTGCACGTCTTTCTTCGTTCATAGTTCGAAATTCTGGTGTCTAATACTGACGTTATGAATGGAGAAAACAAACTTAAAAAATTACCCCTTATGAACCAATGCAAAACTAATCTGGATTAGTCGCCCCCATAATGCAGCAATTCAAAACCATCAAAGTCTGAATATGGAATTGATAGCAAGATCTATAGAGGTTTAGTAAGGTGAGATTCACGAATTGGTCGAGTGATTAAAGATACTTATTTGCTTTTATCTTCTATGAGTTCTAATCTTAACATTTATCTTGGCATGTAAGTTTTTATTAACCGAAAGGGTGAGTTTAATGTTTAATGATATTAGTTTATGTGATTTAGTTGTTATTCTTATAATTCTTGAAAGTTGAAAGTGTTTTAATTGATTTATAGGAAGTCTTATAATTCTTGAAAGTTTAATGTTTAATGATATTAGTTTATGTGATTTAGTTTTGGATTCTCTTGATTCTCCATCGAAACTACCGTTTTATGGTGTCTTTTGTAGCCACTCTAAACATAGGCGAACTCGCCTCATCATCCCCCACCAATTTACCAGTTTAGGTTTCTCCAGAACCTATTTAAAATTTATGAACCCGAAGAAAAAAACTTTGTTATTACTCTTCTAATCCCTTTCAACCGTTCTCTTTTTCTTTTGTTTTGGGATTGTCAAATTTAAAGGGTTTATGGTGTTCATATTAAGGGGATTATTACTCTTCTAATCCCTTTCAACCGTTTTCTTTTTCTTTTGTTTTGGTATTGTCAAATTAAGGTGTTCATATTAAAAGCTTAATGATGAGAAAAACAACATATCTCAAAAGTAATCTCATCAGATAAACGTCGTTGGAGATCAAATTAATTAAGAAAAGATTAAATATTTATCTTATTTTATTGATTTTGAGCGGGTTTTAAGAAAAACCAACATAAAATGAAGAAAGAGCAGAGAAAGAGATACATTTTGGTGTCAGTTATATTACAAAGTACAAACCACAACAAGTGACAGATGAATGGCGGAGCGATTGTTGGGAAGCTTAGTTTTTTTAGATTGTTTTTAAAGTTTGCTATATTTTGAAAGATTTTTTAGTGATAAAAAAACCCTAGTTTTTTCTCTCAAGCCGCTGCTACACTTTCTTCACTTTTTTTTTTCATTAGCCGACGACCGGCAATCAATTAGTTTTTGATTGTCGATAGCCGATATTTTTTATTTTCTTTTTTTTTAATTTTTATATTTTAATAAGAATTTTTGTGTTTGTGGCATGTGTTTTTCTTTGTTCTTGTGACACGTTTTTTTTTTATATTTTTTGTGATTTGTTTCATCTATTTTTGTGATATGATTTTAGCATACTTTGGCGACCAGTTGGTACTCGCACATATATCTTCACGGCGCTAATATCTAATTATAATTCTGTCGGTGATCTTGCAAAGATGGATCCCCACTCGGTTGATGGTTTGGTTGTCAATGTAATTAGTCCTGTGTAGCGAAACTTTTTGCCTGTCTTTATTTTTGGGTTGTAAGAGATTTTGGTAGATTAGTCTCATTATTCTTCTTCCTAGATGCGTTATAATTGTGTTATTTTCAATAATTTTAATAAAAATTCAGTGGTTATTGTTTGAAAAAAAAATTAGTGATTTTTTATTCAAAACCATTCTTTAATATGTATACATGTATACATGTATACAATCATAAATTCTTACTTTTTTTTTTATTCCAAAACTCTTTATTTAAGTCGATCCCTAACTCACCACTTCAATTTCATAACTAATTTTGGCCTTTAATATATATATATATAGTTTGATCAAATGTATATAGAAAAATATAATATCATAAATGCCTACCTACTTTGATTTATACAATATCTCTTCAACTTCAAAAAAAATTAAAAATAATAATATCATAAATGCTACCTACTTTAATATCAATGCCTTAATTTCCGTGGGCAGCAACTCTAACTAAATAATTGAATTTTATAAATATATTTTGTCGACAATGCTACATTTATTTACTGAGTCATCTACCCAGCTGAAATGACACATAATATTGTATTTAAAATGGGTATGATTGAAGAAGAAAACTAAAATATTTTTTTACCAAGTAAATAATTTTCAAGATTATAAATGCAAAACAATTAATACGTCTTTTAATAATAAATAATTTTTAAGACTATAAATGTAATGTAACTAATAATTTTTACCAATAATATTTTTAAAATTATTTAATTATAGAACAAATTACAACACACAAAATATTGGCTATAAAATATTAGTATAAATTAAAATATGCCAAATATACAAATAAGTGCCGAAACTATATTTCTTTCTAATTTTAAGCACCTAGACTATTTTTTGGTAAAAATAAGTGTAACATTCCGTTTTGTTAATTTTAGGTGCCCAAAGTTTCAATCACTTACCGTTTTAAGGTTGTGTTGTTAAAAAAATTATCACACAATCGGATCTAGACACGTGGTATTTATTTTTATTTTAAATTTTTTTAAAAAGATGAAAATAAAATAATTTAAAAAAAATCTCAAAATTTCTAAAATTCTCCAAAATAGTCACAAATCTCTAACTTAAAATTCACAAAATTGCCGTTATTGTCTTCGTCGATAACCTCGTCGGACCCCATCATTATCGTCATCGGTTGTCGCCGTCTATTTCTCACAATCACCCATCACCGGTAATCGACGGAGGTGTGCCAATCAGATGTCGCTCAATTGAAACTTTTTGTGTTTGTTTTTCGACGTCTGATTGGCACGTCTTTCGTCGGTCACCGACAATAGGTGGTTAAGGAAAAATGGACGGCGACGTCCAATGAAAATAGTGATGGGGTCCAACGATGCTATCGATGACGGTAACAATGACAATTTTAGAGGTTTTTGGATTAAAAATTTGGGACTATTTTAGATATTTAAAAAAATATATTTTATCTTATTATTTTAAAAAAATAAAAACAAAAAATATGTCATATGTCATGTTTTGATTGAATAATGATTTTTTAAACGGCTGTTAATGGCCAGGCATCTAAAATCAACGAATGAAACTTTAGGCACATATTTTCACCAAAAAAGTTTAGGCACCTAAAGTTAATAGGTGTATAGTATGAACACTTATTTTTGTATTAAGCCTTTAAAATAATTATTTTAACTTTTATTCTACGAATATTTTGACTTAAAGAATTTGGGCATTAAAATCATGATGTCGATTAAAATTATAGTGTTTAACAAATATTTCGACTTAAATTTTTTTAAAGACAAATACAAGTTTAAAATACTAAATTCATGATCTAAATATAAAAATTTGATTTGTTACTTACATAATTAACCTGTAAAAATATTAAGATGAATAATAAAATTAATTCATCTAAACATATGAAAATTAAAAATCATTTATATTAAAACATTAAAATTATATAAAAGGTCAAGAGAATAAATAGTGATTAAAAATTAAATATGTTTGAATGATTTATTTAACATCTTTTATGATTATTTATGTAAAAATAATAAATACATAATTAATTAGTTTCTATCCAAGTTGCCACATCAGTTAACTAAATTACCCAATGAGTATATTAAGTTTTCTCCTATTTTGTCTTGTATCCGTTTATAATACAACCTTCCTTTAAAAGAGACGGTAGACACTCAAATCAGATTACATACCATGGGCGAGGCACAAGAGGGGCTGTTATAGGCTAATAAATATCATGGCCCGACAAACAACCGATCACCCCATTGAAATTTAATATCAAATAGTAGATTTTTTATATATTTTGAGGACCCTGAAATGGTTAAATGAATCAAAATTGATAGGTTCGGTCCCTCAAATCTGGTTTTGAATATTTTAATTTACATTGTATTCCAATTTAAAATTTAAATAATATATTTTCAAGATTCCATTGAAACAAGTCTAATCATTAATCATTCAAGTTCTTACCTCTCATACAAATGCAGTTGGGAATCTAGGCAAACTCCTCTCGTTTTCTCTCGTGAAAGAGGCTACATGCATCCTTAGAGCGATTCCCCTCCGACGGTAGGAAGGTGCATCGCGTCTTGGCTGCACGTTTGTTGCCTTTAGAGGTAATGTGAGGCTCGAGTTATTGTCTTTTAAACCTGCTTTTAAACTTGTTCTTAAACCTGCTCCATCTTTCACATCCCTGGTCATTTTCCATTTTCTTTCTCGCCTTTACTGCGCGTATCTCCCTTCCCTTCGTTGACCTGCTCTACCTTTCTCATCCCGGGCATTAATTTCAAACTTGGTTCTCGCCATTACTACACTCATTTTTTTCCTTTTCTGCAAGTATTCTTGTACTTTCTACTTTAATTCGTCATGACTTCAAATACCACCCAGACAAACCAGCATATGGAAATCGTCTCTGACCCTCAACCCCACCAAGTCCAACCACCTGCCTTGGAAAACCCAGTTAATGACACTCTTGACTTCTTAGAATTAAATGATGATGGTGAAGTCAACTTTGCCATTAAAAATCAAGCTTTGGTAGGCAAGATAATCTCGGAAGCGGCGGCTAAACACCTTACCATCAATGCCATACTTCGGAAGGCCTGGAAATGTCCAGACTTGAAATGCCATGATTTAGGTAAAAATGTATTCCTCTTTGTGTTCCAATCACCGGAAAATAGGCTTAGAATTTTAGGCAGCAGGCTATGGGCAGTCAAGACCGTCTCCTAATCCTCAAGGAATGGTTACCAGAGGTAGCTTTCGAAGAGCTAGACTTTACAATGAAAGAATTTTGGATCCAGGTGCACAATCTCCCAACCACGTTGATCACTCCGAATAACATCAAAAAAATTGGGAACACGTTTCCGCGATGCTACGGGTCAAATTTTGACGGTAAAAACAAGGTGAAGCGGGATGGTCAGCTCAATCTAAGAATGGCAATTAGGGTGGAAGACCCGTTGAAGACATGCTTCATTCTAAATAGGCAAAACTACAAACCAGTGGAAGTTTCTTTCAAGTATGAAAGACTTCCAAAGTTTTATTATAAGTGCAGGAGAATTGGACATGGGGAGAAGGAATGATGGCACGACTTGAGTCTTTTCAAGCTCTCGGGTCGTTTCGGACCATAGCTGAGAGCCTCTCAAACCTGGGAGAGAAAGATGAACAAGGCATCACGCCAATTTCTTCGTAGCCTAGCAATCGGCGGCAACATTTCGAGCAACCTCTCTCCAGTTATAGAAAACGACAAGAAAAATCAAGATACTTCTTGCCTCAATCCCAAGGTAACCTCGTTTCCTCCCCCCGAGGGTACGAGTTTTTTAGAGTTTACTTTGGATGGGACGGCTCCTCCCCTACCCCCACACAATTTCCACTCTTGGCAAGGAGCCTTTAGGGATCTATCCTCTAGACGGAAAAATCATAGCTGACTTCCCCAAGTCAATTGACACCACTGATGCCTTGACGGCCAAGGTTTCTAGGCCAAAAGAGATTGTTTCAGGCCTCATCTTGAATCAATCTAATCCTATATGCATGATATCAAACGAGCTTTGGTGTGACATGCTCATTGAAGGTGTCAATAATCTAGGGGTCTCTGGCAAGCTTAAACGGAAAAGAAGTGATTCATAGGAAGAATCGTTTTTCGTCGCCAAGATAAGGGAACTCTGGAACTACATATTCGATGGGATTTATCAGATTGCACCGGGAAATTCGGGGGCAAACAACTTTGGAGCTGCGGCAAATGAATATGTCTTAAAGGTGGCTTTGTTCCCCGATTCCTTCACATGCGCTTCACCGGTTATTAATAACATTGAAAGAAGGAAGAAAGGTTTCTCCCGCGGTTCAAAAAGGCCCACTTTAATCAAGCAAGCTGAGAGACATAAGCATGCCATGGAAATGACTAGAGTCATGCTTGATGGAGTAGGAATTATGGAGCTGGGAATCGATCCCTATGGAAAAAAGATCACCAGAATGACATCTATGTTCATGGATAACAATTGCGTGCTCAATGAAGAAATTGTGCTTAGTGATGAGGAATGCACTCCAAACACAGAACAAGTGATGACCCTAGTGACTACTAATTTCATTAAAAACGGTTAGGCGGATAATTCTTATGAGGGTTATCCGTAGCAAACATGAGTTCTAATGGCAACACCTCTTTCGAATGGAAGGGTCGAAATACTGTGTCTCATGCAAGCCCTTCCTCTAGGATCATCTTGTGCACTCTATCCACAGTTGATCTAAGGTTCGTCTATGTTTGGCCATTGTTTGATATCATTTTTAGCTCCGGACTGAAGGCAATGCCGGCCGCTAGTTGTCTGAACCTTGCCACCCCAAGTTCTAGGCCTGGCCCTTCGATAACTCCATTCCAGTTAACAAGACCCATGTCCTTCGACAAGGGAGCCTGCCTCCGAAAGGAGCTCTCATTAGAATGCCATGATCGAGTCTCAAAACTAGTCCATAGAACGGCGAGGTTTTCTTTGTGTAACACCCGAGTTTAGGGGTCGGGAGTTGAGTGTGTGAGTCGGGTTTGAGTCGTTGGACTCGATTTAATTAAAATAGACCTTGGTCTTATTTTAAAAGGATTTGAATTTCAGTAATGGCAATTTTGTAAATTTTTAGACAAAAGAAATAAGAAGAGTAAAAGAGCCTTTTTGACAAAAAAAAGAGGTCTTCATCTTCTTCCTTGTTTCATTTCCACGACAAAACCCCAAACCTCCCAAGTTACTATTCCATCAAATCCCTCCCTCATTTCAAGTGTTTTCTTTAAAGTAAGGCTATTTTTGACTTATTCTCTCAATTCCTAGCACATTGATGGTTTTAGTTTTTGAAAAACACCATTGTAGAGAATTTCAAGTTTTCAAAGCTTTGAAAGAAAAGGGTGAAACTCTAATGGTTTTTTGATTCGTTTTTGATTTGTAGAGTTGAGATATGAACTAACCTTGCCCTAAGGCACATTATATCTTAAAATGGTGGGGTTTTGTCAAAAATCCCGAAATGGGTTTTTGGGATATTTTAAAAGTGTCAAAACTTGTGTTTTTGGAGTGATTTTGTGAAAGGTTGTTGGGTTGATGTTATAGTAATGTTATAGAGGTATTTTGAGGGTGTTTAAAGGTGTTTTGGGTGTTAGAATTAGTAGTTTCTGCTGGGTTTGGTGGGAGTACGAAAATGGAATTTTTGGTTGTTAGCTTTGGCTTGAAGTTGTTGAGAAATGGATTGTGGTTGAAATCTGAGTAGTGGCAGTGTATTGTGGATGTTTTGTGTAGTAATACATTGTTTTTGATTGGTTAGAATCAAGGGGAGCCATTGGAGAAGCTTCGGGCACGATTCCGAAAGTTATGGAGACTTGATTCGACATTTCTCGGTTTGCTTAAGGAAGTGTGGTGAGTGGAATCTTTTAAATTGGTTTAAATTGGTTCAAGTGTATGGTTGTGGAGTTGGATTGTGCTTGGTAGGCCAATTCAAGGTAAATGTTAAGTTGGTAGCTTAATCTCATGTGTGTTTAATGAGCTTTGCTTAGTATGCATGATGTAGACTTGTAAAGCATGTGATGATTATGTATGTTGTTATATACATTGATGTATGTGATGATTGATATGTTGAAATGCATTATGGATTGTCATGTTGTGACTTGATAGTACGATTGGCACTAGTTAAATTACCAGGTATAAATGATCGATCATTAGGATGAGAGTATGCACACAGTTGAGTCAAATTCGCGCGTGGCCTTGGTGGTGTAAAGTCATCAAGGAGTACGGTGATGTAATATTCCACCGGAAATTTTATATTATTACGTGATGATGAGTGGAATCTCATCCGTAGGACATGTGATGATGAGTGTAATCCCATCCATGCAAGGACCGGTGATGAGTGTAATCCCACCGAAAGTAACGTTGTTGTTGAGTACGTTGGAGGTAAAAACCCCAACGGAAGTTATCCGCATATCCGAGTAAACTAATAGTTGCCAATATACTTGTTCATGTGGATTTGTTGTTAAGATAAATGTTATATCTTGTTGGGCATAACATGAGGTAAGATGACATGTTAATGCATTCTTGTGTATGTTGTCTTAAAGATGGTATGCTTGAACTCTGCATTGTCGTTGTTTTTGTTTTAGAGCACCCTCACTAAGCTTCTAGCTTACGCTCTCGTTTTCGACAATGCAGATCTTTAGTGTGGAGTTAGCAAGGAGCAAGGAAAGGGGCATTCCAAGCTTTAATAGTTGCTCAAGTATGGTTTAGTAAATAATGTGGTAGTTTAGCAATGGGGATGCTATGCGTTTTGTATGAGCGTTGTTAGACTCATATATGTTGGTTTTGATGTTAATGCCTTGATATGGAATTGTAAGCTATGTTTATGTTGTTGCCTAAATGCTTGTGTTTGAAGGCTTACGACCTTGACCCATGAATGCTATGTGTTGTTGTGTGAGCATGTAAACCTTGTTAGTGGATGCATGTATCTTTTGGCTAGTTAGACTTTTTATGTATGTTTAGAATGCAAGTTTCTCTTAAGTATGATTGCCTTGGTGTTGATGCTCCGTTGTTTGTTTAAATTGTTCCGCATGCTGATACATGGTTGCCTAGTGTTGTATGAGGGTTTGCTTGTTGCTAGATGAGTCGTAAATTGCATCTAGAGTTGAGTCTTGGTGCGTTTTGCAGCTAAATTGAGGCTTGCAGTGCAGGGCGTATCGATACGCCCAAGGGCCGTATCGATACGATCCTACACTTTGGGCCTCAGTTTAAGCTAAGCGTACCAGTACACGAGGGTGTATCGATACGCCAAAAGCTCTCTGGAAATCTGAGAAATTGACAAGATTTTAGCGTATCGGTACGGGTCTTGGGTGTATCGGTACAATTTTTATCGTTTGACCGTGAGAAGTTGATCGTTGAGGGCGTATCGGTACAGTCAACCAGTGTACCGATACGGTCTCCCTAGGTTGACTTTGGGCAGTTGACCTAGTCAAGGCGTATCGATACGCACTTCTAGTGTATCGATACAGCCTGTTGAAAAGACTAAAATGGGATGTTTTAATCGCGTGCTTTGTATGCTTGTATTGTTTCATTGTCTTTCCGCTGTCGTGTCCCACATAGAAAATATTAAAGCCTCTAGATAAGATAATGTTTAAAAGAAATTTTCTAGGGTTGCTAACTGAAGGGGAGCCTTAACGAATTTCACTTCGATTTTTCCTGTATAGCCTACTCGAATTGGTGAATCGTCCAGATCGAGACGAGGGGTTACACTTTGTTTCATTCACGTTTTCTTCTTTGTTTAGGGCTGACCCTGTGTTCAAGGATCACCCTCGTCTGCGTTTATTTTTCGCTTTTTGTCTTTGTCTTAGTCTGTGTAAGGCTTGTGATGTTGGTCTCTTCACCTAGGGCTTATCCCTGCCACGTCTTGATGCCTTGCGTCCTCACTTGCATGCTTTTGCATGCTGCTTTTGTGTTGTACGTGGGACAAGGTGATTGTATTTCCTCTTGCTTTTAATGATAGTTTCCTTTCAGATAAAAAAAATACAAATGCAGTATAATTTCTACAGATTACCACCATTATCTTGTTTTTTTTAATTTATTACTTTGACTTTTCAAAGCTGTTTCAAGAATTATCATTTTGTCAATAAAAAAATCAAAGATGCACCAATGTTATAATACATGATATTCTATGCAACTTCCATTGAAAAATTGAAGGAGGAGAAATAGAAAAAAATGGACTAAATTGATAGATTATTAAATTTATGTGAGTTAATTGTTTAAAATTAGGGTCAAATTAAAATAAGTGTAGAATTTGAGGGTTAATTATGTAATTATTTTAATTTATATTAACTACCACGTCATCAGCCGTTAAAATTTTAACGACGCCGAACCAATTTGTTACTTTTTTTAAGTCGGAGACCAATTTGTAAACTCTGATAGTCGAAGAACACAAAAAATAATTAGAATATAATTGGGTGACCATTTATGTAGTTTATCCTAAAATATTCCTACCAAATCCCAATCTTAGTCCCACATGCAATTCCCCAAGTTTCCCTGCACAATCACTTAAACCTCTGTTTTATGGATTCTATGTTCGCTTATTAGACTAGATATGTTTTTCATTAACAATATATCGGTTGAGTTTATTAGAAAATAAAATAAATAAATATTTCAAATGAAATAAAAGTGAGTAGAAAAATAACAAAATAAAATTAAGTTGAAAAAAAGCTAAAAAATAAGACACCAGACCAACAAAATACACCTCAAGTGAAATGCAACGATAAAAATGAGATAAAACACTAAAAAAAGAAGCATAAAACAGAACTCATTGTCTATAGTCACCTACACACTTATAGAATGAAGTGAGAGTTGTAAGCTAAACCAACAATTTTACAAGTTGTTTCACAAAACAAAACTAGCAACATCAACAAACGAACCGCAAAAAAATAATATTAAAACTACTTGATATCTTAGAAGTTTCGTTTGCCATGCATGCTTCTTTCTTAAACATAATTCCTATTACTCCACTCTCGTGAGTAATTTGATTCCCTCCATCCTTTGTATACATGAAATTGAAAAATTAGTGTTAATCTAAAATAAAGAAAATAAACTTTTACATTAATATTTGCGGGACGAAATGCGATCATGTCGTCCCTGCTGTCTTTACAAAATTGTATGTGTGCCTGGTCTGTAAAAGATCGAGTGCCCCTAGTGACAACATCGTTGTAATGGAGATCATCTCCTTAGGGCATTGGTAATTGAAGACAATGATGATGGCGTAGAGACCATTAAATTTAGCCCGATCAATAGATGTTTCTAAAAAAACTCATATTAGGACTTATATGAACACACCACATTATTTGTGTTCTTAGATATAGATTGTATCATAAGGAATATTCTTTATTGTATAGTATTGTGATATGTGAGTTTTAATTTTAGCCGTTGACGTGATTCATTAGGAATTATTAAATAGGGAAAATTATACTGGTGGTCCCCAAACTATTACTATTTTCCTATTTTGGTCCCCAAATTATGTTTTCGGCAAAATGTTCTGTTACATAGTTCTCCTGTTTTAGTCCCCGGCGTTAAATAGCTAACGATTTTGCTGACGTGGCATTTTTATAAGAGGAGAGAGAAATGATTAAAAAATATTTAAAAAATGTCACGTCAGCAAAATCGTTAGTTTTTTAACGTCGGGGGACCAAAACAGGAGAACTATGTAACAAAAGGGACGGTTTTGCCGAAAAACATAGTTTAGGGACCAAAATAGAAAAAAGATAATAGTTTGGGGACCACCGGTGTAGTTTTCCCTATTAAATATAAAGTGACTCAATTACAAATAGAGGCATTCCCCGCTTCATTTGTATCATCCAATTATTTTAAAGAAATACAAAGTATTTTTTCTAAACTCTTTCTTTGTTCTTTCTTTTGTTTGGTTGCATTTCTTTTGTTTGCTTCCACTCATCAAAGTCGTTGTACTTTTTTGTGTCTTAAAGGAGTTTGATCTTCACAAGAGTGTTTTTAGGATGACTCAGATATTTGTCTCGAGCTACATCAAGATTGTGTTGTTTGTTAGTTGAAAATTTTAGCCTCATGACTGAAATATGTACGAGTAATAGGTAGAAATAATATAAATTAATGCAAAGAACAACTACATCAAGGTTGCTAATAACAACCTTTTCATTGATCAAGAATGTGACGAAGAATGATGAGTTTGATCTTCAATAAGAGTGTTTTCAAGACGACTCAAATATTTGTCTCGAGCTACATCAAGATTATGTTGTTTGTTAGTTGAAAATTTTAGCCCCATGACCGATTAATATGTATGAGTAATACGTAGAGGCGGAACACAAGCATGGCATGCGGTGGCCATGGCCCCTTCTAGATTTTGAAAAATTATAAAAAGACCTTTGAAATTTTAATTATTTTTTATTTGGCCCCTTCAAAATTTTAAAAATTTTATATTAAACTTTAAATTTTTAAATAATTTTAATTAAATCACATCTCATAATTATTTAAAGTTCTTATTAAATTTCTCAAAATTATTAAAATTTTTAGTTAAATCCTTAAAAAATTTAAAATTTTAGTTTAAACTTTCAATTTTTTCAAAAAAAAATTAAATTGGCCTCCCCAAACATTTACTTCATGTTCCGCCACTGGTAATACGTAGAAATAATATAAAATGATGCAAAGAACAACTACATCAAGGTTGCAAATAACAACCTTTTCATTGATGGATGAAATTTTTTTGTCTCTTTTCGGTGCTCCTACTTATGCCCCATGCTTAAAATTATATTTAGGGTTTAGGGTTTTAGGTTAGAGTTTATGGTTAGGGGTTATAAAATTTAGGGTAGGGTGTATTTTTAGAGTGTAGGGTATAAGATTTAAAATTTAGGGTTAAGGTTTAAAATTAATTTTATAATATTTTTTTAATATTAGAGCGTAAATAGGGACACAAAAAAAGAACAAATATTTTTATCTTTCATTGATCAAGAATGTGTCGAAGAGTGGGGAGTTGAATGCAAAGAACAATCTTACGACTGATCTTGAATTGTTTGTGATAAAAATTGTTGTAGGTGGTAAAAATGAGAGATGAGAGTAGAGGAAAGATAGTTCGCTTTAAAAATAACACTTTTGGATAAAAACGTTTGACGAAGAGGAAAAGTCTTCAGCCCCTAATCATGCCTCTTTATATGGTCCTTACTAAAAAAATACCTAAAAATTAAATTTTAAGCCTTAATTCTAATTTCATATTTTAAACCTTAAACCCTAAAAAAAGACACTCTACCCCTAATTTCTTACACTCTAAGCCTCAATCTTAAACCCAAACTTTAAACTCGTTATTTTAAAATAAAAGCATCAATAGAAAAATAGTTAGAGGTAGACGATTTCCATCTCTTGAGGAGCCATCGATGTTGGCATATGAAACACACATTGAATGTTAGAGCTATGGCTGGCTTTTTAGAGCCAGAATACATTTTTTTTTACTTGTAGGAATATTGGGTATTTTTTCCATCCCAAACTCTGGGTGATATTAAATGGATTCTATGTTTTTTAGTTTTTTTTATAAATAAGGAGTATTATCATGTGACTTGTTAATTTTTTTTTATAATTAAATGGAAAAAGTACGCATGATAATACTTATAGAAAGACTACGAGACAAGCTTGACAACCAAATAAACATACTAATAACAAAGAAAAATCAAAGCATACCCAACCCTATATCTTGATGCACTAACTCGACCACCTCCCCAAGTGGTACATGAAAAACCCGCTCCCCCAGAGAAAGGCTATGCATAATAAGAGCCGCAAGTCGACCGACAACAATATTGGCGGCGCAACTAATTCGTTGAACCCGCACCTCCTATTGACTATCAGTATCAAGCAATCCTCGGATGTTAGACACCGGTGCACAATCAGGTAGTGCTCTCGAATTTCCATGAAAAATATATGCCACTGTCAAGTTATCCGTTTCGATAACAATCTTACGCAACCCTAGCGTCACGGACTTATTCTTTCAGGCTCAAATCCGTGCGGCACTAGCACTCTCGGCACAATGCTAGTAAGCCTTGATGTCGCAACGCTATGGCAAACGAAAGGAGCAAGAGAGATTTACAAGGAAAGGAACCTTGTATTAAGCAACGAAAGCTTACAAGAGAGAGCTTTACAAGTGTTTGAGTACACACTTCTTGGATGACTTACAAATGAGGGGGTGGCCCTATTTATAGGCATCCACCTCCTCAATGGACGGCTAGGATTTATTTAATCCGACGGTTGAGAGTTTGCCTCCCAAAATATCTACTTAGCCTAGATATTTCTAGATAAGTTCATACTTATCTACTTACATCTCTACTATTCTAGATGACTCTATAGTTCTACATATATCTATAGGCTTCTAGAGTATTCCGGAGATGACTTGTCTCGAGTCTTCCCGATTTATCCCGAGCCTTCTAGGTTCCTCCGGGTGAGCCTAGATGGTTGTGGAAGTCTCTGGAACCCCTCAGAGGTGTGTAGAGACGTTTGGGGCCCTCTAGGCCGTTCTAGAGTCTTCCTTGGGTCTTCATTGGCCTTAAAAGGCTCATAGCATCTCATTTTGTTGAAGTTGGCCCGTGAGCTCCTAGGTGGTGCACCTTGGGCGCGGGCAGCGCACCTAGGCGGGGCGGATTGGGCGCGCACTGCGCACCTGGGTGGCACCTCTCGGTGCTGCTCGGTGCACCTGGGCGGGTGTGCCCCTCGGTTGGCTCGGTCGCGACCAGGCGGGGCGTGACATCCTCCCCCACCTGATCTCGCGACGTCCTCGTCGCGTCTTCGTGGAGCAGGGGTGTTGCTGGAGCGCTTCCCTCGACTCCTAGCTCGCCTTGCCTTTACCCTTGGCTTGTCGGCATTGTTGGAAGACCTCTCCCTCGAACCTTGACCCTCGGTGGTCTTAGAAGCTATGTTCTCCCCTCGAACATGCTTGGTGGCCTTCCCAGACTTGGTCACCCCTTTGCCTTGATTTGATCCCTTGGACGGCTTGGCCCTTCGGACGGCTTTTTCGAGTTGAAGTGCAGAGACCACTCTTGTCCCTGGCTTGGTGGCCCTAATGGTTGGTACCACACATGATGGTGCACCCTCGGTGATGCATAGACTTTTGGCAAACGGCATCGGTATTGCCTTGGCTTGTTCAAAGAACTCGAGCCCTAGAATGATCGGGTAGTCATCTAGGGGCACAATCGAGAAGTCCATGCGGCTTGACCATGTCCCTATGTTGGTTTTGACTCCTCGAACGAACCCATGGATGGGTTGAGCGGCCGAGTTTACGGCCTTGACGGATCCTCCCCTTTCACGATGCTAAGACCAAGCCTCTTTGCTTCATGTAAAGAGACAAAGTTATGGGACGCACCTGTGTCGAGCATGGCTCTTGAGGCCTTTCCATTGATGGTAACGTCCACGAATAGCAATCCCTTGGCTTGGGTCTTTGGGGCGGACTGGATTCCATTCAAGAGCTGTAGCGATCCCATTTGTGCACCTTGGCCCCCTTCGGCATCACTACCTTCGTCGGCATCACTTTCCTCTTGATGCTTGGCTAGGATTGCACTAAGGGCTCGGCGTTGTGGGCACTCCCGAACCCAATGGTCGCCATCACAAATGTAGCAGCTACTAGGTGGGGACTTCTTGGCACCTTGAGAGTCTCTAGACCTTCCTCGATCCTTGTCCCTCCATGAGGACGAGCCTTTGTGCTTCGATGTGTCCTCGTCCTTGTGACTCTCCTTACGCGGGTTCCTATCTCTTCCCCCATTGAAGTGGCCACTCTTCTTGTCCCTTGGCTCGTTGTTGGACTCCTTGTGGCTTGGGTAGTCAATGAGGCTTTCGGCCACGGCGATGGCATCGGCAAGGCTTTGCACCCCACGACGCCTTAACTCGGTCTTTGCCCATGGTTGGAGTCCATCGGTGAAGTTGAAGAGTGAGTCCTTCTCTGAGAGATCGGGGATCTCGAGCACCAAGCTAGTGAACTCCTTGACATAGTCTTGGATGCTTCCCATCTGCTTGAGCCTTCGTAATCGTGCCCTTGCTTCTTCCTCGGCATTCTCCGGGTAGAATTGTCGTTTGAGTTCCCTTTTAAAATCAGTAAAGGTAGTGATGGTGCACATACCTCTTTCGACATCGAGACGCCTTCTCCTCCACCAAAGCATGGCGGTGTCGGTGAGGTACAAGGTCGCGGTCTGGATCTTAGAGGCATCGTCTCTGATGCCAACGGCTTCTAAGTATTGCTCCAAGCCATACAAGAAGTTGTCGACTTCTTTGGCGTTGCGTGTCCCTGAAAAGGTTTGAGGCTTGGGCACCTCGACCCTTCTTGCCTCCACGGTGGTGCTTGGCCCGGCTGCCATAGCACGTTTGCACAAGGCAAGGTCGCCTTGCAATGCTTCAAGTTGATCATACACATTGGTAAGTTCTTGTTGGAACGACTCACGTACCTTGGTGAGTTCGGCCACGAGTGCGTCGCGTACTTCACCCATTTCCGCGCGCAGAGTCTCCTCTAGCTTGATCTTCATGGCCCTCACGGCTGTGTGGATCTCGGCATCCTCCACCTCAAGGCCTTCAATCCGCTCATGAAGGTCGTCCACTTGGGCACCCATGCTCGATACGCCTTCCTCCACGCGAGTTAGGCGCGACTCCAAGCTAGAGAGTACGTCCTTGGATTTGGAACGAGGCCTTCCTTCGGCTAGGTCGGCCTTTACTTCAAGCCCTCCTTGGTCGTGCGTGACCTCGGTCTCGGACGGGCTAGCGGCTTGAGTTTTGCTGGTCTTGGCCATGCTCCCGAGCGATCGGAACTTGCTCTGATACCAACTGTCACGGACTTATTCTTTCAGGCTCAAATCCGTGCGGCACTAGCACTCTCGGCACAATGCTAGTAAGCCTTGATGTCGCAACGCTATGGCAAACGAAAGGAGCAAGAGAGATTTACAAGGAAAGGAACCTTGTATTAAGCAACGAAAGCTTACAAGAGAGAGCTTTACAAGTGTTTGAGTACACACTTCTTGGATGACTTACAAATGAGGGGGTGGCCCTATTTATAGGCATCCACCTCCTCAATGGACGGCTAGGATTTATTTAATCCGACGGTTGAGAGTTTGCCTCCCAAAATATCTACTTAGCCTAGATATTTCTAGATAAGTTCATACTTATCTACTTACATCTCTACTATTCTAGATGACTCTATAGTTCTACATATATCTATAGGCTTCTAGAGTATTCTGGAGATGACTTGTCTCGAGTCTTCCCGACTTATCCCGAGCCTTCTAGGTTCCTCCGGGTGAGCCTAGATGGTTGTGGAAGTCTCTGGAACCCCTCGGAGGTGTGTAGAGACGTTTGGGGCCCTCTAGGCCGTTCTAGAGTCTTCCTTGGGTCTTCATTGGCCTTAAAAGGCTCATAGCATCTCATTTTGTTGAAGTTGGCCCGTGAGCTCCTAGGTGGTGCACCTTGGGCGCGGGCAGCGCACCTAGGCGGGGCGGATTGGGCGCGCACTGCGCACCTGGGTGGCACGTCTCGGTGCTGCTCGGTGCACCTGGGCGGGTGTGCCCCTCGGTTGGCTCGGTCACGACCAGGCGGGGCGTGACACTAGGCTCCATAAATGAATAAGAGCATCATACATTGCCCATAACTCAGCCATTAAAACCGAACAAATGCTGAGGCTACGAGCGAAGCCAAGGATCCAATCATCTCGTTCCGTATTACACCTCCCACAGCTGCCCCCAACGGTCGGCACCTGCCATCCCGCACCACTGTGTGTGGCCATATTTACAACCTGAGTAACTTCCGAGCTAGCCACAATATCGTCCTTCATTTGCATACAAGCATATAAAAGATCTCCCTTGTCTATATGCTCACTTTGCATCGGTGCTTCCATCAATCTTCCTCAATAATCGGGAACTCTCCACGCTCTTGTATGTTAGTGATCAACCAATTCTCACGGTATTTTGACGGTTTAATTAACCTTATCCATAGACGTTTCGCTTCAGGAAAACCCCTCAAAACATTGTCTATGGTCTCATCATCAGCATGACAAATGGAACACATTCTCAAGGTCGCAATATTCGTCAAAAGACGATTATGCATGGCGAGATCGCTATGGCATCTTTAGTTGCCAAACTATCTTCCAAACACTCACATTCAATGGAGGATTCGGCAATCGGCACCACCAAAGCCTTGTACGCGGACTTAGTCAAAAAATTGTGATCATCCTCCCATGCATGGCCATCCAGGGGTATCTTTACCTAAGGCAGCACGAGGGGGCAGGTCGCTGCAATTTTGTGGATCACATTTTAATTTAGGTAATGCTTCCGACAAAGTCCCCCAATCTCATTGCCGCATTGAAGGCTCAGGGAGTTTACAACATGCTGCCAATGGATCACCATTATCAAGCCACACATCCGACCAAGAATCAGTCCTCCACCCATCATGGACATTCCAACAGAGGCTACGGTGAATATATTGCCAAACGTTAGTCATAACCAAGACGACGATGAACCGCGAATGCACTCCGGAATCTCAGATTGCCAACCATGCTTCACCCTAACCCAAAGCTTATCCTCGTTGCTAACTAACGAAAAACCAATCTTCATGAGCAAGGCTTTATTATGTCATTCCAAGTCTCTAAACCCCAATTCGCCATTTTTTCACCGACAGCTTCACCGTTTCCCATTTAACAAGAGAGATTGCATTGGAACCATTACTCGATCCCCAAACGAACCGACGAATCATCCTTTCCAACGCGTTGGGTAACTGGGTCGATTGCATGACGTATGTTTGTATGGCTTGAAAAACAGTTATACAACCCACAAGAGACAAAGAATTCACTACCCAACCGGATAACCGTTGCCCCACTTTCTCCAACAATAACTGATAAGTATCTTTTGTCACCCGAATATACAACAAAGGTACACTGATATATTTACCAAGGTTTTTAACTTCCTCAAAACCCAACCCTTGGGGGTTTACTGTCAGAGTGGAACTATTACAATTCTTGAAAAAATAAATTTGTGTTTTAGCCATATGCAACAGCTATGCCTAGAAGTAGCCGTTGGCTTTTAAATATTAGTTAAAGTAGTTGAGTTTTAAATTTGGATTGTAATAAGAATTAATGAAACAGTGCGTTTTGTGTGAGAACCTAAGAGAGAAAAATGATGTCGTATGGTCCTCTAGGGTTTTAAGACCTGCCTGGAAACATGTTTGGTTTAGGTTGTTTTTCGGCTGAACTTTTTCGAGGATCTCAGCAGAGATATTCAGTCTTTTTCCCCCTTTCTATCTTTTGTTTATTTCTTCTTAATTTTGTTCTGCAATTATCTTGAGAAATCGATCTAGCGTTGTTGCAAGGGTATCAGAGCTTCAATCGGTCCGAGTTATGGTGGAGACGCGACAACAATCGAGTCAGGCAACTACCTGGCAACTGGAGTTTGAACGACTCCAATATGAGATTTCGAAGCTGGATGAAAAGATGGAGACTCGACTTGCGGAGTTCAAGGTACAACTGATGGTGGATTTCAAGAAGCTGCTCGATGATTCCATCGGGAAGGTCGTGGGTTCAATGAACACTGCTCCGACCAATCAGGGGGCCACTAAGACAGGCCCTAGTGCTTCGAATCCAACTAGGACAACGATGAATAACACGGGACCGGAAGTGCCGGTGAAAGATGTGGAGACAACGAAGGAACTAGATGACAGTCAACACCATACTGGGAAACTGTCATATAAGTTGATGTGCCCTAGATTCGACGGCACAGATTTTCGGGGATGGCTTTGTAAGGTGGAACAGTTCTTTGAAGCTAAACGCACACCTGAAAATGTGAAAGTACGGACAGTCATGCTTCATCTGAAGGGGAAGGCTCTGCAGTGGCATCACTTCGCAACTAAGAACAACACCGAGATGAATCAACTGTCATGGGATCAGTACTTGTTGAGGATGAAAGAAAGATTCGCTCCAGGGGGTTTTGAAGATCCTTTCTCTGAGCTTGTGGGACTGAGGCAAACAGACTCGGTTGAGAGGTATTACGAGGACTTCATAGATCTGCTGAATCAGGTAAATCTCCCCGACGACTATGTGTTGAGTTTATTTAAAGCGCATCTGAGAATTGAAATTAGTCAGTATGTCCAATTACTACACCCTGCTTCCTTGTCTGAGGCTTTCCAACTGGCTAAGCACTTGGAAAATATGTTTTTTCCTGGTTCGAGAAGGTCGTACTCGAATTTTAGTCGAACAATTCCATCTGCCATTTCGATTCCTCCCCGACCTGCTACAGTTGGATTCAAGGGGTCTGTCAGTGGAGTAAATTCGTCGGCACCCTCAGTAGCTTCCAGGAACACAACTCCAAAGGTCCTGAGCCCAGTACATTCTAAAGGCCCTGGCAACAACACGTCACGAGGCACGGGAAAGGTTTTGTCCTCAGCTGAAATATAAGAGAGACGCAGGAAAGGATTATGCTTCTGGTCCGCAGCAAAATACACTTTTGGCCACAAATGCCAAAAATCTCAGTTGTATCAAATTTTGGTGGAAGGGATAGAAGAGGAAGGGGACCAAGATGAGTTCCTTGATTGTGAGGATCATGGGGATGTGCCTACAATGGAAGGACCTGTTTCAGATTCACCAGTCCTTTATTTACAGGCAATGTGGGGTGCTGATCAATGGGAAACTGGAAAACCGATGGTATGTCGGAATAACCATGTCAAGTAAAACCGAAATCGTCACAGGTTCGCAACGACCTCTACGGAGTCCACCCGAACAAAATGAACAAAGTTTCCGCCTCCATAACACTTAGGGATAAATTTCGACAGGTTTGAACACCTTCCAGGGAGAAGTCGAAATCCCTCTAGGGATTTGAGGGAGTCTGAAATCGACCAGGAGTTCAACCGAGACTTGCAATCGAGCAAGGGAACCTTCAGGGATTTGCCAGGGGGCAAGTAAAACACCAGAAAAATATCGAACAACTTCTCAGAGAGCTTTCTAGGATATGTCGAATTCCAGTGGGGAATCCCTAGGGGTGTTGTCGAAATCTTCAAGAGGAGGAATAGAGATGATTTGGTTGCTAGCCCTTGTCCCTTTAAATAGTATTCAGAGACTTAATTCTAGTTGAATTTCTTAAATCCAAGTTCAACCAAAATCCATAGAATCTAATTCTACTTGAAATTGATTTATATTAAATATACATTATATTTAATAATATTAAATGAAATATATATATTTAATTATGTAGAATCTTATTCTACATAAAACATGGATTTAAATATACATTATATTTAATCCATATATATATATATTTATTATATAGAATCTCATTTTATCAGGGGTGGACGGTTTAAGGAGCCTAAGGGGGCCTTGGCCCCCCCAAAATTTTGAAAATTTATATTTGGTCCTTCAAATTTTTAAAAAATATTAATTTAGCCTTCTCAAAAAATGGAAAATTTTAATTTGGCCCCCTCAAAATTTTAAAAATTATCATTAAGTTTTTATTTCTTTAAGTAATTTCAATTAAGTTCCCTTTTAAATTGTTGAAAATTTTTCATTAAACCTCACAATTTTTGAAAATTTTAGTTTACACTTCTAATTTTTTTGAAAATTTTAAATTGGCCCCCTCAACTTATTATACCAAGATCCGCCTCTGCATTTTATCTTTACTTGGATTTAAATATATTTAAATATATATATTTTTAATTATGTAGAATCTAATTCTACATAAACTTGGAATTAAATATACATTATATAAATTCCAAATATATATTTAAATTTCTAGAATCTTATTCTATAATATTTAAGTCTCTAAATATTTTCCATACTCTAAATAATATTTGATAAATACAATATTTATCCAATATTATTCCCATTTAAGGGAGTTGCCGATTTCTCCTATCCCATAGGGGATTTTCGGCAACCTTCCTAAAATAGGGAGTATGGTTTCCAATTTTTGTTCGTTTCATTCGAACGGTGTGACCCTTGTAGGTTCATGCAACGTTAGCAGCAAAATTAGAACTGTTCTAACTTTACAAACAATGAGTGGCATCTAGCAATATATCATTGCTACTTAAGTTGCATGAAGTCATGGTTTGACTTTCCTAATTCCTGAATAAACTTTCTTTATGTATTTCATCCTTTTGTCCTTTATATCTTAGATGAACACAAGTCATGGGTTAGTCACACTTGCGTTGTCCATCTAGTGTTTCTTGATGTCTTGAGTAGATTATGATAAACGAATCTCTATGATATCTCATATCATAATATTCGAGCATGACCATGCATTTTCTAATCTCACTCAATCAAGTGGCCGAAGATATTTCTCCCATTATGTAGGAGGGACAAATCCTTTCTTGATCAACCATATTTCACTACATAGGTCATCACATATCCAATCATCAATCTTTATAATGTAGTCGGTTACGACGCACGTTTGACTATGTCAAAATACGTAAATCTTTATGTTGAAATCATGTTGATCTCAAGTCTGAGGATTATACATATGTTTATCATGAGCAATGTTGTGACTGTCACATAATTACCCAAGAAACATGCTCATAGCGGGTCAATCCAGTATGTTGTTCTCTAACAAATACTTATGTGTTGATTTTGACATCTCTATGTCAATGACAACACTTGTTATCAATCAACCACATATTAGTCTTTGTATATTATCATTGTCCATACCGGTAATAATATTCGACTAAGGATCTTATTTAACAATAATCGTATTATTGTATGGACATTATTATCCAATGGTTAGTTTGATGCACAGAAACATACCAAATGATAATAACGACAATGCCATTACTTGATAAATCTAGTAAAATAGTATGTATATTCAATCATCATATGATTGGTCTTTGGGCATACTCCAACACAGTCGCCTAAACACATGCTCTCATCATGGCAATCATCATACATGGCACACAACGCCCAACCATACTCATAACATGGCAATATAACATCATATAGATATGGAGCTACCTCTAGTCGCCAAATCATATATCAACAACAAGATCAAAGGCTTCACATAACATATAAACATTATCCCACAATATATGAATGAGGCTCGCGACCACTAAGCATCGGGATACATGCACTCTGAGTGAGGCCCACGACCACTAAGCATCAGGATACATACACTCTATAGGGTGAGGCCTGCGACCACTAAGCATCGGGATAAATACACACATGCTCGAAATCTCTCATCGAGCATCTTCGAATGAGTCTCGGTTCCACTAAGCCTTGAGTTCTTACATTCGAGAATCTCTAATCATGGTGTTGCAACACACTCTTTCTCACACTAAGTATCCGGATCCCATCAAACAATGGTAACTCAACCATCTAGGTGCCCATATCAGCACATAGCAAGTACACATCTACACAAAACATACAACATCATACGATCCACGAAGGATCCCTAAAGTTGCTATTACCATCAAGGCACCCAATGTTTACCAAGTTATCAATTATTATGGAGGTGTACATTAATCGTCCTTATTAATCATCTCTATTAATCCATATTGCCTTATTAATATTTTACGTCAATTTCCATCTTTTTATTAGCATTATAATTTATCCCACTCAATAGGTACCGATACTCGAACACAAGTATCAATACTAAAATAGCTTAATGGAAATCCTTAATTTCTACAAGTATCAGTACGACTAAAGCTCGTACTGACAACCTATTCACGGGTTCGTACCATTTCCTCGAATTACAATATTACCACACTTTATTCGATCCCTAAAACCTATGAAAGTCATTAAGGTTTGTTTACTAATGAATTCATTCAATTATTATTAATTACCGGCTTCATAGTCATTTAATCGAGTATTTTTTTCTTAAGCATAATTCCCATCAATCACGTCAATATATTCGAACAAGCATACAAAGCATCACAATTATCATCCAGCCAATCAATCATCAAATAATCATATGAGCATCTCAAACGACCCTAAACAGTCTTTAAAGCGTCCTTGAGTCTCATCATATTTGCAACATCATCATGCATCACATAGATATCAAGTCTCACAATACCGGTCTCTAGGCATGCTTGTTTATCATCTAGCTATTTCACAGACACTAATACGCAAGGCAATCACATTTGAGATGCTCATGAAGCAATTGGAGTTCGAGGTATACTAACCTTAAGCTAATATCGCTAAAATCCTCATTCGAGCTTTCTGAATATTCCACTTGTTCTGATATCTGATCTCGAATAATCCTCGTATATCAATTAATATCACTTAATCACATACTTTAATGAATTCAAAGGGTCAAATGCGTAAAAATAGCTTACCGAGTTTGAATTTAGCAAAACAGACTACACCAACAAACTTAGAGCGTCGAGAAACCACCGGGTAGGTTCTCCCGGAAAAAGTCAACGGCTCAACGGCTTGGCGGACCGACGGCTCGATTGGGCTTGTCAGACCGGCTCGGTTCACGACTTGAGTCGGCTCAACAGCTCGGCTTGGTTCGGCCCAACGGATCAGCCCAATCAGTTTAACAGCTCTACCCAACCGCTGGAGCACGCTCACGCGCAGCGGCGGCGCATGGTGACACGTGTGGCGACTCCCAACGACGAATTGTGACCAAATTTCATTGGCCGGCTGTCCTCAAGCTGGTGATTCCGATGGTGGGCTTCGTTCTTCGTTTTGAGCCCTCTAACCCCCTCAGCTCAACAACCCAAAACTTCATCTCTCTCATCCCTTCGATGGTCACTCCGATGGTGGTGTCACTGGTACCGGTGAATTTGTCTCGACGAGATGAACATAATGGCGGTGGAGGTGTCGACAACGGAGAGTCGGATCTCTGTAGATCGGAGATTAAAACTCTCCCTCCTTAATTTCTCTCCTTTCTTCTTGTCTCTCTCCCACTATCTACTTTTTCCCTTATTCTTTCTTCTCTTTCCTCATAATATCTTCCTCCCTATTTTTCCACCAACAACCTTATTTAAAATTCAAACTCTCTTCTCCAAAATAATGAGCCCAACATAAAAACCTTTAACTTGGTCTTCCAAAATAAAGTCTCATAACCCGAGCCCGAGACCGGATTCAGTAACCCGAGAAATTGGGTCGTTATAGGGTGTTTAGGGATTTGGGGACTAATTTGGGATTATTTGAAAATTTCAGGATATTTTATATATTCTGATTTATTTAAAAAAAATTCAGAAAATGTTTAATACTGTCACGTGTCATTTTTTATTGGCTAACATGATTTTTTAATGACTGTTAACGGCAAGGCACCTAAATGGAAACTTTGAAAACATTAGGTACCTATTTGGCCTGAAAAATGCTTTGGGCACCTACCTAGAAAAAAAATGGGGTAAACTACTGCAGGAGTCACTTACGTTTAACGTGTGTACATAGTTAGTCACCACTTTTGAAAATAGCATATTAGTAGTCCTTCACGTTTTCGATATGTAAATAGTTGGTCACTCCGACGTTATACTCCGTTAGTCCCCTAACGGATTGCTGATGTGGCTGACTTAATTAAATTCAATATCCACGTGTATTCCCACGTGGATAATAACGTGGAACTTTGCTACTTAAAGCACTAATATTATAGAATCTCCCAATTTGTTGAACCCTAAAAAATTTTCTCTGTAAAATTAGAAGAAGAAGAAGAAGAAAAAGAAGAAGAAGGGCAAGCCTTCCCAGATGGTATTTCGGGGGAAACTTGAGTTGCCTTCGGAGGTGTATTTAGACAAGAAAATAAAACACATTTGAAAGACAAGCAAAAGACACTAACAAGTCACTGTAATGCTTGTCTGAGATCTTATCACGGAGTATCTTCGCCTCCGACTTCGCCAATGTCATGTTCACCTCCTCCCCCTCGTATCGGAATGCACTAACAAGTAGGACCAAAAGCTGTGACAAGCAAGTTACCAATTAACATGTGAAAGAAAAAGAAGAGGAAAAGATCAGAATTGTACACATGACCGATGAATTTAAGACCGAACCTTGCGGTGGTCTCCCTTGGTATGGTGCGCGACATCTTCTTCGAGGGATTTCTTATATCGAGCATGGTATGCCTTCCTCACATTGAACAGTTCATGTGAAGACCTGGTGCAGGCTATCTCCATGAGAACCCAATTGCTTGATGTGAATCTCTTGATGGATTCATTAGCCAGATAAGCATCACGCTCCGCAGGGTCCAGCGTAAACAGTACCACAGCTCGCTGCCGAAAGCATAAACACTTGTAAATCTCTTGCTTTCTATTGAAGTACATGCCAAAGCCGAAAACCGAGTCTCCGATGCAGAAACCTCTTGAGTGTTTTCTTTGATTTCGGACTCGAGCCGGGCATGTTTGAATGAATTCGGTTGTTGAAACGGATCTTTTGGTTCACAGTCTGCAGATTTCCATCCTTGGCCATCACCATGGAGTTTCTATAACTTAAATCTTGGGTTGATATGGTGGTGATTTTCCCATAACTTGATTTGATCCAGCCTGTTGAGGATATGGACCTGGTTGCTTTTGTAACAAATTTTCCATCTAAACCATGAAAATCTGTCGCGGAAGAAACTCCAAGTGGACCAATGTTATGGTGCAGAAGCTTCCCTTTGGTCTTTGAGTTCTTACAATCTAACCAGAGGTGCAGATTGGCATCAATGTACCACACATTCAAGACATTTGTGACACTGAAACTTAGATTGTGTGATTTTCCATCCAATAATTTCCCACCTGAGGAAGAGAAATTCCGAACCAAGTCTTGATGTGTCCGAGGCTAGGTTGGTCAATGAAAGGGAATCAAATGCAGACAACCTTGAATGTGGAATGTCAAATAAAACCAACCTATTTCGACCGTTTGAAGTTAAAAGTTCTCATCTAGTTCCAGGTGCATCAGGTGATTCCTGGAGCAATGCAGAAGTGGATGGTTTTCTTGTTGCTTTATATATATTTGGGAAGAATTTTGGGCAGATAAAACGATTCATCGAGAACAAGGACATGGGGGATATACTGTCAATTTATTATGGGGCATTTTATAGGTGTGATGGATATCGCAGATGGTCAGATGGCCAAAAGAGAAGTCGCCGAAAACATGTATATGGACAGAAAATCTTTACTGGTTGGAGGCAACAGGAATTGATATCTCGTTTGCTTGCCTATGTCTCGGGTGAATTACAAAACAATCTGCTGGAGGTAAACCTGATTTATCACTCAGATTTCATTTAGAAAGATGCTCAAAAGTGAACTACAAGATAATCTTATATTTATAATTTGTTTTGCTGTTTATTTACGTTAGACATTGATTTTCTATATTAGCTTCTCAACATGTTTGACTATTATAAGATTCTTGAACTCATTGTATATTGGCAGGTATCTAAGTCATTTGTGGAGGGGAAAACTTCGCTTGAAAACTATGTGTTCCATTTGAAGACTAGTGTTGGCATATCTGCACTTGTAGAAGCTGTAGGTATTGGTAAGGGGAAGACAGATCTTACAGGCCTGGCCATGGAGCCTCCGAAGGCAACTCAAGTTTCCCCCAAAATACCATCTGGGAAGGCTTGCCCATCTTCTTCTTCTTCTTCTTCTTCTTCTTCTTCTTCTTCTTCTTCTTCTTCTTCTTCTTCTTCTTCTTCTTCTTCTTCTAATTTTACATTGAAAATTTTGTAGGGTTCAACAAATTGGGGGATTCTATAATATTAGTGCTTTAAGTAGCAAAGTTCCACGTTATTATCCACGTGAGAATACACATGGATATTGAATTTAATTAAGTCAGCCACATCAGCAATCCGTTAGGGGACTAACGAAGTATAACGTCGGAGTGACCAACTATTTACACATCGAAAACGTAAAGGACTACTAATATGCACTTTTCAAAAGTGGTGACTAACTCTGTACACAAATTAAACGTAAGTGACCCCTGCAGTAGTTTACCCAAAAAAATGTATAGTTTGGACACTTATTTGCTGCTTAAGCCTTATTTAAACTATAAACATAAAACCTAAATCCCTAACCCTAACAATAAACCCTAAATTCTAAAGCATATAATCTAAACCCCTAAACACTAATCCTTTTAACCCTAAAAGCATGCATGTTCCTGAGATTTTGGTGGCACACGGTGACTCTAAAAATTAGGCTCGAGTACTGACATGGAAATTAAATTTAAAGAGTATGTCCAAATTAACAAATATTGAAGAAAAACATACTCGTAATAACAAGTATTGAGGAAAAATTAGACCCTTAATACAAAGTATATAATTACTTTACATGATATACATATAGAAGTAACAATCAAACTCCAACAAAGGTTTGATACAGTGGTAAGTCACCCAGTTGTCATCTTCCCCCTCCTCATGGTTATGGATTTAATACTTATTAGGGGCATATTTTCTTTTCCCCTCATAGGTATGGAAATGTTAAAAAAATTAACAATAAAACTTACTACAAATATTACTAATATAATATAAAGGTTTGAAATTAAAAATCTTTTTATATTGAACCTAACTAGTGGTCCTCTAACAGTTTACTTTTTTTTGTTTAATCGACGGCGATACCAATTTTGATGATAATTATTACTGTTTATTTTTAATTCGTGATTGTTGGTGGTCTTAAATAATTTATCCCTTTTAAAATATTGACCGATGTAATCAGAATTGTTTTGACAACTATCATAAAATAACCTTACGCCCACATAGTAACTATCTCTTTACTCAAATCTCTTATTCTTCTTAATCGCACGATCTTTTCACTTTTTTTTCTCCTTTGCCGAAAGTGCTTGATCATGCAAGTCCATCATGAATACTTTCTTGATGATTTGCAATGGATGTTGATCATTTTTGGAAAAAAGTTACTTGGAGAGTTTTCTCTATCGACTTCTTATTCCTATAACACTCGGGTACCTAACCTCGAATATCCTCCTCTGCTATTTCTTAGTTTGTCTATTTCTATCATACGGATGGCGCCTATTATATAATTTTAAATGATATTTGATGTATTAAATAATATTATAAATCTCACTTATTTTAAAAAAAATATGAAGAAATATATATGCATGTTGTATATGATTACAAAAGTTTGTTTAAATTAAAATCAATTAGTAGCATAACATTATAAATATTTATAATTAAATTTGAACTGAAACTCGAACAACTCGAATTTCATAAACTCAACTTGAAAAAAATTCAAATACAATTTGAATGTTAAAATAAGACTCATTAATTCGACTAACTCAAAAAAAAATTTAGACTCGACTCGATCGAATACTCATCCTATTTATACTTATATTAAGAACCATATGATGGCCCGAAACTGCTCCCAGGCCTGTATCTGTCCCAGGCTTCCATTTCTAAGCTGGTCAACCGCACATGGCCTGCCGGCAATTTTGGGTGAAAAACCCATTTTTAATTAATATTGGGAAAAATGGCTTCCAAAAACTATTATTTGGCAAAATGACCCCCAAACTTACCAGGTCGGCAGACATCGCGTTGTGTAGGACGCGAGGTACGACATCGCGTTCTGCACAACGCGATTTTAGTCGACGTGGCATTGTTGTCCGTGTTAACGGTTTCACAGTACCTCGCGTTCTACAGAACGCGAGGTCCCCGAGAAATTGAAAAGACAGCTGGAATATATCGCACGGACCTCGCGTTCTGTAGGACGCGAGGTCTGTGCATTTCCAGCCTGAACCACAAGGAAAAACAAGCGTAAGTAGGCCTGTTTGAACTCAATTTCGAGCGTGTAAATGGTATATTTTTAGCGATCATCGAGTTTGGGGTCGTAGTACTGAAAATTGTCTATCGTATGATATCAACATGGTTAATTTCCGTCCATTCTACAATGGTTTAAAATGTATTCGAAAACCCTATGCTAGCATACTTTTTTGAATGAAGTTGTATTTCAACAAATTTCGATAGGCATGTTCTAGCAGAATTTCATACGCATAAATTTTTAATTTTTAGGTAACATCGAGTTTGGGGTTGTAGTACTGGAAATTCTCTATCGTATGACACTGACACGGTAAATTTTCGTCCATTGTACGCTGATTTAAAGTTGTTCGAAAACACTATCATAACATATTTTTTTGAATGATTGAAAATATAAGATGACGGATTGTATAAATCAAAGTGGACTGACTTTATTGATTAGATTGTCATGTGCGAACTCACATATACAAATTAAAAATAATTAATTACTACGAGGGGCTGAGCGATTAGGACACTTAGGAGCTGTGTGCCCAGGATTTCGACATATAGAACAATGCTTCTTTTGTCCGGTTTTCTCTCGATGTTCGACCAAATCCTCGGCACAATATATTTTTGTAGAAGGTGGACGTCCTTTGGCTCGTAGTAGTGCTGGATATGGGCGTATGATCGGTTCAGTGTCCACAGCATTTGGATCAACCTCATTTCCGATTGGAGGAAACTCTTTTTCGTAAACTTTAAGTACTGTTTTGAGTAAGTATACCGGATCAACCATATGCATGTATTCTATTCGTTGGTTAGTGCAAGCAGCAATGGCGTGTGCGCACGGGTATTTGAAAGTTTGGAATATTCCGCACTCGTAGGTTCTTTCCCTCAGATCTACCACGTAAGCGTTGTGCTGAATGCCTTCTAACCGCCTGGAAAATTCCACAACACGAAACAAGTGTCCTTCTCGCGAGAAGAGAGTTGCTTGCATCTGTCTTGATTGGATCAATTGAATATGCAGTCTTGTGCGGAAATCTGGATGGACTTTGTGTCCACCTGCCATGTACTCAGTTGCTTGCCTGCCCAAGGTTGCAAAAAGGGTAGCTAAACGATAATAGGTCGCTTTGACAATGGAAGTGATAGGCAACTGCCGAACTCCCTTCAGTGATGAGTTCACTGCCTCAGCCAAGTTCGTTGTCATGTGACCAAAACGTTTACCCTCGTCATACGATCGAAGCCATTTTTCCTTTGGGATTTTTTCAAGGTATTCTGCGCCATTTTTGTTTCTCGCTCTCAGTTCCTCGAGCAGTTCAACCACCTCTTGTTTGTAGTGCGAGTTACCTACGGGATGATAGTTGAATAGTTATGGGCGAAAAACACATGAAAAAAGGTCGTAAATTGAAGCGAGTAACAAGTAATATAGTAAATGAAAATGACATAAATGACGTACCTATATCGAGCACCATTTGACGTTCATCACGATTCTTGTATTTCAGCAGGTAGTTTGCGGCTATGTGCCGCAAGCAAAAACGGTGGTGAATGTATGGAGGCTTCCAATAATCACCCAAATTTTGTATCGCCCACAGCAGCGCTGTGCCTCTGTCAGAAATAACACACACCCCTTCATCCCTTCTTCTTCGTATTACAGGATCAAGGACATATTTTCGTAGGTGCTTAAGGAAGAACGTCCAAGACTCCAAATCCTCCTTCGGGACGATTGCGAATGCAACAGGAACACATTTGCGATTGCCGTCCTGTGTTATAGCTAGAAGTAGGATCTGTGTATATTTTCCGTACAACCATGTGCCGTCGATTTGGACCATCGGTTTGCAGTGCTTGAATGCGTTGATGCACTGGGGGAAAGTCCAAAATAACCAGTGGAATTGACAAACACCTCGGACGACACGATCATTTTCGTATGCCAGAACCGTATCAAGTTTGACAACCATTCTGGGGATGTATTTCTGCAGGAGATTAAGCCACGGGCGCAACTCTATGTAAGATTCCTCCCATCGGCCATACAGTTCCTCTTTGGCCTTTTTCCTTGCATACCATGCTTTCGAATAACCTAGACGGAAGCCGGTGACAGCTAGAGCTGCAGCCTGACATGTGGGGACCGACATAGTGGGATTTGTTTTCACCAGTGTGGAAAAGATGTCCGCGAGGTACTTTGCATCCAGGTTCTTGTGATCCTGGTTGAGGCTAGCAACGGTGCATGTATGGGGCCCCTCAAGTTTTGTTATTTTCCAACGGTTGCCTGACCTCTTCAACTCTGATATACGGATTTTCCATTTACAGCCTTGATCCTTTTGGACGCAGTGAGCCTTGTAGTATTTGGCTTGGGTTTTCTTCATCGTCGTCTCAACATTATGACGAAGGTTGTACTGCTTAACTGCTGCCACCGCAATTTCCTTGTTCGCGAACGCCATACCAATTCTTAGTTCACCATCAGAACGGTGGACTCGGCCATCTATTGTGTCGTCATGGAGAAAATCAGGGACGTCCATTGCATCCATATCAACCGTTGTGAAGTGGGATGGTGTCTGGAACATAGAAATTGGTCTTGCGTCTACAGGAAAGTTGGTGGCAGTCGGTTCTTCGTCCAAATCTGGTGGTGGAACAGCAGTGTCTTCTGGGTGTTCTGGTAACTCTGTCAAGTCTTCTGGTTCGGGATAGAATGGCCCCAGCTCGTCTCCGTCTGGCCCGGGTTCTCTAATCGGTTCTTCGTCAGAAGCATCCTCCGGGAGCTGGAATAGTAGAGCTTCTGGAATCACTACCCTTCAAGGCGAGGATTGGGGTCGATGAGCGGAGACCTCTCACGATATCGCTCAAGAACCTCATTTCCAAGACCAAAATCAAGATCACCATAAGAAGAATGTATTCCCATAGATGGTTGAACGTACTCCGTGCTAGGGACATACGTTGAGTGTCGTCCATATGATGAATCATGGTCGTGCATAGCGTAAGAAGACGACGCTCCCTCACCCCCAAAAGAAGAATGTCTCCCCATAGATGGTTGACCGTAGTTGGTGCCAGGGACATACATTGAGTGCCGGCCATATGATGCTTCATGGTCGTGCGTAACGTAAGGAGCTGACGTTCCCTCCCCCCCAAAACTATAAGGATTGTATGGATTGTATGGACTGTACGATGCATTTGTTGGTGCATCGAATTCATCGTTTGAGGGTTGGTTAAGGTCGAACCCGATACTAGCTACGCAGGACTGCCTTGGAGGAGCAGATGACGATGCACCAACTTCGTTGTCTCGACAGAGTAGGCCAAAATCACGTCGTAGACCTGCGGTCGGGCTATCAACGTTGGCATTCGGATGGAAGTCGAAATTCGCCCGGCCCCAGCTTGGTATTTCGACAACTGGATTAGACTCGGAGAACGATACATATAGCTCGAGGGGCCCCCCAATTGAATACTCGAAGTGGGCTTCCATCATCATTTGCACATCAGCATTTTCCGCAATTTGGCATACAAAGTACTTTAAAGGGTCTATTGATATTGGCACCCGATACTTCACGTCGGACAAACGATGATTATCGAAATGAGGAACTTTTTCCTCCAGTTCCTTGACCAACTTCTTGAACGATAATCTCCTCGGAAGCTTTATCGTTACCGGATCTTCGCAGTGAAAAATGACGCCGAGTTCGATACCCTCGAATATCTGCCCATCGTAGTAAACTTGCGTAGTAACGCCTCGTCCGACCATTTGAATATTTTATGAAAGACTTTTGAAATTTTAATACTTAGAAAATTCTAGGAATTGATTGCCAATTGAAACTTATATTTTCGTTTTATGGTTCTTCTTCATATATAGGCAAAATTATTGGCCCTTGCAATCCAGGAGAATCTGGTTGTGTAAGGCAAATAATGGTTCAGAGAGGTAACTATGCTTGTCCATTACCTAAAACCGATAAGCAGGTAAATGATGAACAAGTCAGGAATGGCGTGTGCCAGGGAGGCAGTCCCCTAACTTTCGACAAGTAAGGGATAGATTTGATGGGAGGCAGGGTTAACCAGTACCTCGCGTTCTGTAGAACGCGATATTAGTACCTCGCGTTCTATAGAACGCAATATCTTTAGAACATCGCGTTCTATAGAACGCGATATCTTTAGAACATCGCGTTCTATATAACGCGAGGTCACTTTAATTGCTTTGTTTCATATATTCCGTTAGAAGTTATAATAACCGTACTATTTACTATTTGTTTGTTTGTGTAATTGAGAACATGTTCGAGAATTTGAGACAATTGTAGTCTGATAATTGAATACTACTACTACTACTACTACTACTACTGGTGCACATAATGTAATTGAGTACTAGTTTTACATAACTTGAAGTCCGTTTAACATTAATAAAGGATGAAATAAGACGTCATATAACATAATTGGAAGATAATTTCATAAGTTAATGGTTAATCCGAATCATCGTAGTCAGTGGACACGTCTGAACTTAGGTTTAGTTCTTCGATCATCTGTTGTTTTCTTTGTCTACGCCTGTACATAAAAAGTTGCAGCTCCTCCACAGCCGCATCAACATCCGGTGAAGACGGTGCGTGTTCAGTGTTCGGAGCAGGTTCTACGGGTGCAGACGTACTACCTTCGCCGGTGTTGACAAACTTAACATTGAAATCGACGTCTCTAGCTCCGATGGAATTGAGCCGGTCATACATGTTACGAACGTCTGTTTCGTTCGTAAGCTTCATAACGTAGTGCGTTTCATTAGCTGACGGTGTTGGGATTCGACATTCCATGGAAGAAATTTGTTTGTCGGTGTGTTTACTAACCTCGATTGTTGTCAACTGTATTAAATCTTTCAGTGACATTTTGCCGGTAATTGTTGACTCAAAATAAGTATCGAGAAAATAAAATGTTGCCTTAAATTTTGCTATAAGGTGAGCAAGGATTGGGTGTTTAGAGAGAATTTGGAATGACTAAATGATGGTGAAATTCGTGGGTATTTATAGGAAAGGAAAAACACCACATAAGTAAATTTAAGTCGCATTTCATTTAACAAAACTTTGAACATGTATACTTTAATAAATAAGTAAATTGAGACAACTACATAAATTAACAAATATATTCAGCAGCTCCAGCGGGCAAATTTGATCGGAGGTCCCGACTGAAAGAAGCAGAGAGCGAAATCCATATTTCTTCTGAAATGGTAGCAGCTTTGATCCACATTAACAAATGTAATCGGCACCCGCCGCATCTGAAAATGTTGGCTGCCACGGCAGAATGTCGATCTGAATCCGCCCCCGCTTCCTAAAAGTCCTTTCTTTTCAAAACTGTAGCCGGGGATCCTCTCGATGGCGGCTACAGAAGCTGCCATTGAAGCCACTACTGCAGCATACAACCTCCAAAATATTGCGATATGTCGATAAATATTAAGGTATGTACCCCCGCGGAACACAAATCTTTAAGTGAACTTCAACTATCATAAATGAACAATATTTCAGAGATAAAAATTGCAACGGAAAAAAACGCAGCATTACACGAACTCATATTCAACTGACCTAAACTAAACTTAACTGCTTACAAAAATTCATCTCCGTGCATATATATATATATATACAAACATCTCATAGACCTCGCGTTCTGTACAACGCGAGGTTGTCACGTCATCATATTCACCTCCCTCTATAAATAGCAAACTCTTGGAGAGGCAAGGAGCACCCACATAATTTTTTTCTGTATTCACGTACGCAGTTTTCGCTTGCAGCTACTAATGGCAACATAGCGCGTATTTTGGAAGTTTTGTTTTAATTTAACTTCCAAAATATTGCGCTATGTCGTTATTTTTAGTTACTACTGAAAAAATAACGCGTATTTAGTATGATTCATTATTGTTATTATTATTATTGTTCTTATTATTATTGTTATTATTATTACTATCATACTAATAATTTTTATTGTTAGTATCATTTATTATTATTGTTGTTATTATTATTATTAATATTATTATTATTTTAATTATAATTATAATTATAATTATAATTATAATTATAATTTTTATTTTTATTGTTATTATTATAAATCAAAATTGTAATATTAAATATTAAATGAGTTTCCCGCTTTAAAAACTCTAATTTAAAAAACCCCACGACCTCGCGTCCTGTAGAACGCGATTTCTTTAGAACCTCGCGTTCTATAGGACGCGAGGTTCCTTCTGACCGTTCAGTTCACGCGTCTGTTCATTGACGCGCCTTTTTAATGAACCTCGCATCCCAAACGCCGCGAGGTCTTCTATAAATTGGAGTTTTTTTTCTTTCTAAAAACCTCCACAGAACGCGATTTCTACTGAAATTTTACAAAAATTTGTCAGCAACTTTTATATATCGTTCGATCACATGGAGTCCTTGATACGCAACCAAGCCAGTCACTGCAGTGAATATTGGCGAAACAATGAAGAGGTATTATTTTTTCCCTTTTATTGTCTAAATTTTTTAATTAAATTATATTCTTTTATTTTTACTAACTATTTTATTTTATTTTTTTTCAGGGATACGAACGTAACTTACAATGTTACCTTAACCGTATCACCGTCGCACCCGTTCCTGCTGTTATGTGTTTGATTGAGCAGGCTGGTTTTGGGCACATAGCTCGCTATATAGGGGGTGAAGGTTAGACCGTCGTTGATCAGCGCGCTGATAGAACGGTGGAGACCCGAGACGCACACGTTTCATCTTCCATTTGGCGATGCAACAATTACGTTGGAGGATGTTGCCTACATTCTGGGGTTGCCTACAAATGGCAGCGTTATTACTGGTATAGCGATGGCACATTGGCCAATGCTATTTGATGAACAAATGGGCGTGATGCCCCCTGATAGAGTGTGGGACGGAGGGAAAATTTCTCTATCGTACTTGGAGGACAACTTTGGAACCCCTCCCCCCGATACGGATGAAGTTGCACTTTAGGTATTTTTTTATTATATTTAGTATGCTTTTATTATATTTATGATTAAATTCAAATTATTTATTTGCACATTAGGCTGCTTTATGAATTTTTTAGGATGAATTCAGACAATATTTAGGATCTTTTTAATAAATATTTAGGATGAATTATAAATATTTAGGATAAATATTAAGGATGAATTCAGTAAATATTTAGGATAAATTACAAATATTTATTTACAAATTAGGATTAAGTTACTAATTTCTTTAGATGCATTTATTAAATCTATATTTAATCTATATTTAGGATGAACTTACAGTTTTTTATTTAGGATGAACTTACAATTTTTTTTAATTAGGATGCCTTTATTAATTTATATTTTCACAGCGGTGTGCGCGAGCCCACATCTTGCGCATTATTGGCGGGATATTAATGCCCGACAAAACTCGCAACAAAGTGCACGTTATGTGGCTTCGTCATCTGACAAATTTAGATGAGTCTGGACTAAAATCTTGGGGGTCAGCTGTCTTGGCGTTTCTTATCAGAGACCTCTGCAGAAACGTTGACGCCTCCAAAGCATCGATGGGAGGATGTTGTTTATTCCTGCAGGCTTGGGTTTGGCTTCGGATCCCTACTTTGGCACCACAGCTTAGGGTTCCCAGTCCTATGTCATTTCCGCTTCTACGGAGGTACTACATAATCTACTATATTTTTTTATTAAATTATTTTATTTAACGATCTTTTTCATTATTTAAAGGTGGACCACCACACTATCCCACACCGGCCTGCCGGACTCCCAGAAAGAATACAGATATAGATTCGATGCCTTGACGGAGGACAAGGTAATTCAACGATTATTTTGGTTTTTTCCATACTATTTTTCCAATAATATTTCATATAGAAATTTTACTAACTTTTTCATTCTTTTTAGTTCGTGTGGAGGCCCTACGATTCAGAGGAGATTCGCGAAATTACTCCAGCAGATATTGTGCAAGAGCGAGACCTCTGGATTTCCGTCGTGTCGCTGCTGAACTACGAAATTTGCGTGTGGCATTCTACGGATAGGGTACTCCGACAGTTCGGGTACGTCCAAAATGTTCCACCCCCTCCGCAAAATATGGACTCCTTCCACAATCTTACGCGTCAGGGGAAGACGGAGATTGACTGGGTCGAGCACCACGCTATCTGGATAGCGCTTTGGGCTCAACGATTTCTCAGACGCCTAGAGTTTCTCCAACCAATTATGGTAGGGGGTCCTTCGGTCACTTTCAATTATGACCAGTGGTATAGCAACAATGGGATGCCACATATCCTTACTCCGGCCGAGCGCACAGCAGGGCTTCCCCAGCAACCCTAAAACCGCCCACGCGGGAGACGACGAGCGAGCCAGTCCTAGAGCCAGAGGCAGACCCAGAGGCAGTCGACGCAGCGCGGTCCGAGATCACGATATGACACTCCAAGGGCATCATCTTCTGCCCCACCATTGCATACCGGTCCATCGACTTTCCAGCAGACTATGCCTTCACCCCAGTACGGCTCCACTGATGCCTATCGTCCCCATACGCCCACAACTGACCTTATGCTTATCGATTATCCACCTCAGTATGGGTTTCCGATGGTGGAGAGTACGCCGATAGGTAGTTTGTTTTACTCCCCGCCTCGGCCCAGCACAGATCCGCAGATCGCGCACGATGGTTAGGATGATAGGGACCAGGGACCACCACACGATGGACGGAGGAGGTATCCGGATCGTGAGCGTCATCCACCCGACTGCGGAACGGGTGGACATAGGCATTTTTAGTCTTTTTTTGTTGTTTTCTACTTATGTTTTTAATATTTATGTAAAACACTTTTAAATTTTATAATGTCGTATTATAATTTTGTTTACGAATTATAATTTTGTTTGCATATTATAATTAAACTTTATAATGTTTATTTAATTTTTGTTTTTAATAAATTTAATGGGATTAAAAAACCGAAAATCGACATTAGTTGAAATGCAACTTCAATAAAAAAAAATATGATGGCATAGGGTTTTCGAAGCCATTTTAAAGCATTGTATAATTGACGGAAATTAACCATGTTGGTATCATACGATAGACAATTTTCAGTATTACAACCCCAAACTCGATGATCGCTAAAAATATACCATTTACACGCTCGAAATTGGGTTCGAACAGGCCTACTTACGCTTGTTTTTCCTTGTGGTTCAGGCTGGAAATGCACAGACCTCGCGTCCTACAGAACGCGAGGTCCGTGCGATATATTCCAGCCGCCTTTTCAATTTCTCGGGGACCTCGCGTTCTGCAGAACGCGAGGTACTGTTAAACCGTTAACACGAACAACAATGCCACGTCGACTAAAATCGCGTTCTGCAGAACGCGATGTCGTACCTCGCGTCCTACAAAACGCGAGGTCTGCCGACCTGGCAAGTTTGGGGGTCATTTTGTCAAATAATAATTTTTGGAAGCCATTTTTCCGAATATTAATTAAAAAGGGGTTTTTCACCCCTATAGAAAAAATCCACATTTATGACATCTTCCTGGCCTCGTGCATTACATTACAAGGGTTCTCCTCGTGCATGGTCTCTCTTGTGCCTCGCCCATGATGTGTAATTTATTCTGAGCGGGGAACGTCTCTTTCAAAGGAAAGATGTATTGTAAACGAATACAACACAAAATGTATTTCTGAAATCTAACTATTTTGGGAGTATTATTTTACAGATGCAATATACATTTGAGGGGCTATGCTCTAGTGGCAGAATTTGGAGTAAGAGTTTGGAGGGGCAATTTAAATTTTTAAAAAATTTGAAGGCTTAAATGAAATTTTTAAAAAAAATGATGGTTCTACTAAAATTTTTAATAATCTTAGATGAAATTTAATGAAAAATATTTAAAATTTAAGATGAATATTTAAAAATCTTGAGAGGAAAAATTAAAATTTTTAAAATATTTTTTTAAAAAATTCAAATTTGTCAAATTTTTGAGGGAGCTATGGCCTATCATAGCCCTTATTGTATCTTACTCATGATGTACAATTTAATCAAAGTGGGGAGAGAGTCTCTTTCAGAGGAAAAATGTATTATAAACAAATTCAAGATGAAACTCAATTGTTTAGTATAATCTTATAGGTGCAATGTACATTTGAGGAAGGCTATTCCCTACCATAGTCCCCAATGTGTTTCGCCCATGATATGTAATTTAATTTGATTGGGGAGTGTCTCTTTAAGAGAAAGGATGTATTATCGATGGAGTAAAAATCTTTTGCCTCTAATCATGCCTCTTTATATGCTTTCTACTAAAAAATACATAAAAAAATAAATTTTAAGCTCTAATCTTAATTTCTATATCCTAAACTCTAAACCCTAAAAAATACACCCTACCTCTAATTCCCTACACCATAACCCTAAACTTCAATCTTAAACCTCAAACCCTATACCATAAATCCGCTATTTTAAAATGAAAGCACCAACAAAAATATAGTTAGAGGTAGACGATTTCCATCCTTATCAACGAGTTCAATACAAAGCTCAATTGTTTATTATAATCTTATAAATGCAATGTATATTTCTGGAGGGATATGGCCTACTATAGTCCCTCTTGTGTTTCGCCCATGATATGTAATTTAATCTGAGTGGGGAAGTATCTCTTTTAATAGGAATAATGTATTATAAACTAGTTCAAGACAAAACTTAACTATTTCAGTATAGTCTTATAGATGCAATATACATTTGAGCAGGGGCGTTTGGCAAGGAGAGCAGCATGAGTGACCGTTTAAAATTTTCACCTTCCAACTTTTATAACTTCATAAATTTTTAAATGACAATTTAGTAAATTAGTGGTTGCCCTTTATTTTTTTTAATTATATTTATGGTGTTTTCTTCACAAAACAATCAAAATAATATGTTTGATACATTTAACCATGTTTTTATGATTTATTAATAAAATATTAAATTAATTATTTAAAATAATAAAACATAATTTTTTTATAAGAATCTATCTTTGAATTTTCACTCAAGACCTTAAAAAATGTCTGACGCCTCTGTATTTGAGAGGCTATGGTCTATAACAGCCCCTCTTGTGCTTCGCCCATGAATGTAATCTGATTTGAGTGAGGAGTGTCTCTTTTAAAGGAAGGATGTATTATAAACGAATACAGGACAAAATATATTTATGAAATTCAATTATTTAGTTAGAGTTGCAGCCTACCGAAATTAAGATCTTGACACTGAAGTAGGTAGCATTTATGATATTATTATCTTTAAATTCTTTTTTCAAGTTGAAGAGATACTGTATAAATCAAAGTAGGTAGGCATTTATTATATTATATTATATTATATTATATTATATTATATTATATTATATTATATTATGCGTCTTCTGGCTATCCGAAGTTACAAATTGGTCTCTCAACTTAAAAAATAACAAATTAGTCTGATGCTGTTAAAAATTTAATGGCTGGTGATGTGACAATTAATATAAATTGTTATAATTAACCCTCAAGTTCTCAACTTATTTTAATTTGACCCTAATTTTAAAAAAATAACTCATATAATTTTAATAATCTATCAATTTAGTCCCATAGCTGCCCTAAAATCTATCCACCACATGTTCGAGAAAAAGACTAAGAAAACCCTAAAATCCAGTCTTCCCAGGACGTTTTTCCTCTTCCTTATCCTCGTCTTCTGAATTTGGGTCTTGATTATTTAAGCTCTTTTGGCTGAAAGAAGAGTAAAATAGTTCAGGAAAAGTGGATTTCTGATATGGGTACGTGTACCTGTTGGTTCTATTTCGATTTTTTTTGCTGAGGTTGCCTTGAATTGTTGGTTCTTGTAGGGAGAGTTAATGAACAGAGGGTTTTTGGGTGGGAATGAATCTTGGGGAAGGGAAAATTAATGAGTTTTTCTCTGGAATTAAAATGAATTAAGTGAATGGGAACGAGATAGCAGCAGTTGGGGAAATGGAATGCAGCAAGTGCAACCGACTTCATCTCCAATGTATTTGTTTTCTATTTACTCGATAAAGAAATGAATTTTCCTTTACTTTTTTTAATTTTTTGTTGCATTTCAAGTGAAGTTATGATAGAAAAGAAAGACATGAAGCTTAGTCGTAAATTGATTGGTCTTTGCAGTGAAAGTAAAAGGGTGAAGGTTTCCCAAATTCAACCACGTGGGTAAAAAAAATTGTAGAATCTAGAGTATGAACAAGCACTTAGGTTTGCACAAGAACAAGGGAAAAAGTTAGAGAATTTATATTTTTTGAGATCTTAAATGGATTTGGGGTGAATATAAATTAAAAATTAAAGGAGAGGAAAAATAGAAAAGAAGATAGTCTAAATTGACAGATTATTAAAATTATATGGGTTAATTTTTTAAAATTAGGGTCAAATTAAAATAAATGAAGAAATTGGGGGCTAATTATGTAATTATATCAATTTATATTAACTGCTATGTGTAGAGTGTCCAGAAGTTCTATATTTTATGCACATTATTGCCCTTATTATTGTTGTTCTTAAGCTTAGTTAGGCATAATTAGCTGCATGTCATGCATTATAACAGTCTTTCTACTTTTACCATGCTTTTATTGAATATCTTATATTAATAGAGAAAAGGTACTATTTTAGTTAGTTTTCCATTTCAGGTGTTGGTTGCTGATCAGAGGAAGAGAGGACAGGAAAGCAGGGAGCAGAAGGAGCTGTACTGAAGCAGTTCCAGTTGCCACCAAAGATACCGCCGCTGTAGAACGCCGCCACCAAAGACGCCGCCCAGATGACAATACGCCGACGTAGTCAAGATGGGTCTCGTCTGATACATGACATTTTTCTGAGTCCATTGAGCCAAATCTTGCATTTTTCTGAGGTCTGGAGCGGTATATAGAGCTGATTGAAGATTGATAAGCAAGATGAATTATACTTACTTGCTGAACAAGAAGGACTTCTACTCCAAGAAGGATTTCTACTCCAAGAAGGACTTAGACTAGATCTTTGCATATATAAACCTCATGTATTTAGTAAATCAAGCATAGAGAAAAAAAAAGAGATAAAGAGAGTTAGAGAGAGGGAGTCGGCTATGTTTTAAACTCTTTAGGGTTTAGGTTTTTGCTTGTAAAGTAGTTGTGAGAAACGATTGTATTAGGTTAAGTTATTTTTCAATAAAATATTCTGAGTTTACTTAATCCATTGTTCTTCATTCTTTCAATCTTTCTACACCAGTCATTTGAGAAAATCTATTTGTCGGGCACGAAAGTGCAAGGCTCACGAAAGGGTTAAGTACGGTCACAACGGGAGGCGTGACTAACTTGGATCCACACTAGTCGACAAGTTTCAGCGGCTAAAAGGGATCACTAACTGAGTTGACTGACTTGGTTCCACATTGGTCCTCAAGTTAGCAATCTCGAGCATCCTAACCTAGAAATAGGAGGGATCATTGTCGACTATCCTGCCGAACTTGGAGTATCTACCAGACTTGCCGCCAGGACGTTTTTCCATTCCGCCTGTCGAGACAGTACACACCTCTGCGGTGGCAGTGACCTTCTGCGGCGGCGTTATAGGGTCGTAGTTTTCCGCCTGCCATACCCGCCGAGGCAGCATATCGTGGCAGCGCAATCCAACCTTAACCTATTCAATGCAGTCTACACACTACTGAGCAGCAATTACCTGGCCCATTCTATCACTCTGATCTCCCCTACATTAATTAATTGTATTTTTAGTTTTATTCCTTTAACCAAACCTGAAATTGATTGTGCATTTAAATTTCTTGTGCAGATACACACTCGAAGAAACTATTCCAATCCTCGTGGGATTCGACATCTTTTATACTATAACTTGGCAGGAGTGTGCACTTGCGCTCTCACATAAAGGGAACACCTACACGCCCTACAAGTTTTTGGCGTCGTTGCCGGGGATTGGCAATAGCGACTTCGTTTTGTTTTCTGCACTCTTTATTTAATTGCATTTAAATTTCAAGTTTTTAACCTTTTTTTTGTATATAAAAAAATTTAGGTACGCTAATCCAAGGGCATCACAATGTCAAGGAAAACTATACGGGAGCTGATGTTTGAGCATGAACAACAGATGCTGCAGAAGTAGTTGCCGACGTGGCAGCAGACAAGACGGCAAACACCTCTGCCACAACAAAAAAAAAATTTCATGGTGTGATCAAAATTGTAAAAAAAAAAATTTACCATAACAATTTTGTTGCAGAAACAAACATGCTAGGGCAAGGTGGTCAGCTTCAAGAGCAATCAAGAGAAACCACTCGAGAGCTGATGTTGGACAATTCTTGCAACCTATATGAGGGAAATCATGTGTTCGAAAATTGCCCCTTACTTTTTGGAGAAGACATGGACGAACCAAAATGGGACCAAGAGCAGATGACGCATCCGCAACAAAAAGGATTGCAGAATCTGCCACGGCGGCAAAATTTCTCATGGTACGATCAAATCCTCAAATTTTTTTAATATGATAATTTTGCCGCTGCAGCAGTGCACAAACCCTGGCAATACAGCCCTCCTCAAAAGAAATCAAATTCCTTAGAAGACATGTTTCAAACTTTCCTCGCGCTCACTCAAGACGTGTCAACCTTTATGGAGGCAAAACTCGCCAGGATGGATGCACTTTTGAGCAACTTTGTCCAAATAAATGTCGTGGATGAACATAAAACCCTGTCGCGGAACCCATGGATCACCGACAATTGAGACCTAGAGATACTGATATCCTAAGGGAAGAGGATGCGAGGGACTACCCCATATGATACATGCATGAGAGGGGTGAAACTAATCATCTTGGAAAAGAAGTTAAAACTGTTTTGAGAGTCAGAAACGTCAGTCAACTTGATACTCCTTTTTGGATAGGATCTATACATTTATGGGTCGACATGTCTTCTTGAAACTTGTCCAACTATTAATTATCTTTCCAACGGATCTTGAAACGCCTCAATCAGACATCTGGAACTCAAGATACATCTATTTTAGCAAAGACATCGCATGCAAAAATTCCTATACGGGATTAATACGAGATTTTTGGATAATTACGAATTTTCAAGATTTTATTTGATTATTTGTAATTTAAATCAATATAGGATTCTGCAATATCTATTAGGATCATATTTATTTAATTAGGATTTTATTTTCAATATTTATTTATTATTAGAAGTTACTTATGTAATTAGGAGATTAGATTTCAACATTTATTTATTGTATTTAATTCCTAAGTTTACTAGGATTAGAACTTCTCCAAGGCTTATATAAGGAGGCTTCAACCACATTGTAATTAAGATTTGAATGATTAAAAAAGTTCTCTTTTGAGTTTAGACTTGCAAGAAGTATAACTTGTGTTCTTTATTTTAGAAGCGATTCTTCAAGTTCGTCAGAATTTGTTGTTGATCTTCACACTCCTGCTTGCCTAGGTAACTGCGTCTAGGAGGGTGGGTTAGAGCCGTTTGAGGTTGCTTGCTTGGTTAATTGCAATCAAGAGGGTGTCGAGGACAATTTATCCATTTATCTTCCATCTCCATCGTCATCGCCTATGTTCAGCCATCTTTTCACCGATCCAATATTCACGCCAACATCCTTATCCGCTTCCGCAAGTTCAACGTTCCCGTATACGGGGCCGTGTCCGTATCATTTACCCCATACATGATGAACCCATGCAAGAAATTGACCAAGCAGGAATTGCAGAACTTGAATAGAGCAAGGCTACGGAAACAACTAGTGAGGCCGACATAGAAGTTGATGGTGTCATGACAATATCAGAAGCCTCAGAAATTACGTCTGCCTCAGCATCAGTCTCGGTACCTATACCCGCCACGGCAGAGGCCTCAGTAGTGCTGCCCGCCTCGGTAGAAATCTCGGCAACTATGGAATATGTATATCAAGAGGAGCCGGTGCTGGCAGATCTAAAGCCATCACAATCTCTACTGATGGAGATGTTCGAGGGACCTGAAGAACACAGTGTTATGGATGATGAAGCCCTTCGATTTGCTGAGTTTTTCCTTGACCTGAACCACATTATGACAGACTACTGCCCTGACAGTTGGCCGCCTGAACAGCTGCCTTGGCAGCAAAAGCCATCCTCCACCATAACAAACCACGACCAAGATAAGGTAATTACATGGTTGGATAATGATATAATTTTTATTAATCACATGTTCATGCCTTCAAGAAAAGAAACAAGGTGGAGGATTCACATGGATTACAAGAGAACGAAAAAAAACTCCCCTATGAGAATAATCACTCGATGGAGGGTGCGAGTGGACTATAAGAAGTATCGGAAACGAACCCACTGTAACATAATTTTAGTTTTTCCACATCTTTACCATTTTCTTTAGGAATAGATCTTAATAAGCTTAGGACCAGATTTTATTTTTAGTAATATTATTTTTATTTAGTACGTCTCACAACCACTTATCTAGATTCAGACCTTACTATAAAAGGCAAGCCGCCAAGAAATATGAGGAGTAAACAAGGACAACCACCCAAGCGGCAAAGCTGGCAGCAGAGGAGAGAGCCCAGGCCACCAATTCCCTTGACGAGGAGGTGTCTGATTCCTCCAATGATGCAAATTCGACCGAGGTAACAAAGAAAAGAGGCATGTGATAGCGGCTGAACCAGAGGATGAAAGGCCAGAGATCGAGCTGGAGCAGCAACCAAAGAGACCCAGTCCAATCAGAGTCTAGCCAGCTCGCGGCCAGAAGCAGAGCCTCGCCACCAAATCACCTGCTACCCACCGCCTAGTCCTCTCATCTTCCTCCAAGTCCACCGAGTTAAAAGACAACTCGGGCAAATTCTAGCACCATTATTTTCTTTATTTTTTTCTGATTTATTTTATGTTTTTCTGTTTAGATTTTATTTTGTCTAAGGCATTGAGGGCAATGCTTGCCTTGAGTTTGGGGGGCGGGGGGGGGGGGGGGGGGGGGGCGCGGTAGTCCTCATGTTATTTTGTAAGCATGTAGTTGCATATAGTTGCATTATAAATCATGCCTAGTACTTAATGAAAATTGGAAATCTGGTCAAATAACTTGTGCCTATGATAGCTAGCCGATTCTATTTTCGCACCACTCTTAAAATTAAACTTAATCTTGGGAAGAAGCATGAAAAACACCTTAGAAAATTTTTTTTAGTTGCCAAACTTTTATTACACTTCTGTTAAGTGTTGAATATTGTTTGAGTTCTAAGTGTACATTGCATGCTTAAACTTAATGAAAATTCTTACAATGGATGCAAGTATGCCGCCACGGCAGCACAGGGCAGCAAAGTAAAATAAAACGCAATGCCGTCACGGCCACAAAACAAAGAAAAGGTTGAATGCCCTAGAGGTGCCCGAAACAGGCTCTAGGAAGGATCATGAGCAAGGACACTCCGCTGCTATCAAAGTCCATGTATCTGAAATTCTTTGAAGTGGCGAAAAAATTAGCATGAGTGAATGAAAGCCTTTACGGGATGACTCTACTCAAAGGGTTCAGAGTTTCGTAGTATGCTCCTATCTTAGCTTCAGACCTAGAGAGTAGTTTTGATGAGCTGAAACCCTTAAAAGTCATGATCAGAAAAGGAAAAAAAGAAGTGCTTAACTATGCTGCCAAAGCAGCAACTCTATACCCTTTTTCTTTAACTTTTACAACATTCTTTGCTTACTTAGTATACTTAGCATATTCAGCATGTACACAGACCTGCACACACTACACTGGCACTAGAATTGAAATTCTAAGTTATTTCATGTTATTCCCTCGCACTAAACTAATATAGGTGTCAAGGCCTTGAGGTATGAAACCAAATTAAAAAACTAGGTTTACTTTCTGATTTTTGTACAAATGGCATGTTTACTAGTTAGGTTGCATTGCTTGAGGACAAGCAATAGTTCGAGTTTGGGGGTGTGTGGAGTGTCCAGAAGTTCTATATTTTATGCACATTCCTACCCTTATTATTTTTGTTCTTAAGCTTAGTTAGGCATAATTAGATGCATGTCATTCATTATAACAATATTTCTTCTTTTACCCTGCTTTTATTGAATATCTTATATTGGTGGAGAAAAGGTACTGTTTTAGTTAGTTTTCTATTTCAAGTGTTGATTGCTAATCAAAGGAAAAGAGGATAGGAAAGCAGGGAGCAAAAAGAGCTGTACTGAAGCAGTTCCAGTTGCCACCAAAGATGTCGCCGCTGCAGAATGCCGCCACCAAGGACGCTGCCATAGTCAAGATGGGTCTCGTTTGATAGAGGACATTTTTCTGAGTCCATTGAGCCCAATCTTGCATTTTTTTAGGCCTGGAGCGGTATATAGAGCTGATTGAAGATCGATAAGCAAGGTGGATTGTACTTACTTGCTGAACAAGAAAGACTTCTACTCCAAGAAGGATTTCTACTCCAAGAAGGACTTCTACTCCAAGAAGGACTTAGACTAGATCTTTGCCTATATAAACCTCATGTATTTAGCAAATCAAGCATAGAGAAAAACAGAGATAGAGAGAGTTAGAGAGAAGGAGTCGGCTATGTTCTAAACTCTTTAAGGTTTAGGTTTTTGCTTGTAAAGTAGTTGTGAGAAACGATTGTATTAGGTTAAGTTATTTTTCAATAAAATATTCTGAGTTTACTTAATCCATTATTCTTCATTCTTTCAATCTTTCTACACCAGTCATTTGAGAGAATCTATTTGTCGGGCACGAAAGTGCAAGGCTCACGAAAGGGTTAAGTACTGTCACAACGAGAGGCGTGACTAACTTGGTTACACACTAGTCCACAAGTTTCAGCGGCTAAAAGGGATCATTAACCGAGTTGACTGACTTGGTTCCACACTAGTCCTCAAGTTAGCAATCTCGAGCATCCTAACCTAGAAATAGGAGGGATCATTGTCGACTATCCTGCCGAACTTGGAGTATCTGCCAGACTTGCCGCCAGGACGTCTTTCCATTCCAACTGTCGATATAGTACACACCCCTGCAGTGGCAGTGACCTGCTACGGCCGCGTGATAGGGTCGTAGTTTGCCACCCGTCGTACCCGCCGAGGCAGCATATCATGGCAGCGCAATCCAACCTTAACCTATGCAATGCAGTCTACACACTACTGAGCAACAATTACCTGGCCCATTCTATCACTCTGATCTCCCCTACGTTAATTAATTGTGTTTTTAGTTTTATTCCTTTAACCAAACCTGAAATTGATTGTGCATTTATATTTCTTGTGCAGATACACACTCGAAGAAACTATTCCAATCCTCGTGGGATTTGACATCTTTTATACTATAACTTGGCAGGAGTGTGCACTTACGCTCTCACATAAAGGGAACACCTACACGCCCTACACCACGTCATCAGTCGTGAAAGTTTTAACGGCGTCGGACTAATTTTTTACTTTTTTTACGTCGGGGGACCAGTTTGTAACTTTTGATAGTCGGAGGACGCAAAAGATAATTGGAACATAGTCGGGACACCATTTATATTATATTATATTATATTATATTATATTATATTATATTATATTATATTATATTATATTATATTATATTATATTATATTATATTAAAGACTAAAATTATTTATGAAAACTGAAGTAGTTAGTCTGGGTTTTTTTTTTTGAACAATTTCTAACTAGGGGTGGAGAAGTGGAAATTTGCTCCTATTGAATTTAGAACTCACAACCTAGGGTGAAGGGTGTCAGCTGAGACCTTTTAAACACTTACTCTATAAATTGTTGACAATTGTGGATTTATTGAAATAAATAGTTAAGAATTTATGATTATATATGTATATATATTAAAGAATGATTTTGATTAAAAAATCATTAAAAAGTTCTTTAAAAATATAGCAAAACTTTAAAATAATCTAAAATTAAAAAAAAACTTAACAAATGTAAGTAATTATAAATAATTAAAACTGCAGCTTCCCTCGATAAGCAATGTTAAGAAACGTATTAGAAACTAAGAGAGATGTTTTTACATAAATGTATTTTCATTTATGAAATCAGTGATTCTACAAGGGGAGTTACAATCCTTTATATAGGAGAGCTTAGCCTAAAGCAAACTAACTCTCAACTAAAAGTAGTTTAAAGCTAACATCCTAAACTACCCAGCATAATCTCCTTAGGCTACGTGGCTAACTGATTTCACAATACTTAACATTCTCCCTGCTCATTTGGCTCTTCAATTTCTTCAGCTGAAAACACCCCCAGCTTTTCTCTAAATAACTTGAAATATGCTCTAGATAACGGCTTGGTAAGTCCATCAGTAACTTGATGCACGACTAGAATATAATTGACGCACAGCTTGTTGGCACCAATCTTCTCCCGAACAAAGTGAACATCGAGTTCGACATGTTTCGACTTGGAATGGTACACTAGATTGGAGCTCATCGAAATAGCTCTAGTGTTGTCACTCCAAACAATGGGTGTTTGCTCCTGTTCAACACTCAAGTCTTCAAGTAGTGTGCTGACCCAGGTTATCTTCGAAGCAGCATCAGCTATACTCATGTACTCAGCCTCAGTCGTAGACCTGGAGACTGTCTTTTACTTCTTGGAGTTCCACAAAATTATATTGTCGCCATAAAAGACACAGTTGCCGGACACAGACTTTCGATCATTGAAACTGCCACCCCAATCAGCATCCGAGAATGCGACCAATTTTTAAGGGCTTTTCGAGGGAGAAAAGACTAACTCATAATCGAGTGTCCCATTCAGATATATTAACACTCGTTTGAAAGCATCCAGATGTTTTTCACAGGGATCATGCATGAATTGAGCGAGCTTGTTCACATTGTATGCATTATCTAGTCTCGTGTGGTAGACGTAGAGCAACGCTCCTATCAGACTCATGTACTCAGTGGCATCGAGCAATGGACTCTCACCATCCCGTGTCAACTTCAAAGATGAAAGCATTGGTGTAGGAGTGGACTTAGCATCATCCATGCGAGCCTTGTCCAAAATTTCAAGGATGTACTTCTTCTGGCTCAACATCAAGGACAACCAAAGTTGCTTAGCTTCAATGCCCATAAAAACTGTAGATGCCCTAGGTATTTTAATGAGAACTTTTCCCCTAGCAAGCTGACAACCTGCTCAACCACAGCTAAAGATGTCCCAGTGACGATAATATCGTCCACATATACTAGCATGTCTGTGCAAATCCCAGCCACTTTCCTCACAAACAGAGAATTATCAGCTTTTGAACATTCAAAACTAATCTCAAGAAGAAAAAAAGATTTCAGTTTGGAGTACCAATTACGAGGAGCATGTCTCAAGCCATACAATGCCTTCTGTAACTTGCACACCAGCTTAGATCCATCGGATGCACTTTTTTTAAACCCATAAGGTTGATGCATGTATACTTCCTCAAGCAACTCGCATTCAAGAACGCATTGTTCACGTCCACCTGCCTCAAGCTCTAGCTGTTGTTCACTGCCAAAGACAAAATTGTATTCACAGTAAACGACTTGACCACTGGGATAAAGGTTTACCTGAAATCTTGGCCAGGAACCTGTGAGAAGCCCTTTGCAACCAACCTCGCTTTGAACCTGTGCACTGTGCCATCAGAATTCCTCTTTACTTTAAAAAACCATTTGCAGCCCACAACAGTTCTCCCTTCTTGTAACTAACTTAACTCCGAGGTACTATTTTTCTGTAAAACTTCAAACTCAACAATAGCAGCAGCTCTCCACTTGGGAGATTGAAAAGCTTCATGAATGGAAGTAGGCTCTTTGTCCTCTGGTGCAGGCAAGTATAACTTTGGCTTAAAAACATCTCTTTTACTCTTTGTAACCATATGATCACCATTAGAATCTGCTTCTCTAGACACATTTGGCATTGCATCTGGTACAACAACCCTCGTCTCGTCATGGCATGATGCAACACCTAGTGGACTGGCGGCAACCTCTAGAGGAGATGGCACTACATCTGGGACAACAACACTCATTTCTTCTTGACATGACGTAACACCTAGTGGACTAGCAGCAACCTCTGGAGGAACATACACATCTTTAGGCATAACATGAGTTGCACTACGAGGGGAAGGCTCATGCACAAAATCAGTAGTGCCAATACTCTCACCAGCCAAGGTTGCATTTGGTGGAGAAGAGTCACGACCCTGAGAGCCTCGGGTAGACTCACTAGTGTTGGGAACCCTTTATGCTGACACACACCATCAGCTTCAGGGAGATGCACAAAGGGAGCGGAGAATCGAGGATAATTGTTGTCCACATGAGCCTGTTCTTGACTGCCTAAGTCTGCAAAAGGAAAATGAAACTCATCAAATGCCACATGGCGGGAAATATAAACTCGTCCATCTAAAGCAATGCATTGGTAGCCTTTGTGTTGTGAGCTGTATCAAGGAACGTGCATGGCATGGACCTAAAAGACAACTTGTGATTCTGATAAGGTCGAAGATGTGGGAAGCACCTACACCCAAAAACTCTCATAAAACTATAATCTGGCTTATCCTTGTAAAGTGCCTCAAACAGTGATTTGCCTTGTAAAACCTGTGTAGGCAATAAATTTATCAAATATACAGCATCACTCATTGCATACGAGTTTTCGTTTGACGATACCGTTTTGCTCAGACGTATGAGGGCATGTCAACATATGCTTAATACCAATAGCTGACAAAACATTGGAGAAACTGCGAAATTCACCACCCCAATCACTCTGAATTTCTTTAATCTCTGACCCAAATTGAGTTTTAACCATGGCACGAAACAACTAAAAAGCTTGTATTAACTGATCTTTTGTTTTAAGCATGTATAACCGGCAATGTCTGGTACATACATCTATAAAAGAAATGTAGTAATAGTAGCCATTCGAACACACATGAGTCGGGCCCCAAAGGTCAGTGACTACAAGATGAAAAGGAACATTGTACACAGTACGGGACTCAGTAAAGGACAACTTGTGACTTTTACCCATTCTACAGGCTACACAAATCTCAAGATCAGTTTTATTAGATTGAAGAGAAAGTACAACATGTGCATCATTACAAACTTGAACTAAAGACTTGTGGGCAAAATGCCAAAGAGTATACGAATCTAGAGATTAGCAACTACATTAGCTTCAAAACAACCCTTCTTTGCAGGCAATGATCTTGTAGCAAACTCATACAATCCTCCACACTCTCGTCCTTGAAGTAATACTTCTTTCGTAGCTTCATCACGAACCACGCAATCCTTCGCATGAAACTCAAAGAATTCGCGATTATCACTGGCAAACTATGAGACAAACAAGAGGTTTTTCGTTAAAGAAGGCACATGTAAAAGACCATCAAGAACTAAAGCCCGAGATTTAGACAGTAAAATAGATTGACCCATTCGACAAATGTGCAAACCATGGCCATTCCCTACTATTAGCTTACCTGCCCCAGTATAATATGAACCGTTGCTCACTTTAGCAGCATCAGGGGTAACATGGTGTGTGGCTCCCGAGTCAACCACCCAATGATCAGAAGCTGGAGCAACAACATGGGCTTGAAAATCTGTGCGACTCGTACTAGGACCATGGCTAGCATTCGCAGAACAAGAAAAGCAGCCGTTACAGTTATCAAGAACACTAATGTGAGCACTTGCATGTTCACCTTGCCCAGCACTAGGGTTAGCCAACACCCCTGCAAACGACTGATCAAACCTGTGCCAGCAACGGTCAACAGAATGACTTGACTTGCCACATAACTGGCACTGCAAACGAACCCTATCACGGCCTCAACCTGTAGCTCGACCAAGACTCCCAGCATTAGGGTTACCGCCATGGCCACCATTGTAATGCATGTTGTTGCTCTAGGAACCACTTATGGGCCTGGAAATATGTCTCCCAGAATGCTGACCAAGATTCATATGAGCCACATGAGCACTCACTGGGTGATTTGCCAAAGAATTAAACCCTCGAAGTTGAGCATCGGCATCAACCAAGACAGGCATCACCCAGTCCAGAGAAGTTGGTCCTCGATTGGTCGTTATAACAACCATGAACAGCTGATATTCAGAAGGCAACACATTCAAGATTGTGGCAATTTGCTCTACATCAGACACCGAGCTTCCACAAGCAGCCAACGCATCACATACCTCTTTGACTTGCGTAAGGTACGATCGCATGCTTTCCTCCCCTTTCTTGGTGGATCGAAGTTTGCAGTGGAGACTCATTGCACTGGTCGTAGAACTGTTGGCAAAAAACTTAAAAACAATACTCCAAACTGTAGCAGCTGTTTTGGCACCCACAAACTAAGTAAGTAGCTTTGGGCCAATAATAGATAATAGCCAGGAGGCTAGCACACTATCTTGGGCAACATAGTCTTCATAAGCATCATTAGGAACCATAACTCCAACATCACCCATTATCATTTCTTGTGGTGCTTTCATTTGTCCAGTTAACAGTTTTTCAAGTGTATGGCAACGAACTGTTAACAAGACTTGTTGTTTCCAAAGAAGAAAGTTTACCTCATCCAAAATTACATTTACAGATTTGTTCGTGAACAACTTGTCACGCTTGGTGAACTCCACAGAGCTTGAATCTTGAATTGCTATGATTGTAGACGAAGCAAGAAGGAAAGAAAACGATCAAAGAAGAAACAAAGAAGCAGCGTCAGCGGAAGGGAAGATCCTCAAGAATCAAAAGCGAAAGATACCATGTTAAGAAACGTATTAGAAACTAAGAGAGATGTTTTTACAGAAATGTATTTTCATTTATGAAATCAGTGATTCTACAAGGGGAGTTACAATCCTTTGTATAGGAGAGCTTAGCCTAAAGCAAACTAACTCTCAACTAAAAGTAGTTTAAAGCTAAGAGCCTAAACTACCCAGTCTAATCTCCTTAGGCCACGTGGCTAACTGATTTCACAATACTTAACAAGCAAGAATACATTGTATTGGAAGGGGCATAGGGGTACGGAGGGAGCCTAGCATTGAAGTTTCGTTGAAAAAGATATTGTACAATTGGGCGTGGTTGAATTTTCTTGTAAATGACTTATAGCTCTAAATTAAATACTTTGGTTGTGATTTTTTCTATATAATCCTCTTCTGAAAAGCTTCCAGAGTTGAGGGAGAGTGGTTGAGGCTTCCATAGTGAGGATTGGAGGTGAAAAGCTACGCTTATTGCCGAAGTAAAGATGGAGAATACTTCTTATTTTGTTGCATCTAAGCACAAGCTGAGTACCCTTTTCTCCCTCATATTCCGTTCTCCTACTTCTTATCACCCTTTGCTAGCCTCGGCAGTGTCCAGACTCATAGTGCGAGACCAGGGGAGCCGATTACTTGTCGGTAAAGATGAGAATTCTGTGCTGCAGCTCATAAGGATGATAAACAGTGACAACCACCGTCTGGTCGAACAAGCTTGCTCTTCTTTAGCTAATCTTGCCTGGGATGTTTATAGTGAAATGTTAATGAAATGCGACATCATGCGACCCGATCGAAGCTATTCTGAAGTCTCCTGCCCTTGAAGATCCGGTTTCTGTGCTGCAAGTTGTGGTCACACTGGCCTATGGTGCTGACACTGTGGCTCGGAAGATGCTAACTACTGGTGTTATAAGATCATTAGAGAAACTGTTCGACCATAAAAACACGGAGGTGCAACGGCTTGCTTTGCTAGCTGTTGGGAATTTGGCGTTCTGTAGGGAGAATCGCCACATTCTTGTCACTTCTAAAAGCCTCAGGAGACGTCTCATGTGCTTGACGGATACACCCGAACCACGAGTGAACAAAGCTGCAGCTCGTGCTTTGGCAATTCTAGGAGAGAATGAAAGCCTGCGGTGTGCTATTAGAGGGAGACAAGTACCGAAGCAAGGCATACGCATACTGTCGTTGGATGGGGGTGGGATGAAAGGTTTTGCAACCCTGCAGATCCTTCAAGAGATTGAGAAAAGAACCGGAAAGCGAATGCACGAGCTATTCGATCTTATATGCGGGACATCAACGGGTGGCATTTACACTGCGGCACTCGGTATTAAGTTGATGAGCGCATACCAATTGGAAGAAATATACAAAAAATTTGGGAAATTTGTTTTCTCTGAGCCTGTGCCAAAGAATAACAAAGTTGCATCTTGGAGAAGCAAGTTGGACGGGATATATAAAAGTTTCAGGGTTGTCGCCAAAGGATCTAAGCACAGTGCAGAGAATTTGGAGAGGTTGCTGCAGGACTTGTGTGCTGATGAGGATGGTGATGACCTACTAATTGAAACTGCTGTGAAAAACATTCCGAAAGTTTTTCTTGTGTCGGCTTTAGCGAGTGTTACACCCGCTCAGCCTTTTGTATTCCGCAATTACCAGTACTCTGTAGGAATGCCAGAAGCGCCTCTTGCAACGTCTGAAAGTTCTGTTGGAAGTTGTAAACATCTTTTGTGGCAATCTTTAAGAGCATCTTGTGCTGCTCCGTACTATCTTGATGACTTTTCCGATGGCGTATACCGTTGGCTCGATGGCGTATACCGTTGGCTCGATGGCGGTCTAATAGCAAACAATCCAACTATCATATCCATACGAGAAGCACAACTATTATGGAGTGATACTAAAATTGACTGCATAGTTTCAGTCGGTTCTGGCTCCTTGCCTACCAAGGCTCGAAAAATTGGTTGGCGGTACCTAGATGCGGGACAAGTGGTGCTGGAGAGTGCATGCTCGGTCGATCAAACAGAGGAAGCTCTGAGGACGCTGTTACCTATGCATCCCGAGATCAATTACTTTCGGTTTAATCCGGTTGATGAACGTTGCGGAATGGACTTGGATGAGACGGATCCAAAAGTTTGGCTGAACTTGGAAGCTGCCACAAAGGATTACATTCAAAAGAATTCGGAATCCTTCAAGAATGCTTGTGAAAAACTTCTTCTACCCCTTAATGATGGATGGAAGTGGAGAGAGTTTTAAGTTTTAACAAATCTAAACCAAGCATGTTGTTGTTGTTCCATTGTAAATCGGATTGTGTAGATGTAATCGAGGGGCAAGGAATAAGAAATTCATCTGTGACCTTTTGTACTGAATCACATAAGAACAGTAATAAAACATCTTTATCATTGGATAAGTTTCAAATTCTCATATTAAAGTATATTGTTATTGAAGATATAATTCCGTACTCCTCAAATTATATATTTTTTATACATGTTATTCTAATGGATGAGTCTACCACGTGCGACGAACACTGCCGAACCCTACTAATGTTGAACACCGCTGAACACTATTAAATTAATTAATAAAGATTTAAAATTTTAAGGACCCATCATACAATTAATAATTATTTTTAAAAATTCAATTAAAATATTATATATATATATATTAAAATTTTATTTTTTTTAATAAGGGTAAAATATATATTTAGTACATCACCTATTTTTGTATTTCTATTGAACCCTCATTATTTAAATATTATTTCAATTTGACCCTATTCTTTATAAAAAAATAATTTAACCCTTAACCCTCAACCTAAGACCCTAAACTATTAAACCTTAAACCCTTAAACTCTTAAACATATACCCTAAACCATATACTATTAAAAATAATTTCACAATCATCGATTCAATTCAATTCAATGAATTGTTGAATTCTTCTAAAAAATTCAATTAAATTATTTTTTATACATATCAAAATTAATTAAACTCGAATCTCCTAGAATTAATATTATCATCTTATTTGAGATGAAGAGTCCATCACAATTAATCATAATTAATTTAATTCATTGAATTGAATTAATCGATAAATTGAACAAGTACTTATCAGAAAGAGTCATTGCAGAAAAACATGACATACCAATACCAAAACTCTTTAGGGGAATTTTGGAAAAATTTTGCGTATCGGTACTCAGTAGAGACATGTCAATATGGTAAACTTGGTATCGTACTATGGTTCAATACATGTACTAAAGATTTTTTTTTTTTTACACTTGGGGATATTAAAAATATTTGTGTAAGTCAAAAACACATAGAAAATGTTTTAAACATATTTTTTAACTTTTATGGACTTTGAATTATTTTGTAATATTTGAACAAGTCTAAAAATATTTTAACTTAGATTATTATATTAAAATATTTGTGGCAATCGGGTCGTTCGTATCGGGTTCGAATCATGTCAGTTAGGGTCAGGTTGATTTTCGGTTTGGGTTATTTTCGGTTTAAGTTCGATTCGGGTCAAATTGAGTCTTATATGAATTTAGTCCGGGTCTTTGTTATTTCGGAGCGGCTAGGGTATCATGTCGGGTTAATATCGAATCGGTTGATTTTTGGGTCGGGTCAATACCGGATCATTTGACTTTTTCGGGTTGGATCTATATCTGATCGGTTGAATTTTCAGGTCGAGTCAATGTCATACCAGTTGCTTTTCGGGCCGGGTCAATATTTGATCGGTTAGCTTTCAATTTGAGTCAATATATCAATATGATCTTTTAAAGGAGAAGATATGATATTAAACTATTACTAAAGGTAGTTGTTAATTAGTAATATAATACAAAATGAGAATAAAACATACATATTTAAGGAAATTAGATTATGGTTGCTTTAGATTCGGGTTGATTTTTGATTTCGGTTATTTTTTATTTCGGTTAATTTCGATTTGGGTTGATTTTCGGTTTAACTAAATTCAAGTTAATTTTGGTTCAGTTCGGTTTTGATTCGAATTCGAGTCAAATTTAAACCATCATATTCAAATCTATATCAAATGTCAAATCGAATTCGGGTGAAGTTTACAAGGTCTATCCAAAATTCTGCCTCAACCCACTCCAATGAAGCACCAGTGGAAGAATACTCGCAAAAAGAATGATTGTCCGGCTCCCCGCCATTTTTACTTCAGCAAAAAGAAGCCAATATGTATCATTTTTTATGGTTAATTTTCACCAGTGGTCCCTTTCGTTTAGGGTATGTTCTATTTTAGTCACCAGAATTTAAAAAAGATTATTCTGGTCACTTACGTTTAGAATCGTTTTTATTTTGGTCTCTTGGCCGTTAGTCTCCGTTACTTAAAAAATTAGTTTCTAATTTAACCCCCAAACTTTTAAAATTTTATTTTTCACCATCTTCCCCAAAAATTATAAAACTAAAACCCTAGAAAATTAAATCAATGGCTATAACCCAACACTACAACTCATTCTCCCAAACTTTCTAATATATATAATTAGACTAATATCACCGTATCCTAAATCTTGATTTTGTAAGGGAAAAGAGAAGTGCAACGTTCTATTGACTCGATTCAATACAACTTATTTGAGATCTGCGTCCATCAGTTTTGTACAGCTTTTTGGATTATTAAAGAAACATTGAAAAAACATGTTTACTAAGTTCTGGTTGTTAACTACTTGCTGAATGGCACCAATCCATTGAGATAGATGTGTTCATGGTAGTGATTACCTATTGAAATTTTTTCAGCTTTTGCTTCTCCAATGCAGTGATCACAGACGACCTTTTTGATGAAAAGTTAGAAATTACTAACAAACAAGCACTAATCCAATGAGAGCTGGAAAAGAGAAACATATGCTTTTAGAAAGACCAATAGAGTTGTTATAATTAAGGATGCTTAAAAAGCTGAGCAGAGTAGAACTTTGGTGCTATAGAACAAGCCAACCAAATAGCATCAACTATCATGTTCAAATTTTCGGTTCAAATTACACCATAACGAAAAGATAGTAAGATTTTAATCTTGGGGATATATTCGAAAGTTTGGGAGAATGAGTTGTAGTGTTGGGTTATAGCCATTTGCAATGGAAGATGATGTTTTTAATCGAAATGGGTTGTAGTGTTGGGTTATAGCCATTGATTTGATTTTCTGGGGTTTTAGTTTTATAATTTTTGGGGAAGATGGTGAAAAATAAAATTTTGAAACTTTGGGGGTTAAATTATAAACTAATTTTTTTAAGTAACAGAGACTAACGGTCAAGGGACCAAAATAAAAACGATTCTAAACGTAAGTGACTAGAATAATCATTTTTGAATTCTGATGACCAAAATAAAACACACCCTAAACAAAAGCGACCACTGATGAAGATTACCTTTTTTTTAATAGCAGTATGTATCATATTTTGTGCTTGCTTTGTATCTGCCCTTTCTTTGTGGATTTTGTGCTTGCTTTGAGCCATTATCCACTTTTTATCAATAAAAATTAATATTTGCGGAGCGAAAAAAAATTCATATTTTTTATATGTGATACATTTATTGTAACACCTTGAAATTAAAAAGAAGGAAATGAAAGTGAGGGTGTGGAAGCTTGAACTCACAAGCTCACCCCTCAACATTCAATGTGCAAGCCATTGAGTCAAAGGTTCACTTCTCATATTGCCTCCCTCTTTTGCTCTTTAAGGTTTACGTGCGGTTGTTTAAATCAACACTTAATAAAAATGTGTCTGTCCACCTACCTCTTTTTGTTAGCCCGTCTTTTCGTATCCCAAACATCATCCCCTCACCGAGAATTTCGGCGAACCCATGGTTGCCTCACTGCCGCTTTGTGCGTGACACCGCCACCGTCGGAAAAGTCGTCGTCCCACCCCCGAACCTGCTGCCACCACCCACTCGCGTGGTTACGCAGCCGTTAGCCGTTTTTTTTTTTCAAATCGAAGGTTCGTCGAACCAAACCCCCTCCCTTCGATATTTTGCATTTTTCAGCCATCCTCGACGTCCGTTCAAGGAACGACCGTCGGTTACCAGCCCTCCTCGTCGAGTCGATCAAAACCCATCCGACCGATCATCGTTTCGACACCGGGAAGGGCTTCATCGGAGCACCATGCTTTTTCGGCAAATTCGAGCCTTTGAGGTAAGATCCGACGATCTTTCTGGCTTGTTTCGCGTATGTAATGTGTGGGTTGAAACCGCGGTTTAACGATTTATATTTTTTTCGGCATAATCGCATCATTTGAGGTCTCCAGCGACCATTTTCCGACGACCGACCGTCAAGCTTAATTTTGGTAAGTGAACTGGTTTGAACCGGTCTATATTAAATCGGGTCCGAACACATTAACCAAACCCGGTCTGAGCCCAACCAAACCAAGCCCAGTTTGGTGTCTAATTCGGCCCGCATGAGTCCGACCCGACTCGTATTCCTGAGTCCGACCCATTTGCCCGAGTCCGACCCGTTTACTCGAGTCCGACCCGACCCATCTGCCCGAGTCGACTAAGTGAGTCAACTCGCCCGAGTCGACTAAGTGAGTCAACTCGCCCGAGTCGGCTCAGTGAGTCAACTCTCTCAAGTTGACTCAGCCGAGTCAACCCAGTTGACTAGTGACGTCAACATGACATCATCGTTGACTTGACCACTGAGGTCAGCGTTGACCTGCCTGTTGACCAAAAAGTCAACTTTTCTGAAAACTCCTGTTTTATGTTTTTCGACGCCATGAGTCCAATTTTGAAGTCTGTTTCGCAAAATTCTGACCTGAAAGCCTCTGAATCTGACCTTAAAACCTAATCTTGTTTATGTGTTTCATGATTCAGTTTTAAGACAATGCGGTTGAGGACTAATTTTGGGTTTTTATTATTTGAAGGTATTCATGTATCTTCGTACTCGAGATGTTGGGGATGTAGGATTCGGGCTTGAGAGTGTTTGAATGTCGTTTCAAGGGGTCGATTGGTATATCAAGGATTGGAGGTAATACCTTACTACCTTATGTATGCTTTATGGAATATTCGGGTAATTGGTTAATGCATGAGCAAAACTATCGACTATCTGATCACCATTGTTTATTTTCAAATTGTACTGTTATCGGTAAAATGATAATAAACTAATTAAGACCGATCGATTCGAATATGCAATTGATGACTGGTGAGGAAATCCAAGATCAATGAATAATTAGTAGGGCAGTCAATCCCCAAACCTGATTAATTGCGTTAAAGGATTCAACAACAAAATAATTAGTAAGACCGATCGATTCGAATATGCAATTGATGACTGGCGAGTTGACTCGCTGAGTTTGTTCGGGCGAGTTGACTCACTAGGTTACCTCGGTCATTGGGTCAAACTTGGGTCGGGTTTGGGTCAACTCAGGTTAGTCATTGGGCTTGGTTTACAACTGGGCAGGTTAGTTTAGGCTGGACAGGTTTAGGTGGCTCAGTCTATAGTTAGGCGAGTCTAGGCCAGCCAGTTCAACGACCACCGTCCAAGGCGGCTGAGAATCGCCTTAGACGGCACGTGAAGCCGACGTGTGGCCTAAAAATTGCAAGAAAACGCTTCCGATCACACCATTGTCAACATTTTCTCAACCATAGCTCAAATAACTCGAGAACTAGGCCGAAATACTTACCAAACTTACCAAATCGGGCAAAACACGACCGAACAATTGTATCTCCGGTGAGGCACTAAACGGTAGTGAGCAACTGTGTAAACAGTAGGGTTTTGTTCGCCTCGCGACGGGGAGTCCAGGGGTGGCAGCGGTGTGGCGAACGGGCGCCTATCGACACTAGTATCGTCGAAAGCCGAAACGATGGGGGAGGGTTGGGTTACGGCCGAACCTTTTGGCTACTCTCCACGGCGCATGACGAAGATCTAAAGCGAGTGGCGGTCGTGGTCTTGATCGGGAAGGCGCGGCGGTCACTTTGATGGTGGTGGTGACACGGACGGAGTACGACGAAGGAGATCGGTGGTGGTCGGTATTTAGGAGTTAAAGTGGGTAAGGGAGACGATATGTCAGCTACCCTCTTGGGGGTAGATGACCCTAATTAAAAGCCATTAATTGGGATGGTTGAGATATTTTATTATTTTATTATTTTTTACCTTTTAGAATCTACTTAATAATAAGTGGTTGCGATCTTATACCCAATAGCTACCATAGCTCAGATGACTAGGTTACTGGCTTTGCTACCTAAATGTTGTGGGTTCAAATGCCTTCAGCTGCACTCTCTCTCCCATTATTATTTTTTTGTCCCTTCATCCTTATTTTTCTTTTTTTTACTTGAAATTATATGCATATATTTTAGGGTTGTGACAAAAACTATTAACAAGAGTATCAAAATAGTGGATGGAACTAAAGTTTAGGCACCAAGTTGGGAGAAAAAAATTCTTTAGGTACCGGATTAAAAAAAATGTATAGTTCAAATACCAACCTGAGAGGAAAAATTCTTTAAATACCAACTTGAGAGAATGCGTATAATTTAAGTACCAAAGTTATATTTAAGCCTTATCGGTTAGATGTAGTTTATATAAGTTCTTTTGTAAAGAAATGACTTTTTGTAGGGATGTGAGGAGAAACTTAGTAATCTTTATTTTATAGTAATTTTTTTCTCATCTGTTAAGGTAATTAATCGGGTTAAACCACGTTAAATATAATAACAATTACGATGTATTGAGCATCATCAAAATCAATTATATTCAAAATGTTTTTATCTTTAGCTTTTATAATTAAAATCCAACATTTTGAAATTTGCTTCGTTGTAAAAGTTGATTTATGTTGTCAAACTCAACTATATTATTGATTAAACTATTTGCTGATTAAATTTAACTCGAGGTAGTTAAAAATCATGCTCAAGAAAGTCATGAAAACAATATTAAAAGCGAAATGTAAATTTAAGAGGAGAGGTTAAAAATCAAACTAAGAAAAAAATTAAAATCACCAAACAAGAGTGTACAGTTCTAGGACGAAACCAAAAATTAAAAGTTAATGCTGTCGAGAATAAAATATTATTATAAAAGTTATAGAGAAACTAAAAAAAACTAAAAATATCAATAGTAGGATTTAATCTATTGACTTCAAGCAAAATAAATATAATTTTACTTATACATTTTACCACTAAGATTATAAATATTTTACGATATCAAAGTAAATGAAATAAATTATAATTTAAAAATTTTACAAGCTAAATAAAAAATAGAACGTAAAAGTAAAAAAAATAGGCTTAAAGGTGTAAGAAGCCCTTGAACTTTTAAAAAAATCAATCAAGCCCTTAATTTTTTTTGCACCCAATTAAGCCCTTGAACCACAAAATTTAATCAATTAAGCCCTTAAACCAATAAATTGAATCAATTAAGCCATTTGACCAACTTTGACCATCAAATCTGAATAGTTTTGTTCGATCTATTGTTGTAGTGCGTTGTGTCACAGTGTTTCCACTAGACAGTTTTATAATTTTTTATTTTATTTAAAAAATTATTTAAAGGTTCTAAAAATTCTAAAAAAAATTTAAAAAATACTTTTTGAATATTTTTTTAAATGCAACATGATGTAACTGTAGTGTTATCATGTGTCGGTAATATTTGAAGAAAAAATGTCAAGATTTAATGGTCAAAGAGTTTAATTTATTCAATTTCTTGGTTCAAGGGCTTATTTTTTTTTAATTTCTTGGTTATAAACTCGATTGTACTCAAATTGCAATTTTATAAACTCGTTTTAAAAAATTTCAAATAAAGTTTAAGTTATAAAATGAGACTCGAATAACTCAAATTTTTTAAAAATTAGTATATCAGTTTTCAAGTTCGAGTTAAGCCTCTCAACTTTATCTCATAGATGTATATCACATATGAAACAATAAGAAGAAATATATATGTATATATTGTATATGATTATAAAAAATCATTTAAATTAGACCCAATTAGTATCATAATATTATAAATATTTACAATAAATTTTGAATAGAAACCCGAACAACTCGACTCAGCTCAAATTTTCACAAAATCACAAATTGAAAATTTTCAAATAAAATTTACATTATAAAATAAATTTCATCAGTTCGACTAACTCAAAAAATTTACTCGACTCAATAAAGACTAAAAAAATAAATAAATAAATACCTCCAAGAAGGAGAGAATAAGATCTCCGGTAATATACATTTTAGTACTTGAATATGACTTGAAGATACAATTTAATATCTTGATTTTTTTGTACAATTAGATAGTCAGACTTGGCCTTAAGGTTAATTGTGTATCTAATTATTTTTGGTTTAATTAAGTATCTAAACTTTTTTTGATCCAATTAAATACTTGAACTTTTAGGTTTAAATTGGGACATAAATTTAATTTCATGGTTCTAATAAATTATTTATTATAAGTCACGATTTGAACCAGTACCAAAAATGTACATGTACAAGACATTTTTATCTTGAAAAATATATAAAGAGAGAAGATCCGCAATGTAAATGGATCATACCCTATATATAAATATATAATATTTCTAGTAAGAGTTAAGCCAGAAAAAATAAGGTTTAACCTTCAAATAAGTGCTCAAACTATACCTTTTTTCAAATAGGTGCCTAATTTATATTTCGGGTCAAATAGGTGTCTAACGTTTTATTCTGTGACTCATTTAAGGTTTGGCCATGACGGACGTTAATTTTTTCCCGTTATCCAATCAAAATAAAACATGTGGCAATATTATACATTTTCTAAATTTTTTTTAAAAAATAAATTAGAATTTTTTAAACATCCTAAAATTTTCAAATAATCCCAGAGTGGCCTCCAAATCCCTAAACCCCCAAATCTAGCCACTCCCACCGGCGTTGGTCGCGTTTCCAGCGACGGAATGAAGCGCCTTCCCCTCACCGAACGAACCACGCATCATTCATCGTTTGTTACGCCACCTTTCGATGTGAATCATTCGAATGAACCATTCAACGATTTCGGTGTTTCGCATGGCGTCATTCAATTTTTAGTAACGAGGTGGTGGGGTAACTGGTCGTGATGGTTCGGCGACGGATGTAATGAGCGGCAGCATGGCAATCGACGGCAAAATAAAGTCAAATCGAGATTTGAGTTTTGGGTGTTAGGGATTTTAAAATTTTGGGCTATTTTGTGAAATTTGAGGTTTTTTATTTTATTAATTTTTATTTATTTTAAAATATAATTTTAAAAATTTAAGAAGATGACACGTGTCCGATAACATAAGTTAACCGTAAAAATTAACGGACAATAATTGTAACACCCCGATCTCAATCCGGATCCAAAGTACTACATTCGGTCACCAAAACTGACCAATCAAAGTTTCCATTTAAAACCACAAGTTTAGTCATTTCAAATTATCAAATCATCCATAAAATCCATGTACTTAAATAAGCATTTAAATAAGTATACAAAACATGAGTCCAAGTTTAAATCATTGTTTAACAAAATAACATTTTAAATAAAGTTACACACTCAATAGTGGTAAGGTCTTATAAATACATTAGCTCAAACTAAAATAACAAATATTGTACTTTTGAGCAACCATGGTGTGGAAAAATCCTCGTCGAAGTGTTCCTCCAAAAGATGACATGTCAACCTACGCACAGAAAAATCACACATCTGCACGCTGATCTAACAAAACTCAATTGTACATTTTTACTCTACCTGAATTCGTGAATATCATAAAATAAACATACAAGGTAATATAGTCTAGAGAGCATAGATGAGACTTTTCTATCTATGAGCTATCATCTAGCCTACACTAGTTAGAGTTCTTACATCACCTATTTAAAGGCATCAACAAGTCGACAAGAAATCTCATATAATCCACAAGCTTGTCATACTCGAGGTCACAAAGCCTATCAAGATACTCGAGTTCATACAACCCATCGAGTTATTACATGCCATACCTTGATCACTTAACCATAGGGTGCATAAGGTATTAATCTATAGCAACCACACAACATACATAAATATATCCATACACCATCCACATAAAGGCCAACGAAACTTTATTTTACTCGTGCTCACACAGCCGTCGGGTTAACCGTGTTTACACAATCGTCGAGTTAACACGACTTAAAAGATATTGAACTTTGTACTATTCGAGCCGTGGATTACTTAAACCAAATTACGCATTACTAACTACATCCCGCCTATCTACCACTCATCAAAACATGAAAACAATGCTATGTCAAAAGACATTATGACCATGAAAAAATTCTCATAAATTTATGAGTTGTATACATTGTTTTTATTATAACGAAATAGGAAAGTGTTTAAAGGGGACGATGAAGAGTTACATTATATTTTTTATTTATTTGGGGTGACTTAATTACCATATATGCAAACATAAAATATAGTATTTAATTTAATTCAAGCAAAGCAAATCAAGAATTGTACATGAAACATATTAGATTTGGACAGCTCAAAGTGTAAATATCCTATCTTGTTCCCCATATAAATACTAATCCTCTCCTTTCCTATCATCGCAATTCTCACCGTTGTTTTTTCTTTGAAAATTTCTAGAGATTATGGGAAAGAAAAGCTTAGGCCGTCAAAAAGTTGAGATGGTGAAAATGAAGAACAATAGCAATCTACAAGTAACATTCTCAAAACGACGTTCGGGTCTTTTCAAAAAGGCCAGTGAACTCTGTACCCTTTGTGGTGTTGAAATTGGCATCGTTGTTTTCTCGCCGGGGAACAAAGTTTTCTCCTTTGGTCACCCAGAGATCGGCAACATTATCCATCGGTACCTCAACGGAAACCCTCTACATAATTCGAGCACTTTACATATCGTGGAGTCTCATCGTAATGCGAATGTTCGTAATCTCAACATGCAACTTACTGAGGTTTGATTATCATCTGAAACTAATTTTATTTTGTTTGATTGTTAGTTTGATTAATAGTAGTTTTTTTGTATCAGTTGGTGAGTCAACTCGAAGTCGAAAAAAGGCGTGGTGAAGAGCTGAACCACATGAGAAGAGCAAGCCAAGGGCAGCACTGGTGGGAGGCGCCGATCGATGAACTTAGCTTGCCACAACTCCGGCAGCTGAAATCGGTGTTGGAGGAGTTGAAAAAGAATGTGAAAAAGCTTCTAATTCAGACTACGAACTCCCATCAGTTTTTCATGAGGAGTTCGAGCGCACTCGAGGTGTTCCCGAATAACTTCGAATTCGACACGAACATGATGTTACAGGGATATAATGCTCCTCCTTCGAACATGACGCCTCATGGATTCAGCCTCAATCCTGAAGTATAGAATCCTTGTCCTCCAGAATTGGGACATGCATTCTTTTAAATAATTTAATTAAGTTATTTTCTTTTGGAAAAAAAAACAAAGAATGTAGTCGCAGTGTGTTTAGATTTACGCAAGTATTTTTGGCCTTTGGGTTGGTTATTGATGTATGTATTTAATTTGGTTATGAACTTAGTACGATATTAATAAGAGCATGTACGTAAATTATTTTATGTTTTTTGTTGTTGTTTAATATAGACAATATGGTCATTGAAAGGTTTAATTTCCCCATGTTATAGTGATTGATTGTTATTGTTCGAATCTAGATTTTTCACTTAAAAATATAATGTGTCTCACAGCAATATTTGTATGACTAAGCCAAAATTAACCGATACAATATAAACATAATTATCATTATCATTAGAATTAATCGTTACGATATAAAAAAAATAAATAAATTGGTAACCGATATACTTCTTTGTTGTCAATTGATAATGTATTGTTAATAGTACCACAAATTATATCCAAAAATGGTATAAAATAATATTGTAAGAGAAGCAAATCCTTTGATGTTTGCTGACATTGATCATTTATGACTACAATGTTGTCTAAACTATCCATAGATATTATGCATATTCATAATGATGAACTTGCCTTAAATGCTATTAATTTCATTATATGGCTAGTTAATAAGATTTTGTAACGTCTAAGGTTGGGGATTTTTTTTAATAGTCACTTAATTTTTATTAAAATAATAGAAGATAACACACTTATAACTCATCTAGGAAGTAAAATAATAAGACTAATCTACCAAAATTTCTTACAATAAAAATATTAAATCTATAAAGATAAGCATATCATCAAAATCCAGAAGCTTTGATGAATCTCTTTGTCTCTATCCAATCGAGACGTGTAGCGAGTGAAAAAGGAGAGGTGAGCGACCTAAACTATCATGCAGAATGTTCTGCTACCCAAGACTGATTACATCGACAAACAACCATCAACCAAATGGGAACTTAACTTTTCATGACCAGCGACAAAATCATAATTAGAAACTAGTGTCGCTAAAATCTCTGTGCGAACAACAAACGACCGATAGGGAAAAAAGATGTCACAAGAACACATGCCACAATGACGGATGAAACAAACAAAAAAAACAAAGAAAACATGTCACAAGAACAAAGAAAAACGCGTGTCATGAGGACAGAGGAAACACATGTCATAAAGACAGAAATTTTTATTAAAATATAAAATATAAAAAAAAACAAGAAAAAAAAACCGATAGTCGACAATCAATTCTAAGATTAATTGTCGACCACCAATTAAAGGAAAAAAAGTTACAGTCAGCAGTGAAAACATGATGAGCGACGGTAATAAATTAGAGAATTACGGTGAGTTGAGAACTAGAAAATCAGAGAATTAGATTGGGAAAATTAATTCTTTAAACTAGTATTCTTTTTATAATCTTTCGAAGATCGAACGTATATATTTAGTCGCACAATCATTCTACGTAAAGATTAAAGATTATGGTAACCTACAAAACCATGAATATTGCCTGTCCCTACAAAATTGAAATGAAATCACACACCCATCTTTTTGTTTGAATGTCGATTATCTTTTTTTAGAAAATGTTATATGTTGAGATTAACGAAAATATACAAACATGACAACAAGAGTTAGAATATGCTTACTCAAAGTTTAAGGGTAAAGCCTTAATCGTTTTTGTTCTCTACATTGCATAGACTGCTAACATCTACGAAAACCAACCAAAAACAAAAATAGAGAACAACACAAACATATCCCCAAAAGACCAAAATAATTATAAGACGATATTTGTTCATACATATTCTTAATCTTTTGACAATCAACACACTTTACAGATAAATCGAGTTGAACCTGAATCTCTTAAAAGATGAACATTATTCTCTTTTTTACTGAAACCACTCGTTGAGTTCTGTATATTTATATTTTTTATATACAAATTGGTTGTTTTGGTTTTGTGCAGTCTTTATATACATTATAGACCAATTTGAAAAAATATTTTCAAGTTCAAGCATCGGTTAAAAAAGATCAGGTACTAACATGAGAAAGACTATATGTCTAAGGGACCAATTGGTATATTAAGCCAAAATGTTAAATACCCCATCTCCATCTGGGATGGCCACGGTGTCGTTTCGCTTCTCAAAGCACATTCGTTTCTATAAAGTAGATAGATCATAGATTATGGAAAGGGTTAACTACTGTATTGATCACTTATGTTTATCCTTAGTACAGATTTGGTCACCAATTTTCAAAAACGACCAGTAAGGTCACTTACGTTTTCGACCTGTAAATTTTTAGTCACTTTGACGTTAGTTGCCGTTAAACTTTAACAGTAGGCTGATCTGGCACAATAAGAAAATAATAAATTACATAGATAGCCCCTAAACTATTACTTGACTTTTATTTTGACCACTAAAATAAACACAATTTATATAATATCACATCTAATCCTCCATATTTACAAATTTTCTATTTTTTCTCCCCTCTACCATCTTTCATATTCTTGTCCAGAGTTTTGAATATGAATGATGCCTTTGTAATTTGACTTTTCATGGCTTTCGCTTTTACTGTTCTCAGGCGGCTCTGCCTTTCCATCTACAATTGGATCGTCTTCATCGGCTGGTAAGCTTCCTCGTCCCAGATCTCCTCTTTTTTTCCATTATTTTTTAACTTCACATTTGTAATTTCTTAGTTTTCTTTTGCAGGTTCCAGGTTCTGTTTCTGGCTTTAAAGACTTTGAAAGAATCAAATCATGAACATATCTATAATGCCGTCGAAAAGCCTCTAATAATATTTTTAAGAAGTTTTTTAAAAATATTATTTTAGAAGTTTTCTTGCTTCTTTGTTCACTACGCTCTTTATGCTTTCACATAATTTTCTTTTCAAGTGTTTTAACTTGAATTAATTTTGTTTCTCTTTTACTTGACAGATTCTTCACGGTTTAACAGGCGACTATACACATCTCTCTTCTTCTTCTTCTTAAAAGAATTATAATATTTCTTGAAATAATTCACTAATTTGAATTTAAAAATATTTACATTTTATTTTGTTGATTTTTGCAGGTCTGGTTAGATCATCAGTGTCATCAACTATGCCACAGATAGGATCAATATTATATTTCACTTGGGGGGTTTTATGGAGTTTTCCTGAGGTAACAAAAGAGAAATTAATTTACTGTCTTATGTTTCTTTTCTATTTTATCTTAATTTTTAGTTAAAGTTAAAATGATCGATCATGATTCGCAGATTCGAACCCACATTCTTGTTACTTCGTTGGTTATCAGTTGGGCCATTACAGAGGTAAATTTAACTGCATTCTACTGTTTCTGTTCCACTTTTCCCTACGAATTTGTAGTTAATATTAAGAAGCTTTAAACTTCTATAGTTGAAACTGATGAATATATTAGTTGATCATGCTTTTGAGATCTTCTCTTTAATATTCAACGTTTAATAATATGGAAATGCAAATTACTATTCTTTAATTGCAGATTATTCGCTATTAATTCTTTGGTATGAAGGAGGCCATTGGTTTTGCACCTTCATGGCATTTGTGGCTTAGGTAAACGATACATGTGTTCTATTCTTGTTAAGTGGGTTTGTTTAATCTTTGGTGTTTATTTTGCTAATATTTTATTTCTCTGAACAAGTATAGCACATTCTTGGTTTTGTATACGATTGGCATCAGCAGTGAAGTTGGCCTCATCTATTTTGCCCTACCCTATATCAAGGTAATGTATCACCACCATTTTCGTAACTCTCTTTGCCTCGTGTGTTAGCATTTCATACCATTAAAACTGGTTGCATAAAACTGGTGTATCCGCAAGGTATCATTCATTTTCAAAACCTACCAATGAAAAAGTATATGGAAGATGGTGGAGGGGAGAAGAAATAAAAAATTTATAAATATAGAGGATTAAATGTGAAATTATACAAATATTTTTTATTTCAGTGGCCAAAATAGTTTAAAGAATATCTAAGTAATTTCTCTTTTTTTATTACGACATATCAACCTCCCGTTTAAATTTAATGGCAACTAACGTCTCAATGACCAAAAGTTTACATATCGAAAACGTAAGTGACCTTACTGGTCATTTTTTAAAATCGGTGACCAACTCTATACTGAGACGAAACATAAGTGATCATCACATTAGTTATCTCTTATGGAAATTAGGTTATATCCAAACTCGATTTTCCGAAAAGCATAACAAAGCACGAACGATTCGAATCACAAATCTCTGTGTTTGCCTTTGAATTTTTATATCTGTGTTTTGCCTTTGAATTTTTCTGTCTTTTGATTTCCATTGATAAAAAAACTTGCAATTACATATATTATCTTAATCATAATTTTAATAGGAAAAAAAATCGCAGGAATTTGAGTTAGGGTTTTGAAAAAAAAAAATCCCTAAATGTACAACGGAATCGGACTGACCACCCCTCGAGGGTCAGGCACCAATGGCTACATTCAGAGCAACAAATTCTTCGTAAGGCCGAAGACGAATCGGGTAACCGATTCCACCCGGCCTTTCGAGGCTGATCAAGGCACCGCAGGTCTCACCACTAAGAAACCCAACGAGGAAATCCTCGAGCATGACCGCAAGCGTCAGATTGAGCTCAAGCTTGTGATTTTGGAAGATAAACTCACTGAACAAGGTTACACTGAATCTGAGATCGCCGATAAGCTTGTTGAGGCTAGGAAAGCTCTCGAAGATGCCCTGCAAGAGAAAGATGAAGAAGAGGGAGAAGTTATACCTACGCCTATTCGTCAACAAAAGTAAGTTTCTTTTAATTTTAGTTTTCTTTTATTATTAAAATGGATGGTTGTGGATTTTTTTTGTTCATCTACTGATTCATTCTTGCTCTGGAGGTTGGGGTTTCGGATAAGAAGACCTACCAAGTTAATTATTAGCAACTATTTGTTTTCTTTGATTATTATTAATGGAGGATTATGGATTCTGTTGTGTATTTATTGAACCATTCATGTTTTGGGTGTTAGGGTTTCGGATACCCAGACCCACCAAGTTGCTGCGAGGAAGGAGAAGCAGATGGAGACCTTTAGGGCTGCTCTCGGAATTGGAGTTTCTGAATCTGGGCTTCCTCCTTTGCCAAATCGTCGAAAGAATAATGATGAGCGTGAGCATACCTTTCTGAATAGAGATCAGCCTGTTTCTGCAGCATTGAATGTTGATGATCTTAAGGTGAAAGCAGAAAAGAAAAAAGGTCAAGTTGTTGGCGATGAAGATGACGAGTCGCAACACCTTAAAAAGAAAAGGCGTAAGAAGAGGTCTAGGCATCATGACTCGGATACTGATACCGACAGCAGTGTAGAGCATTCGAAGAAAGCTGCTCGCAAGAAGAGTCGTAAGGATTATGATAGTGAAAGTAGTGATTCTGATGACTATGACAGCCGCAGGAAGTCAAAAAAATCAGCGAAGAAGCGTGGTAGAGGCAGACCAAATGCTGTGGATGATAGACAGGTAAAACAATTATATTTAATTTAAATTCATATTCCGAGCTTAAACTTTACTGTAGTTTTTGCATTCCCGGTTAGTAAGACATGCAGTATGCAATCAAGGGGTCACTGAACTGTATAGATTTGCATAAATCATGATAAATAAGTAAATTAGGTAAGCGTTCCGCATCATAATACCTTTTCAAGGAAGCTTATTTCATCAAGAAGGATAACATTTTTATATATTGAAGAATAAATAATAAGATTATATTATTATAATTTCATCAAAATTGATTGATTGGATAATTACTTCATCAACAATCTTGACCTAGTTAATCACGTATGTGGACTATGTTGAATGTTAATACATTGATTTGTATGCCATTTTGTCACCATTTCATTTTGATTTAATTATTTGGTTTCTTTTAATATTGCAGGGTAGTGAATCTGATTCTGATGTAGACAGGTTAAGAGGTCGTAAAAGGGAAACAGTTAAGAAAGTTCGTCATAGTCATGATTCAAGTGAGTATAGCTCTGATTCTGATGGTGGGAGGGAAAAGAAGAGAGATGAAGTTCCAAAACGAAAGAGTGAGTTGACTGGGAGACAGAGGAGAGAGCAGGGCAACACCGGTAATGGATCTGATTCTGATGCTGACAGAGCAAGAGTCCATAAAAAGGAAACACCTAAGGAAGGTCATAATAGGCACGACTCCAGTGAGGATGATGGTGGGAGGAAAAAGAAGAGAGTTGAAGTTCAAAAGCGAAAGATTGAATTGATTGAGAGCCAGAGGAGAGAGCGGGGTAATAGGCATAACTCTAGTAAGTATGGCTCTGATTCTGAGGATGGGAGGGAAAATATGAGAGGTGAAGTGCAAAAGCGTAAGATTGAGTTGACTGGGAGTCGGAGGACAGAGAGTAGCAACAAGAGTAGAGAATATGATTCAGATGCAGAAAGAGCAAGAGGCCAAAAAAAGGAAACAGTTAAGAAAGGTCGTAATAGGCATGACTCCAGTGAGGATAACTCTGATTCTGTGGATGGGAAGAAAAAGAAGAGAGGTGAAGTTCACAACCGAAAGAATGAGTTGATTGAGAGACAGAGGAGAGAGAGGGGCAACATGGGTATTGAATCTGTTTTTGATGCAGACAGAGCAAAAAGCTGTAAAAAAGAAACAGTTAAGAAAAGCTCTCGTAGTAATAACTCCAGTGAGGATGACTCTGACATTGCTGATAGGAGGGAAACGAAGAAAGTTGAATCTGATTCTGATGTAGATAGAGCACGAGATCGTAAAAAGGAAATAGTACAGAAACAAGGTCATAGGTATAATACAGAAGATGACAGTGCTTCTAATAGAAGTGATGAAAAAGTAGAAAAGGGTAGGACAAGAGTTAGAAGACATGATTCTGATGATGAAAATTCCAGTTCATCCTATGACAGGAGAAGTGGCAGGGATACAGCAGCAAGAGAGAGGACTGCTAGGAGATCGGTCTCTCCGAGAGATGATAGTGATGCAAGTTCTAGTGACTGTGACGGACATGATGTAAAGCATCAAACTATTGTAAAGAACAAGGCCGTTGACAAAGACAGAAGAGGACATAGAGTTGATGATGACAATCATTGTTCTAGGGGCAGTGGTCGATATCAAGAAAGGGACTTTGCATCTTCTGCAGCCAAGATTGATGATAGAAGGGGAAGAACCCTAAGTGATGGATTGCAGAAATCAGAAAACAATAGGGAAATGATGAAGGGCAAGAGGAAGCTTGATGATGAATACCATGACGAGCAGCCAGACTCAAAGTCAAGAAGTCGAAACTTAGGAAGAGACATGGAGTACAAAAGGGATAATCGAAAGGATACTAAGTTCGATTCTAAATCAAATGCCAAAGATTATGGGGATAAAGATGATTTGAATAGGGACAAATATTCTAGGTGACCATAATAAGGATGAATACTCAAGATGGGGAAAAGATGATTGGAAGAGGGATGAGTATTCTAGGAGGGAGAGAGATGATCAGAAGAGGGATGATTATTCTTGGTCAGTTAGGTCTGGAGGAGAGCTTGGCGGTGAGAGTGGTAGACAAGATGGCAGACTTCAGAGCAAGATCAGCAAACCAGATAATGGATCTAAGAGAGATGATCAATATTATGAAGACAGGAGAGGTGGAAGGGATGAAGCGGAACCCCGAAGGAAAGAACATGAAAGAGATGGAAGGGATGAGGATGAGTGCCATGGAAGCCATAGTTACAGGGAAGACGATCGAGGAAATAAAGGTAATGTGCGGGATAGAACAGCATATGATGATTCCCGGTCTAGTGAGAGAAGATCACGTAGAGACGACCGACGATGATGGGTGTGGCAGCATAATTAGTGAGTTGTGGAACTTGTTGTATTTTACTATTTGTTACTTTTGAATTGCACATACCATGAACACCTCAGTCAAGTTCTGTTCCATTTCTAGATTAAAATTGCTTTGTTTCTAAATTATGTTTCACAAAGATTGTGTAAACAGTGGTTGCTATACTTTTGGGTGGCGGATTGATGTTCATGACCAAACAACACTACTCTTGATTCTTCTTTTTTTCATTATTTTTTTGCCTGCCGATGATAAACATTGGGAGCTGACCTTGTTTTATTTTTTTCCTTTTATTCTTATCCGTGAAGGTTGGAAGTATGCTTCAAATGGTTTATGAAGGCAAGTGTCGGTTTCTATGAGTGTTGAAATTTGAACCGTCCTTTGTGTGTTTCTGGTTTACGGCGTATTTGGAGGAAGAACTGGTTTTTGTAATGGTCTTTTTGGTTCCTTGTCTAAACACATGTATTGTTTAATATCGACTTTGATTTTATTTTCTGCTATCTCATAACTAGACCGAAGATCCCTCCGCTTGAAAAAAAATAGGTTTGGGTTCATAATTTAGGCTCGTGTTGGTTGCTGCCTACTGTCTACTCTCTCGAACTTCATTATAATTTTATTAGGCTTACTTGGAAAGAATTTCCCACTTGCCTAAACATTTCATTTTGTGCTCTTTTTCAGGTCTGCTTAAAATCTAAACCAACCAACCCCGATCTTTTATCCTTTTCCACTCAACACAAACCGGTAGCGGCAATGGTTTAAAATGTATAACTTTAAACCAAAAAAAAAATTAAAATAATATTTTTATTCGAATTTGAGTATAATATTTTTTCCCTTTGAGACTACTCTAGATCAAGATTTAAAATAATTTTAACAATCCTGGAGTGTTAAATCAAACCAAAAAAAAATTAACATATTTTTTTCATTTAAATTTAGGTTTAAAAGTCCCATATGCCCCCTAAACTATACTTTAGGGCATATTTTTTTTTGGATATTCTACCCTGAACTAAAAATTATGACCGTTATTAGTCCTTATTTGTAACATTTGTTTTAAAAATTTGGGCCAATTAGGTCGTGCCATGTGGCTCTCTTAATCAAAAAAAAATTAAATGATTTTAATAAAAATAGATAAATGACATGTTGAGTCTCTCAAGTTAATATTTATTCAATCTAGCCATTTTCTTCCTAATCGAACAAACTTTTATTTTGCATAACAAATTAACAGCTTTTCAGTAGGTCGAAATTTCTAATTTATCTGCTGCGCTGCTTGAATACTATCCGAGACAGCCAACATCAAATGCAATGAAATTGGATTCGAAGATTACATTGATTTTGGCAAAAACGTCATTGGATTAAGGTACCACAATTTGACAACCAAACAGATAACGATTCCTAATCATAAAATCAAATTAGTGATGCACATGATCAATAGGGCAAATGCAGTGCGAATTAAGCAGAAATGTTAACCCAAAATTAACAAATCGACATTTGAAAGAACCCAAAATTCGCAGGAAAACAAACATGGGAGTTAAAACCAACAAAAAAATTATTAGATTGAATAAATATAAAATTTGGATTTCAATTCGCCAGGTGCAGTGTTCATCCCATGTGGACACACGTTTGTTCCAGGGAGGAAGAAGATGATTAAATTGAATAAAATATAAAATTTGAAAGACTCAACATGTTATTTATTCATTTTTATTAAAGTCGTTTAATTTTTTGTCAAAAGAACCACATGGCGCGATTTAATTGGTCCAATTTTTTTAAACGGGCGTTACAAGTATGAACTTATGGAGCACATTATTTTTAGTTAAAAGAACAAAACGTACTAAAAATTACTGTGTATAATTTAAGGGGCCTTTAAGCCTTAAATTTAATCAATAATATAAATTTTATCATATTTTAATAGTTCATTAAGTTTTGAAATGCTAAAATATACTATTATGTCCTACCTGATTTGGACTAGAATGGATTTAAATATACATTTTAAAATTTTTCATGTTATGACCTAACATGACCATGACCTAAAATATATTATTTTGTTATATAAGTTCTGTTAAAAAAATTACACTAACTCTTCTATAAAATTTAAAATTTAAATCTTAAACCTTAACATCATACATCTTAAACCTTAAACTCTAAATTCTATCAAAAAGGATTAAATTCTATGGCCATATTTGGTAAATACCGGTTTGGGCAAAAATTAGAGGATTGAGGTATATAATTAAAGGTTTGACTAGTCAAATCCGCTAATATTGATGTTTGGTAAATAACGGATTGAAAGAGCGGATTGAGGTGAAAAAGCTAATTTTGAAAAAGCTCCTAATATGAGGTTTTTGAGATTAGAGGTTTGATATTATAATTGTAATGACTCTTTTACCCTTAAAAATTACCAAAAATCTCAAAATAACTTAAATTAAATAATAATATTTTTTAATATAAATAATAACATATTAAATATTCTACTTATTTGTTGTTACTACTAATTTATATGGTGATATTTGTAAGTTAATTCTATTTTTTATTATCACATATTTATATATGCATATAATTTTTTTAATAATTATTTAAATAATAAATTAATATATAAATCTTTCAAATATGTTTAAGAAATTTATATTAAAAATATTTTTTACAAATTTAATTAATATTTATTAGATACAAAATATTCATAACTGATAAATTGTTCAAACAAGTATTGAATATAATCATGTCCTTATATGTCATTTTGCTTGTTTAAATAATCAAACAACTATCAGCTATCAATTAATTTTACTAAACACTTTTATACAATTAGCTAATACAATCCGCTAGTCAAATCAACTAATGCAATCAGCTATCAGTTAATGCAATCCGCTATCAGCTAATTGCCAAACAGGGCCTATACCTTATACATTAAACTCTTAAACCCTAAACTTAAAAATTGAAAGAATTATATAAACTCTAATTTACACAAAAAATATTTTTTTTACAAGCAAATTTAATTTATTGTCTTGTATCTTTACTTAATTATCGATATATTAAAATCATTTGCGATTTGCAAAGAAAAATATTCTACGGCCACTACATATATATCAAGGGTTATATTTTAATAAGCGAATTATGTAAAAAAAAATACACACCACTTTTATAAAATTTAAGACTTAAATTCCAAACTCTAGCACCATAAACCCTAAATTCTAAACTCTAACTATAAACTCTAAATTCTACACACTACACAATAAACTCTTAAACTCGTAAACTTTACACAAACTTGTATATCAAAATATTTTCCATGTATCAAATAATAATTCCAAAAATAAAATGAAATGCCAAGTATTTTGACACGATGTTAGTTGGAGCCTTTCCTTAATGAAGATTTAGGTATGAGATTAAAAATATGATTCTCTGAATACGTTAAAAAAAACCTAGAAAATTAAATAAACCGAACATACTGGTATCAAGCACATCCCTAGTTTAGACACTCAGTCCCTAATATTATGAAGATGAAATACATAGAGTTGCATGATAATACAAGGATGAGCCACGTCTTTAGAAATGTCAAAAGTTTTTCTTGTCTACAACTATCCCGACTCTTCATTTTTTCTAAAGTACTCGAGTAAACTCGATAATCTACACACGAGGATATGATTCTCTAAAGACCCTCCAAATACACGGAAATCTACTTGCTCATCCCCCTAAATCACCATTAATACTAAATTAAGAATATAAACCTACCAAGCGTAACTCCATTAGGAAGAACACGATAGTTTGCCATCCCAACATCATTCAGCCCCGATTCTCTTTTCCATATTAGTCAGCAACCATTCGCTCCAAGTTGTGTTGCCAGCTTTCGAGTCTGCATGTTAAAACAATGCCGGAATTTGATTAGTTCACATCTTCCTTTTGGCTAAGCTTTTGTCCTAATTGCATCAAACCTCTAAACCACATTTTCCAACTTATTCCCTGCTTATTGTTCGGATACACTAATTCCAGAATTGAAATTACCAAGTAGGCAGCTACTACGGAAACCGAGTCCTCGGTCTTCCCCTTCCCCTTTTCTTGACAGGATTACCATGTGCATCCACTGGTGTAGCAGATTTGGGTCCTTGATTACCGCGTGCAGCTGCTGGTGTAGCCGGTTTGGGTCCCTGATTACCACGTGCAGCTTCTGGTGTAGCCAGTTTGGGTCCTTGATTACCATGTGCATCCATTGGTGACACATTTTGGCCATTAGAAGGTTCAGCCGTAAACGGACGAATTGGCACAGCAGTTGGATTGGCACCATTTTGGTTAGGGGTTGTTCCACTAAATGGGAAAAAGGGCGAAAACCCTGATGGGAAAGGGCCATTAGGAGGCACGCAGACAAACGGAGCACCCTCCGATGGCTCAGGGAATATTGGAACCAAGGTGCGTACCGGTTTTACATCCAAAACTTCGGATTTGTTAATTGAATTAGGTTGAACAGTGTTTCCACCCATCACTCCTTCCATTCCAAACAAAAATCAAGCCTTTCAACCGAAGTCACTAAACAAAAGCTCCAATGTGAACCAAAATTACACAAAAATCACCACTTTGAACAAAAAAATTCTCTCTTTTCTCTTCAAAACCAGGAAAATACTCACTTCAGTTCTTCACTTGTTCTATGCACCAAAACCCCAAAAAGTTACACAAAATCACCCACTTTGAACAAAAAATTCCCCCTTCTCCTTCAAAACCAGTGAACACCCACTTCATTTTTCTCCATTTTTGACTTTGTTTATACAGAAAATCAAGCTTTCATGTGAACCAAAATCACACAAAATATCAGCCCTTCGAACCAAAAACTTTCCCCTTTTAATTGTTTTTTTCTCAAAAACAGTGAATACCCACTTTAGCTTTCTCCATTCTTGACTTGTTTATGCATAGAATCAACATCCTATGTGAAAGGAAATTACAGAACAAAAGATCAAAGCCTAAAAAAGGGTTCTTCAAAAAATAAATACCCATCTCAATTTTCACAATCCTTGACTATTTTTTATGTAAAAAAAACAAATAAATAAACAGAAAGCGTGGAGACAAAGAGATCTAGGGTTATCTCTTGAAAAGGAAGCAAATATTGTTATATTTGAGCATGAAATTAGCACAAATGAAAGAGATGTTTACCTGGAGAAGACGAGCATGGAAGTGAAGAAGACTGAACCGACTTTGAGAAATAGATTGGAATTGGGAGGCTTTAAGCTTTGTTCTAATTATATCATAAATATACCACCTACCCTTGTACGGTGAAAAGTGAAAAAAAAATATTTCTAAAAAATATAGAAAAAAAAATGTGGGTAATTTTGTTCTCAATTAAAAAAAGGGAAATAACACCAATATTACACCTAATTTTTCTCTCAAGAATATGACACTTCTCACGTTATCTTCAAATCTATAGTAGTTTGAACAATGATTTAAAGTTAGATTGATGACAATTTGTATTTGAATAGTGACGATATTTTTTTCAATAAAAAATTTTAAACTTCAGCTCGTTTGTTGAAAGTGAACCAACGAAAAAGATGCTAAATAGGTGAAGTCGGAACCCTTACACATCGACTTTTATTTTTAATTAAAAAATAAAGAAAACAATGAGGTGAGATTGAAGACAATGTACCTTTAAATAATAAAATCGAAACCTTGACACACCGAACTTGTACTGTAACTTTTGCTATATTTCTGAAAATAAAAAAAATATGTATCACTTTTTAAAAATTAAAAAAAAAAGTCAACTGTAATATTTGTGCAAAGATTCCAAATAAAAAGATGTTTTATTCCATGTTAAATGAGGAAAAGAGTTTAAATCTCAAAAAATTTGTACAAAAACTGACTTTTTTTCTTTAATTATGAAAAAATATTTTATGCACGGAGAAATGATAATTTGTGCTTAATTTTTAGTCACAATGCATAAAGACCAAGTATGGAATATCTAACCTAATACACTTCAAAAAATATATAAATAATAAATAAGTTTTTAAAAAGTGTTATTAATGAGTAATAAACTATTATTAAAATATAAATGATAAATTTATTTTATGTTTATTATAGAAAAATTAATGGTTGAATGATTAAAATATTAAAAAAAAATTACGTGAGTAATATAATAGCATCTAAAATTTAGATGATCAATATATCATATTTGAATAATTTATCCTAAAAATAGTAATCAAATCTTTGTAAATATAGTTTTATATTTGATCTTTATAATAAAATCTTTGATGGTAGAGCTTGGTATTAAAATGAATCTTTTTATTAAAAGAATAATGTACTATAAAATTATATTATGATATATATATATATGGATATTATATCATGAACGATTTTTATTATATTATTCATAGTTTCAAGCAATGAAAACTATCAATTTCATATTTCTTTTATGTGAAACCACCTGGATGATAACTTCCAAATCTGTTTTGGAAAATTAAAGTGAAGATTCATGGAAAAAATATTAATATAGAAAAAAAGGTAAAATAATTAATTTTTATTGATTAAGATCATAATTGATGTGATAAGAGAATTATAATATAATTTTTCGATACCTTGTATGACGGGCTAGGCAGCAGTCAAGATACTACCAAAATCGTCGTGTAAGGAAAACAATTTATTTAAAGTCATGAATTCAGCCCCTGTTTCCTCTTAAATTTTCATTTTCATTTGAAGTTTCACTTTTCAATATCATTAAAACCCTTATACTCGTAATGTCAAAATTACTAATTGTAACTTTCTGGTTTTAAAGATTTTAATATAAACCTTTAAATTCAATTAATCCAAAGGTTAAAACATATATATATATATATATTGTTTACAATAATTAACCAGAATTAATTTCAGCCGATACATACAGCTCAATGATATTGAATTAGATAAAAAATTCAAATCTCAAACATCTACGATGCAAAATGTCAATCTCATATTATAAAGGTAGGAGCAATAATCGTCTGACATAACAAAACATTCGATATCATCAATAAATCTTTCAACTTAATTCCAGACCAGATTCATCCCTTGTGTTTTAGGCTTCACATTCTTCTACCCATCTGTTTATCTATCTATTTCCTTTTCTGTAACAAAATCCTCTCGCAATCGTCGTTACCGGAGATAATCTAGACCCTTATAACGGTCGTTGCTGCCGAAAATCCCTCAGCAAAACTGCCTTTCAACCACCTGGATGCTACCATCAAATCTCAAGAAGATATTGGAAGGCTACATAATTAGTTAAATGAGTCTTGCTTGTTGTGTTCAAATGGATTATAACTCGTCGTGTTCTCCATTTTCATTGGTTGAGCTATCTGAGTTCCCAGCTGGTTTTTCATTTTCCGAGGTATCCTTCTCTGGAGCCGAGTCGGAACTTGTTGTGTTCTCTGATTTGGTCTCCGTTTCGTTCTTTACGGGCTTCTCAACTTTAGGTTTTGGCTTGGGAATTCTCTTGATGCTTGCAGCCTTAAAAGCATACAATGTGTTAGACAGAAAGCAAAAACTACAATGTGATCCTATTATAAAACAGAACAAGCAGCCGGCCATACCTTGTCTTGCAAATTGAATAGCTTGTCGTATACTTCCTCAGATGTGAAAACAGGTGTGCTGTATCCCAATGTCCTGGAGAGAAGGTTAACATGAACATCTTCAGGTTGGACATTTTAGAACAAGGTTCAAAAGCAGAATTAAAAGAGGCACCGGGTTGGACATGAAAGTTGTCAGGTTGGATCAGCTGACATGGGGTTGTTCTATTTGACTTCCGACGGGTATCACACGGTCTTATCCAACTCCACAGGATTAGTATCATTATTCATACTAATAGGTGATGGGAAATATATGTTTTTCTTAGAGAATGTGTTTAAAATATTAGGACAACAAAAGAAGAGTTATCTATGTTATTCCCACTCTGACATGTTTTATCAAATATAGGCATGTGATATGTGGCAATTATTTTTCAAGATTTACATGTATTTGGAGGCTCCTTGATCCTCCCTATACCTATGTCTGGACTTGGGTTGTACACAGGTTCTTCAAGAAAGTGAAGAGTCGGAGCAATTAGATTAAAGGTCTCAAATGCGCGGGCACATAAATAAGTCAAATGGTCCTGGATATCCTAACCTATTTTATCATAAATGGGGTTGAAACTGTTTCTGCCGGCACTGACCGTACAATGGGAGGAGCAAAACAAGTCATAAATGGTCCTGGATATCATAACCTATATATACACACACATGTGTGTGTGTGTGCACGCGCGTGTGTGTGTGCACGCGCGTGTGTGTGCATGTATTTAAGAAAAAAGATAAAAGGAATTAACCTATGCTATCTATGAAGATCCAACGTCACACTACGTTATACAAATGGAAAGACTCCAAACATAAAACTAACAGCAACAACTTACTTCTTTTGCTCTGCTTCTTTCTCATCCAACCAAGTCTTCAACTTGTCCATACTGCTCGACAACTGAAAAGCAAAATGTTTTCGCCACAGGATAAGCAGAAACCTAATTTAGAAAATATCATAAAGAGAATTTTAATGGTGAACAAAAATACCTCATCTATTCTGTCCTTTGGCAGCCAAGGTTTGTCCGTCTCCCACCCACGAATAGTCTACACAGATACCCACAAAAGTAAATATTCATGTAGCAGTTAACTATATGTTTTGATCTCTACCCTAAGAGTAACAACTAAACAAAACCTCGTCGATGACCTTTAGAAAGCATTGTTAAGATAAACAATCTAACATACATGTAGCAAGTCAGTGAGGTAACGTCGAGCAGCTTCTACAGCTTCTGGTCGTGCAGTCAACTCTTTAAATCTAAACAATAGCCACATAAATTGTCAGTCCACATTCTTAAGCCCTTTTAAAGGATGATTGTTCAGACTATATTGACGCAATTAAAACAAAATCCCAACAAAAAGGATACCGGAAAAATATTGGGTCAGCTGCTGCTTTTAACGAATTTAAACGTTCTTGAAACTCTGTGGCACCCGCATCTTCACCATCAGTATACAACCATTCTTGAACCTGGAAAAAATGATATATGCTTAATTCTAATCAGAGTGCACTGATTAAAACAATCTCTGAAAAGATGGGACTCACCTCATCAAGCTTTTTGATAACAGACTGGCGTTCATCATTTGAAGATATTTTTTCAAAGTCTTCAGATGTTTCAAGCTGGCAACAGAAAAGGAAAAATAAATACAGCACAGATTAACTTAAGTTGTTTGCTCAAAGAAAGACCTAATGCATGGACAATTGACAACTCATACAATACACTGGACATGGTGAAAATTAAATAAACAAGTACAGAAACAACAACAATTTCTGGTTTTGCAGAAAAATTGAGCAGTTTCATTTTAAATAAAATAGGTGAGACACAACTCAAAAAAGCATCCATCATGAGGGAAAGCAAATATAATAGCTAAATAAAATTTAACAGAAAAACAAAAACCGCACCTTCTCTTTCGTAGCATATATATATTCTTCAAGGTTATTTTTTAACTCTGCTGTTCTTCTTCGCTCTGCATCCTTCTTGTCCAATGCTTCCAATCTACGTTTAGAATCAGCCAAAGATTCTTTTGAAAGAGGCGTTCCAGGCCCCGTCGTTTTATCCAATATCTACAAAGAATAGAAAGTGGGAAATGGTATAAAATAAAAAAGCAACAATAATAAGCTAAATAAAAATATATTCTAGCATAAGCAAGGCAAATAATCACATCTAATTAAATGTTCCAACATTGTTCGCACCTTCAGTGGAGTTTTGAACGTTCGTTTCTTTAATTTTCTTTCTGTACCAAGATCCGTTGTACTTGGTTCTTCAACAGTACTGTTAGATGCACTACTGCTCCCACCATCTGATTCCAAGTTATTGTTACTTTGTTCAGAAGTGCTGTTAGTACCATTGTCATCCGAAACATTGGAGGAAGCACTGGTTGCATTCTCTGTGGTCAAATTCTTTTTAGGAACTTCTATCCATTCTGTTATTTGAATAACAGCATCTGCGTGATCCAAAGAAAGAATTCCACTTCTACTAAGAGAGAAATGCAAATTTGTTTTGATGGGAGCAGATAGATTCCGAGATGAGTACCTACATAAGACAGATAATAAAAGAACTTTGATTATTTCTTGCAGAAAGAGTAAAATCAAATTGAAATAAAGAATCAAAGTGTTTTCTATGAAGTACTTAATAGTTAGCAGCACAACCGATTAGTTTACATTTGACCCTCACCCATCCAGAACAAAAAGTACGAAATTATAAATCCAAAGTAAACTACAAAATAAAAAGGTTCTTTTCCTAAATCAAATGTTAGGATACCAGATCTTTTATACGGTCTCAAAATCCACTTCAAAAGAAACTAAACCAAACCATTAAAAACCCAAGCAATGAAAGATGACATATATCGCATAGATCCTTACTTCTCAGTTGTATCCGTTAAACCAGACACCACATAGTGTGCAAATACAGGCAAGGAAATCCCTGGAGGTAAAAGATCTTCACGATCATAGGCAAGTGATACTTCAAAATCTTTGCTATGATTAACAGGCTTGAACATCTGTAAATGGGAAATTAGGCATTACCATTAGTAAACTACTAAAATGATAAGTACTCTTTTTAATCCCCACCTCTACATAGGTTCAAACAACACATTATTTTACCTTACTGGGAAGTTTTTTCATCCTTGGAACAAGCAAAAGCCTGCTTGCTTCATCTTTTGAAAGATCAGCCCCGTCTATTTCAGCAACAAAACTGTAGGAGGAACCGTCAACCATCCCCAGCTTACGGTTCAACTTAATTCCATCACTTAAATTTGCAGCATGTAGAGCAGAACCAAGAACGATGGCTTCATCAGCATCCAGATGTTTGTCCAAATCTTTCCTACCAAAATATTCCTGGAGCTTAGCCTGTTAAGGAAAATGGAGACAAGAATAAATAGATTTTATACCACTTCCACATGTATAGAAATGTGAATCCTTAAAAATAATAATAAGTGCAAGTTGGTAATTTTACATGATACAAGGAAACCTTCTTGCTGTGCTTATTTACGTGATTTGTTTCTGTACACATGCAAGAGAAGGAGAAAATGTACACAAACCTGCAACTTTGGAACTCGAGTAGCACCTCCAATCAATTCCACGGCATATATATCATCAGCTTGCAGACCTGAATGATTAAGAACTTCTTTCACAGGTACAAGAGATCTATCCCAAAGGTCTGCACAGAGCTCTTCAAACTTCTCACGAGTTATGGTGCTCCTGAAGGGAAGATAAAAAAAAGAAAGAACAAAAAGGCAATTTCAAACAAGTATGTGTACAGCACCCAAAAATTACCACGGATTCCAGATAATATTCCAGCTTATTTTCTGTGATTGATTGCTGAAATCATTGCATGACGCTAGGCACCCATTCTAGCTTAGAAATTTTGTTCTCTACTTTATCTAATGTTCAAATTAAAAAGTTTCCATAACAATAGACACCTAGCTGTCCACTATTTATTTGAAAAAGAAAAGCAAAACAAATTATACCTTCTAAGGCTAGGATGAGAATGAACGTGTAAAGCAGAATTAAAAGATTTTTCTTTGTTACCATTTTTGTAAACTCAATATAAACTATGATATTTCCTAAAGGAATGATCTAAGGTCTTAAAGGGGAAGGTTGAAAAGAGCAATGCCTATTTTAAAATGGCATTAATAAGACAGAAATATGAAGAAGAGAATACTGAAAACAAGAAGCAAATGTTGATCCTAGAAGAACTCATGAGCCTTGGCAGAATAAACTTCGGCGGGTGCATACAGAGTCATACCCCACCTCAAGGGTTTTTTTAATGGACAAGAAGCATGTACCGAGAATTAGATAAGATGATTGAAAGGCTGCATACCTGAAGTCACGATCATCATAGAGGGATTCAACGGATATTGGAGCGGCTGTATTTGCACTTAATATTTCTTTTGTACGCTTAACCTGTTTCTTCAACTTAGCCATTGCCTTGGGATGCTTCCTCACATCAACCCCGTTTCCAACTTGTTTATTGAACTCGTCTGCAAAATACTCCACTAGCCGTAATTCCATGTTTTGTCCTCCTAGTTCTGAGTCCCATCTAACATCCTTTACCTGAAAAAGAATTTACGTGTTAATGAACATGGAAACAATAAACTGTGACCAGATCTGATGCAGTCATGTAAAAGTCTTATAAAAGAATAACCATTCGTTTCTAGTGCCTTATAAAAGAACAGACTACAAGATACATTAAAAAATAGAAGCTTAAGAGCAAACTAAGTTTCTAGGATCTAGGTATTTCTAATTACAGAATTATTATTTGAATAAACAAATCAATGATCAATCAAATTCACTGATTTAAGTACAGATCACTAATTATCCTCTATTGATTAAATTAAAAAAACACACTAATGATCCATCTAATTCATCGATTTAATTACAGATTACCAACTATCTTCTATTGGTTAACCGAATAAAGAATCAAGGATCACTCCAATTCACTGATTTACTAACAGATTATCAACAATCACATATCAATTCCTAACAAAAGCATTCAAGACGAACCATATCACTCATTAACATATCAGCAACGTTAACAACAATAGATTTCAAGTTGGGTGTTTGACAGATTAAAGACAATAGCAAAAGTAAATTCCAAAACCTTTTTAAATTCGTAAAGGTTTTTGCTTTTACCTGAAATTGGTTGACAGAAACAGTTTTCCCATACTCCTTCGCATTATAAGCAGAAAAATAAACAAGAGCTGCATAAGTACTACTGGAACCCATATCATAGAAAATCACATGTCTCGACTCATTAGAGAAATCTTTATCGATCCCATACTGTAATGCCGCCCCCGAATGCTCGTTTATCAGCGAAATGACGTTTATTCCGGCCAATTCCGCCGCCCTCAAAATCCCTTTCCTCTCCGCTTGTCCAAAATAAGGCGGCACCGAGATGACAGCATCTTTAACCGTCACTTTAGAATGAAACTCCGCCAAATTCGACGCGTACTTCAAAATCATCCCCATCAACTCCTCAACGGAGTAACTAACATCGCTCGAAACTCGAATCTCGGCGGCACCTCTAGAATCTTCTATCACATCAAACGGGAGGTACATTGAATCGGCGAATCGCTTGACGTCTTGATAGGGCTTCCCAATCATGTCACGAAGATTGGAGAACACTTTGTCGGGGTAACGAGCGACGATCCCGGCGGCTTCTTCAGCGAGCAAGCGAGTTTCCGGTTGGAATGCGACTAAGGCCGGGGATTTCCGCTTTGACATCTCGTTGATGGCTATGGTGATCGGACTCTGGCCGGGTTTTAGATTCACGACGGCGACTTTTAGCCATTCTGAACCTAGATCTATGCTTGAAACCGCCGATTCGGACTTAATTAGGAATAACGATAGCAGGGATAAGCATATCCCTAATCGGAATAACATATTCTTACTCTAAATAATTGCTTTTGATAGAAGACTGAAGAGACGAGTCGAAGGTTCTTGACGCAGTGAGTCAGGGCTCAGTGGGTTTGGTCCAGATGGGTTAATTGGTTTATTTATACAGTGAATCTACGAGGGAGTGGATTTGACGTGGAGAGTATATAAAACGTCCTATAAGAAGTGGACACGTGAAACACCAGGCACGTGGCGCGTTTTGAGATGTTCAGATGCGTTGTGCTTTGATGTTCGTTACTCGGTCGTTTGCGGGTTCTTTGGGCGGAAAATTTACATTTTCATTTCACATTTTTTATAAAATAAAGGCTTAATATTAAAATAATTATTTAAATTATCTCGTTTTCCTTTTTATGTGTTTAAATTAATTTTTGCTTTTTTTAAATGTTTAAATTATTTATTTTTTTCTTTTTAAGTGTCTAATCATTTTTTTTTTGCTCCTTTTAAGTTCCTCAATTTATTTTTTTGTCAAATTAGGTACCCAAACTATCATTTTTTTGGTCAAAATAAGTATCTTAATTTGACCTTAAAATGATAAAAAAATAATTTAAACACTTAAAATAAAATAAAAACATGATAGTTTAGGCACTTATTTTGACCTTAAGCCTAAAATAAAACAAACTATTTCCTTTTAATTTTAATAAAAATATAAATTTTAAACTGAAATTCATTTCATTAATATAATCCATAAGAAATAAAGATTAAATTTATTATTATGTCAATTAAAATTGGGTTGTTTTAATACACAATTTTTGTAAAAAATTACTCATTTTTTAAAAATTTAAAACTTTAATCTTAACCCCTTAAACTCTAAACTATAATCTTAAGTTTTAAATTTTAAACCCTACTATCTAAGTTACTGAACTCCAAACTCTATATTAAATTTTTAAACCCCTAAATTTGATAACACGTATAAGCTTTATACAAGTTATATATCAAAAAAAAATTCATTAAAATTGTGTAAAATTATATCTTCTATGCACATTTATAGTCTCATCAATTATCGGGGAAGGTAAAAGTATGCATTTGACGTGCATTCTGCAACCTTTGATTGTGTTCTGCGAAAAGTTATTAGATTGGTCCGGTTCATTTCGTCATTTTTGTTTCTAACTAATGAGATTTATCCATCTTAAAGTAGCTTTTAAGTAACTACTCATTCATTATTTACATGTAAGAAAGAAGTAAAGACACAATTAGCCGAATTCATCTAATATATATATATATTGTGTGTGTGTTTTGCTAGCTTTTTTTCAATAAGCACATTGTTCACTCTCTCATTTGTTTTTGATGTGGCCAACAAGACACTATTGTATGCCTTTACGTGATCGTTCGTGTGTGTTTCATTTGAATCAACGTCTGAATCTCATTCGACCTCCACTAGCTCACACATAGTATTTGTGCTGGATGGTTTCATTGCGGAGGTCTTCGCATGTTTGTCCGCGATGCGGTTTGTACGTGCTTCTGATTACACTAGGATTATTTTTTAAGGTAATCATTCGTGCACGCTCATCACTATTGAATTTTTCTTTTGGTAATATAATTATATTTATTTGAACATTTTATTTAACATAATGTTCGCCACACAAATAATAATTGTTGCACATGCCTTCACAAAAGAAGGTCTCTCACAAGTAACAGATATCGATTGAATTGGTTTTTCCTCTAAGTTTATTGTTCATCTTTTAGCTGATTCAACCATCTAATATTGTAATGTTGGACACATTGTTACACTCATGTATCTTTTACTGAGTTATAACATTTTATTTTAAAAAAAATCATGTAAAATTGATAGAAAAAAAACCATAATTGAAATTTTAATTGCCCATTTTCAAAATTGAGAGATTGGATTGTTCAATTTTATGAAAAGGACCAATTTGCACAATATCAAAATTTAAAGGGTCTCAAGAAGTCCTTTTACCCAAAATAACCGCACAAAAAATAGGTTTGGCGACGGTTGAATTCGCTCTGTCTCTCTCCCAAAAAACCAAACCAACACGTCAGTGACAGCGTAATACATAACTAATTTATTTTCTTATTTATTTATTTATTATTCCAGGTTCAAAAAGAATCGATTTTTGGGATTGATTTGATTCGAAAACAATAATGTCCGCATCTACCGTCTCGATCACCGCCAACCCAGCGGCTGCGACGCCTCGCCGGCGTTCCCTCGTCGCCGAGAAGAGATCGAACGTCGAAGCAGTGGTCGTTGATCCGAACGCTAATGGAATCAACCTTGTGGAAGACAAAACCGCTGCCACTGCCGGTCACAGTAAAGATCTGAGCCACCATTCGGGTCGTGTCGAACCGCCAAAGGACCCGATGCAAGCGAGAAAGGCCGTTGTGGGTCAAAACTCGAACGGCCTGCCGCGGCGGTCGCGGAAAGGAGCGGTTACCAAGACCGAAAAACCTCGGTGGTTGACTGCGGTTAGTATTTTTTCTAAGAATTTAGTGCTTTTGCTTGTTTTGGTTGGCTTGGCTCAGATTATTAGGAGACTGGCTTTGAAATCAGGGGATGTTAGTGGCGTTGGGACAGAAATGGGATTAACTGAATTTGAGGGTAGGGTTGCTGAGGTTGAGAGTTTCTTGAAAACAACGGCTAATATGATTCAAGTTCAGGTAGATGTTGTTGATAAGAAACTTGAAAACGAAATTGGTGGTTTGAGGAAGGAATTGAATGAGAGAATTGAGGGCCAAACTGCTGTTTTGGAGAAGTCGTTGAAAAAGTTGGAGGAAAAGAGTGAGGAATTAGATAAATCCTTGAGTGAATTGAAGAGTGCGGATTTGTTGACAAAGGAAGAGTTTGGAAAGATGTATGAACAAATGTTAAAAGAGAAGGGTATAGATGGCGAGTCTGAGAATCCAGTGAGTTTAAGTGATCTAGGAGCCTATGCGAGAGAAATTGTTAAGAAGGAGATCGAGAAGCATGCCTCGGATGGGCTTGGCAGGGTCGATTATGCGTTGTCTTCTGGTGGGGGAAAGGTTGTTCGGCATTCAGATCCATTTCTTGGTGGAAAGGGAATCAACTGGTTTTTGAAAAGTAGTCAAAATGGGGTTCATAAGGACGCAGACAAGATTTTGAAGCCAAGTTTTGGAGAGCCTGGGCAGTGCTTTCCATTGAAAGGAAGCAGTGGGTTTGTTCAGATTAAGCTGCGCACGGCTATTATCCCAGAGGCTGTTACTCTGGAACATGTTGCCAAGGTAATATTGTCGTTATGCTTACTTCGTTATAAAGTTGTTTTTGCTTTGTTTTATTATGATAAATCTAAGAGTTTCAGATCAGTAACATAAGATCCATTGATGTGAATATTCGAACTTGATCTCTTGTAGCTGTTTTTCCGAAATAATTTACATGTGATATGAACTATCTAGGCTTTGCTTCGAGTTTCAAACCTTGATCTTGCGAAAACATTCCGCTTCTCATTCTTTTAGGAAACCTATTGCCGCTAACTAACATCTAATTACTTTGCTAGACTTCTTATGGTTAGATCTTTCTCAATTCGATGAAGGCAATGATTCTTTTAAAGTTGGATATATATGGCTCTTTTGGATATTTAAAGTGAAAAAACATATGCAAAGATTGTCTAGGATCTCATTTTTATGAAGTATTGGCTCAGTTCTGTTATAACATTAACACCATCCTACCCTGGATCATACCTCCAAAACTAAATAGGTTAATAATTATGTCTTATATTCGACAATTATATGTGAAAACAAGGTTTCAGTGGTGTTTCCTTTCCTTCAATGCTGGTTTCAAGCAAAGAGAAATTGGTTAATAATACAGTTGCCGAGGCTTGTTTGAACAGTATGTGCTGATGGTGATATTTTTATTTATTTGCAATTACTTTTAGCAGAGGCATTCTTTTGGAAGTACCAAAGTAGTGAATGAAGAGAGATTTTTCTGGTATTTCTTGATTTGCATTGGTTAAAGAGCGCAATAGATATCTGTATATGCACATAGAAACACCAAGCAAAACAAGCTGAAATAACAATAACAATTTACTGAAAAAATAACCAAAAACGTAGCTAGAAATACTTTGTGAAAAGTAAGAGCAGAAGAATACTAGGATTTATGTATTTTTGGCTTTAAGCCTAATGTGGTAGAGGCAACAAAAATTTTCTACGATGATTAAAGCAAGATGGAGAGAACAATAGTTTTGTACCCAAAATTCTTTGGAATGCGGTCAAGCTACTGCACTAAAAAAATATAAAGTGACTTGTTCGATGTGGTTAAAGCAGCAGTAGAAATGTTGCTCTTATTCATGAAGTGCCCATGTCCAACATCAATATCCGAAACATATTCAAACATGGGTGTGTACTTATTGTATTACCTTCCCAAACCCTTTAAATATGTGGAAAAGCTTGTAAATTTTTGAGCATGCCCATGTTTGACACATACTTACTCAACACTCACATCCGAGTTTGAGTAAGTTGGTAACAAAGGCTTTGTCATGTAATTCGTTGTTCTGGTTGCTTCAACTCATATGCTCTTTAGTGTGCCTTTTATCTTACTTAATTCTGGTGGTGCACAAGAAGAAACAATTTATGTCATCAATTATATCTTTTGCTTTTGTTTTCTGAATACTACAACATCTAGCATCTTGGATTTTTATCTAATAAAAACATATATTTTTCACTTGTGTTGAAAGTAAAGATTTGACGGTTAAATTTTTTTTAAGTTTGCATTTATTATCATTTATGAATGGACAAATTTTGTATAATTTTCATTTGAGCTACGACCAGCAAAAATAAATTGAGGGCTGATTTAAGAGAGTGCTCTTTCTGATTTTTATTCTCAATTGACTTCGTCACAATTGCTTATTCTGTTGATTTCATACTGTGTACAGAGTGTGGCATATGATAGATCAAGTGCACCCAAGGATTGCCGTGTCTCTGGCTGGCTGCAAGGCACTGATCCCAATTTCGCTTTTGATGCTGACAAGATGTTTCTTTTGGCAGAATTTACATATGACCTTGAAAAGAGTAATGCTCAGACCTATGATGTATTGGATACATCAGAAATCGGTATTGTTGACACAGTCAGGCTGGACTTTTCTTCCAACCATGGAAGCGCTTCACATACGTGCATTTACCGTGTGAGAGTGCACGGTCATGAGCCCGATTCTGTTTCAATGGTGAAAACAGAGTCTTGATTTGTATCATATTTGCAATGTGCACTCTTCTCGGTAATTGCTGATTTTCGTCTCTTCATTTAGTTAAAAAGTACTTTGGTCATTCTACTAACTAGATACAAATTCCTTATCCTGTTAGAGTTTCTTCTGTGTAGCAAATGAGTGTGAATCTATTTTTGTGTTCCCACTTTCCAGTTAGGTTCTACTTGACTTAAGAACAATGATTTGATTTGTATGAACCAGAAATAGATGAACTTTAGTTTCCTGGATGGCAAAGTTTTATAGAATTCCATTTCCTAGGCGGCAGTTGGAAAACACAGAATGGTATGTAGTAGAGACGTGTATTCATTTTTTCCCTATGTCATAATCGTGGTTAAGGTGTTGTTTATTTATAAAAAAAATGGGCACATTCGGTTATTTATATCATATTTGTGTAATTTATCGTGCTGTATCATGTTTAGTTTGAAGGATAATGCAAGCTTTTAGGAGTTATGGAGGGATGGATTGCTGTTATATGAGGTAGAATTCTCTTACATTATGTAACCTTTTCTGGACTGTTGTATGAGGATGGTAGGAAATAAAGATATTTTTATGGGAAAAAAAGGGAAGGGTATAATCCCGGTCATCCGACGGTTCCAAAAAGGTACATTTTAGCAGTTTTATTTTTTTAGAAAATGGAATACGGAGATGAAAGCAGTGATTGGTAGATAAAGTGCTTGTGATCTGTAATGTAGGAGAAAAGGGAGTATAGTATTAGTAGCTGGATGATTCCTTTGCTGGTTGGACTGGGGACAAGGTTTGTGAGTTGTTATATCGTACTATATTTATATATGTAACTGTATTATGATGATCAAAATGTATGATTATCGGGTTTATACAGCTCGGACCTGAATATATCAATGAATTGATGTAACTCTTTATTATGTTGATCAAAATCTTGGTTGTAGTTCAACTGATTGATTCGATATGATTATCGGATTATTAGTTTTAATATAGCTCATTGCATCTTATGATCAAAATATATTGTTATGGGGTTGTTTTTTTTGTATTAGCTTGTTAAATCTCTTTTTTTTTGTCTCGATGATTAAAAACAATGGTTTGGATGGGTGGAGACCGTGATCATGAAGCCTAGATCTGGCCTCTGGGGAGTTTTAAGCTTTTAAGGGGCAGACGATGCCTCTGACCGGCTCCCAAAAAAAGAAGCTTATGGCTTACATATAAAGTAATCACTTTTTTTAAGAGAGTGAAGCCTCATTAAATACCCCTCATAATCGACATTAAATCTATGTTCAACACTAGAAATGGAATGGATAAATTATCATATTTTTTAACCACAGCCATTTAAAAATATTTTAAATAAGTGTTCATTTATTAAAATTATTTAACAAATCCTTTTTAGCTTTAATACAAAATTAAGGGATAAACTAAAAAACAAGGCATGTTTGATAAATAGTAGTTTGAGCCAACAATAAAGGTTTGATTAATCAAATTTACTAATTTGGATGTCTGGTGAATAGTGGACCGGGGTGAAATTTCTGATTTTAAAAATTTTGTTAATAAGAACTTTTTTTAAAATTAGAGATTTTGACATACAAGTTATAAAGATTCTTTTACTTTTAACAATTATAAAAAATCTCCAAATAACCTTATTTAGCCCTTTCTATTTTAATTATTCACTCTCACATATTTACACGGTGACATTTATAAATATTTTTTTTTTAATTTTTTATTCTTTTAATTATCACTCATTTATATTTGTATTGTAAACTTGATAATTAATTAAATTGTATTAAAAATAATTATATAAATTAATATATAGATCTTTCAAATATGTCTAGTGATGTTATATTAAAAAAATATTTTTTATAAACTAATTAATATTAATATATACAAAATATTGATAACTAATATAATCTTTATATGTCATTTTGTTTGTTTAAATAATCAACAAATATAAACTATCAGTTAATTTTATCAAATATTTTTATATAATCAACTAATCTGATCAGCTAATGCAATCAACTATTAACTAATATAATCTACTATCAGTTATTTCTTAATTGCTAAACAAAACTATTTTTTCTAATTTAGACCATAAACAACCCTTTTTTTTGTTGCAAATCTTCACAACAAACAAATAAAAGAACCAAATTTAATTCTTTTCCGAGATAAAAAGTTGAAGCAAGAAACAAGAACAATCTAACAAAAGCATCTTTTAAACTCTTTACCTAAAAGAGTTTTATGGAGGGGACATTTAAGATTCGATCCCCACGTTTGACCGTTTTGGTTTTGGACCCCCCTTGTTTTCTTATTTTCATTTTCTCGAGAAAATCATGGTCTCAGATTCCAACGAACCAAACAACGAAAATCCCAATGTTTGTATTTTATTAATTATCAAGGAAGCTAAACAAATATGGGTTGTCACTGTTGTCTTTGAATAATAAAGTTTCGTTCTTGGGTACTTCTTTTCATTTTATTTTCTTGAGAAAATCCGACCCAAGAATAAACAAAACCCAATTGTCTATATTTTATTAACATCCAAATAAATAAAAAACAAAATTGGGTTCCTAATCTTGTGTGTGTGTGTTTGAACGATGAATATAAAGCAGACATCTTTTTGGCAAGTCCAATACGTTTGTTTTGTTGCTGGAAAACCAATTCTTTTTATTTTATTTTCCAATTGGCCATTGGGTTTCAACTTCCAATTCAACCACCACCAAATTCTACAGCACAAAACAAAAACATTCATCCAACATTCTTTCATTTTTTCAGGTTTTTTCCCCTTACACCTTTCTTCTTTTCTTTCAGACTTTGACCCTCTTTGTCTCCTTCAACCCCTTTTGACCAAGTTTGGAAAGCATCAGAATTAAACAAACAATTATATATGTGGTTGTGTTGTGTCTCCCTGTGTGTGTTTGTGGTCATATTTGCTTCAGTTGATATTGAAATTCAAAGCTTTATGCTTTCATTTCTAAAAGAAAGTATGGAATTTTCTTTTTTCCGTTCTTTGTTTGGTGCTAATGATTTGATTTCCTGTTATATTCATATTTTTTCTTATTTATTGCAGGTAATTCTTGAGTTTCTTTTTCCAGATGATTGGGGTTGGATTTTCTGGCATGACACTGATGAACCAAGACAGAACAAACCAGCAAGCTTCAGTAATCCCCCACTTTTACTTGTTTCCTTTTTATTTAAAACTAATTCTTTTTGTTAAATGTTTTTATTTACTTTATATTTTCAGTCTTTGATTGGTAAAATCTTGAGTGTGAAGGGAAAGAGTCAAAGTAATAAAGAGATTGAAGTTAGATTTGGTTCCTCAGGTGAGTGCCCTTATAGTATCAAATACCAATTATCCTAATTTTCTTCTTTCAGAAGATATAGCATTTGACTCAAAATGCTGTTCTTCTTAAGATAAATCCAATTCCTTATTATTATTTTGTCAAATATACCATTCTATTCTCTCTTTTTTCCAATTGAAAACAATTAGCATTGATTTATTTATTTATTTTTTGGTACGAAAGAGGTCCGGCTTTGAGAATAGGAGAAAGTATTTCGGATGTCGGGATTCAAAGCTCATATTTACTGGATTTCACCTTTTAAGAGTTGCTGCATGAACGAACTGAGTTATGTCCAAAGCTCCATTTACCTTTATTTGTATTACTTTCTTTTGCTTTATGGAAGTGAAATGCAAAAGGTGTTTATGGATAGATTTGTTACTTTTTTTGGGTATAAAAGAGGTCAGAATTCGGAATAGGAGAAAGGGTTGCGGATATCGGGATTTTAAATCCAATGTTACATGGTTACACGAACCAACTAGACTAGAGTTCATTATCCTCCAAGGCTCCACTTAGCTTTTATTTTTTATCCCTTACTTTTCTTTTTGATTATGGAAGTAAAAATAGAATATCCTTCTGAAGTTGTATTTTTTTCTGTTTTGGTGGTGATATGTATAAACTGACAATTACCATAGGAAAAAAAATGGCAATTTGTTGAGAATATATTCTTGTCTGAAACTTTAATCCAAAGAGTAAGAATGGTAACTTAGCTTTCACCACCACTTTCTTTGGTGCCTTCTTTTTTCTTCATTCTTTGCCTTTTATATAGTCTTGTTCTTAGTTCGAATCCGGTAGGAAACCGAGTGTTCGATTTCTGGCAACAATGTTTCATCGAAAAAGAAAGTTCTTGTTCTTTTATATGTTATAAATCATAACAAAAATTCTGAAAAACTTCCTTGTCTAATCTTCAAATCTTACTCAATTTGTTGATTTTTTTTTTTTTTGCAGAAGGACAATATGATTTGCCACTTCAACCTTTGCTTTCGAGAGGCGAAAGCACGAAAGCTGCTAGTGAGAATCTATCCTTCCGGTAGTCATTAGATGAGATTTTTTCTTCTTATTTTTCTTTTCTTTATCTCCAGCTTTTTGGGATAAAAGGCTGGCTTAGTTGATTAACTGGACTTTTATCGTTGTTTCGTTTGATTTGTTAGTGCCTTCGTCGCGACATGGAATGTAGGAGGCAAATCTCCGGATAGCAAACTCAACCTTGACGATATTCTTCAAGTTCGTGAAGAATCAGACATTTATGTGTTAGGGTAATTTTCTCAATCTATCTTGGTTTTCGTCTTGCGATTCTCGAATTATTGTTTAGTTTCCAGTTTCAATCTCTCGAACTTAAATCTTCTTCTCATAATCTAAGGGATGTTGGTGCTTGAATTTGTGATTATATTACTTTAATTTGCATGTGAGTGCCGAAGGCAGATGTACTATACTCATGACCGCATATCGACGTGAGTGTTGGGTACATTTATGAGTTGGAGTGACATAACTTTGTGCTAAAGCTTATAAGCCAGTTGAGTTGACAAGAAAAAAATGGTTTTGAAGGCTGTTGTTATAAGATTACCCGCTAATATTTCGGTTGGATATGCTTTTATCATGCAAATGAAATTGTTTTATTCTGAATTGTTCTTTTGGGTTGTTAGTTTTCAGGAAATTGTTCCGTTGAATGCCGGAAATGTGCTAGTTATCGAAGACAACGAACCTGCAGTGAAATGGCTCGCCTTAATAAACCATTCACTGAACAAGGCCAACTGTGTGCCTTTAAGAGGATCGAAATCCATTGCTTCTCCTGGGGGTTCACTGGTTTTTCCGAAAACTTCACTTAGAAAGGCCAGCAAGGCTTTGAGGACCGAGAATAAGCGAAGGCTGAAGAGTTGCAACTGCCCTACAGACTTGGAAAGGAAAAATAGCAAAGAATTCTGTTTCCGGTGTCCACAATCGCAAACGAATGAAAATGATATTTCGTCTGAAGACGACGAAGACGGGTCTAGCAACTTTGCAGTCGGTACAATGCCCACTCCTGGTGCGAACTCCATGAAATATAGCCTTGTAGCAAGCAAGCAAATGGTCGGAATTTTTCTCACCGTTTGGATGAGGAAAGAGCTTGTACAACACGTAAGCCACATGCGGATTTCCTGCGTAGGTTGCGGAATCCTTGGATGCCTTGGAAACAAAGTAAGTCCAGAACCGAGCCAGCTAGAGATGCATCGGGTATATTATATTGAAATGAACAATTGTGAATGCAGGGTTGTATTTCGGTGAGCATGCTATTCCACAAGACAAGCTTTTGTTTCTTGTGCAGTCATTTGGCGTCCGGAGAGAAAGAAGGTGATGAACTCCGGAGAAATTCAGATGTCATAGAGATACTTCGGAACACACAATTTCCGAGGATCTGCAAAACATCGAACAGTAGGGTGCCAGAAAAAATTCTGGATCATGAGTAAGCATCTATAGAACTATGAACCAATATTTTTAAAATTTTATCAGATTCCAATCTGGTTGCAGTTTTTGAGACATACATTCTCATCTTAAACGACTTTGTTTGTCAGAAAATTTCACACTATTTGACATTTTTTTCGTCGGAAAATTTCCACAGTCGGGTCATATGGCTAGGGGATTTGAACTACAGGATAGCTTTAAGCTACTCTGATACCGGGAAGCTGCTAAAAGAGAAAGCATGGGATTCACTGTATAACAATGATCAGGTAATCTCTTATACCATTGAAGATAAAACCCGAAAATCGTGGAAAATTGTGATATATGGATTCTTTATTTTCTCTGTAGTATTGTACACATCTAGACATGCCTGCGAGTATGATCCTCTAAATATATTGAAAAACTTAGAAAAAAATGAGCACACTCATGTTATGCATCTAAGTAAAACAGGTTTTATCATCTGTTTCTAATTGAATCCAGGATTAGTAGAGTCGCTTCTTATGTTACTCGGACTCGGGTGTAAGTGTATGTGTCTGACACAAGCAAGTTCAATTTTTCTTGGAATTTCATGTATTTGGAGGATCCTTAGGTCTTATTCCCCCATGCTTTTGTCAGTAAATATGTCGGATACGAGTGCCGAACTCTACTACTTAGAAAACTGAGTCAAACATTAGTATGCAGATATGCTCTCTGGTACATACAAAAATTTAAAAATTGGAATATACTATGTCAAACAAATAGCACTTCAACTGGAGTCAGAGTAACATAGACATCGATACACAGACTTATTTAGGACATTGATAACTATTTGCGCATTTGGAGACACAGCTGAAGATCGAAAGAGAGGCGGGTCGAGTATTCAAGGGATGGAAAGAAGGAAAAATATACTTTGCACCAACTTACAAATACTCTCTTAACTCAGACATTTATGCCGGAGAAACAGTTGAAACTAAAAGCAAAAGGAGAACTCCAGCTTGGTATGTATTCACAATTTATCATATTCAAAAAGTCTGGGTTCAGTTTTAGGTTTTAGGTTTAACTGAGTGGACTGATCTCTATAAAAATAACTAAGAGATTCGAGGTTAAAAGTGTAACCGAGCTCAAATTGTTTCAAAATAATTGAGAGATTTTGAGGTTAAAAGTGTGATTGAGCTCAAATCGATCAGTTTTAATATTAAAAAAATATTCCATATAGTTAATTATTAATGGAAATATACGTTTGGCTTGATCATTATAGTTCCCGATTCGGATGATTTCGAGTTTTCAGGTGTGATAGAATACTATGGCACGGGAGTGGAATATATCAGCTTTCGTATGAACGGAAGGAATCGAGGTTTTCCGATCATCGTCCCGTTTGTTCTACATTTTGGGTGAGCGTTGAAGCAATGGAGGATGGATCAAAGAAAAGATGACCGCAAGAAATGATTGCAGAAAATAACCAGTTTTATGAACATAGACCTTGGTAAAGATTTCTAGTTTTAGACTATTTGGAATTTCATTTTATGTTTAGAAATTGTAACAAATGTATCATACTTGTAATCAAAATGAAAACAAACCAATATGTTGAAATCCAAAATTATATTTAATTCCAACTTGTTGAATATAATGATTAAAACCTGAAATTTGATAAGTTAACATCTAACTCGATAACAGTGCATAAAATTATACACCATCAATACATTAATTATGATAGAAATTGAGAAGCAAATGGTAGAAGAGAAGAAAGGAGATGAACAAATAAAAACACAACAAAATTGCTCACTTTTATTTATTGGTAAACAAAATGAATGAATTTCTCAAAATAGATGTTGGTTCATAACTTAAACGTCAAAACTACATCCTACCAGAGATCCATCAATCCAAAGACGGAGGGCATTGATCGTAAACATGTTGTTAAATAAGTCCTTCGTGCTACTCAGACGAGTCGACAAGCAAACTTGCTAACCCTAGAACACAATATCAACCAGGGTATGATCCCAACCTGCAATTTCAGAGAATAATCACAAAACCAATCAACTTCATGTGTGATTTGGACTCAGAAAAAGTGTTTGATATAGGCATGTGTCTAACATGGGTATGTTCAAATTTTCAAAGTTTTTCCATGTATACAGTGGTCGGTCGTCCTTGGAGGATCGCTTCCTTCTACCCATGTCAAGAAATGGGTTGGACATGATTCAAGAAAAAAAAAACAAAGTGTTCGAACAACATAGTTTCAATCCAGACACGTATGACACAGGCAAAGTACTTGTGCTAATAGCATCACACACCTCAATATGGATTTTTAGTCTTTTAGATAGGCTAACGTTATAAACAATTGGAATAAGCAAGAGAAAATCAGAGAGATGGAATTCAAATCTTATTTTGATCATAGAAGGGAAAAGTTAAAATTATAATATAGGTTAGAGTTGCTAAATATTGAAAATAATTTTTACCTGGAGAAAGTTGTCTGAAGAACCCCAAATCTTCCAGGATAACAGCCTCCCTGCAAAATAAGGTGGTTGTAATTCAATTAAAAAAACAACTGATTTTCCTGAATTTTGTTTCATTAATATTTGTCCACCATTTGCTTCATGCTACCACTTTTTGCTCCAATTATTTTGATTCATTTGTCATCCAAGGGACAAACTTTTATCTAACTTTCAGAGAATGTCATTAAGAAACTCGTATACCAACTCAAGCATGTTTAAGCAAATTGTAGTTAACAGTCAAAGAAGCTAACAGCCTACTAAGACAACATTTGCCAAAATCATTATCGAGTCTTACCAAAGGGTTGCACAAGATGTTGAGATACAGAAGCAACAGGAGAGCTCCAAAACCATAAGACTAACACAATATGAAGTAAGACCTGCACAGACAGACAGTAAATCTCTTACAGAAGCCAACAAGCATGTATAAACTTCTAGATAGTTTCGTTACACAGAGATAGACCTTTGCGATGAACAAAACTTTCAAATACAAATCATATGACAGCTTCATCTCTTGGTTAACATGTGCCTGATCTGAAAATCAAATGTTGCTTCTGTAAGTACAGGTGATGTGGATAAACAGCTCAAGGGTTAAAAAGAAACAACTGGATTATAGAGACTGTTGAAGCTTTCTTTATTGAAAAAGAAAAGAAATGTAGATGTAAAACAAGAAAGAATGTCCAAAAGTTCAATTCATTGAGGCCAACATTTTCCTTTACTTACAATAAGCATACTTTGTACCAAAAATCCTTTCTCTCCTTGTTTGTTAAACATAACAGTATTTATACAGCAGATTTCCCTTAATACTGTTTACAAACCTGATGTTACATCAATTTAGACTACTACACCTTTGTTTGCTCGGACTCTTCATTAACCTAGATGTATTCATGTTCGACATTTGTGCCCAACACATAGATATGGGGACACCAACTCCAATGGTTGCCCAAATACATGGAAAAACTTCGAAAAATTTAACCATGCCAGTTTTGGATACATACTTATCCAATACTTGCACTCGAGTCCAAGTAACATAAATCAAATCTTCACATCAATATTTGATTGTTAAAAAAATTAAATTCATATAAGATTATGTAATGGAAAAGAATTAAGAGATTAACTGAAGACTAAAAACAAAAGTGGCCTCACAGTTTGTAAGTTCCTTCTCCTTGGCAGCAGCCATCCTCCTAAGCTTAGCTGCTTGTGCAAATGTAGACGGCCTATGAAGAAAAATAGATGTTGTTAATCCTGCCATTGTGATTGCTAAGCTGATTAAATGGAATTAAACACTATTAAACTTACTGCGAATACGAGGCAGCCTCTTTCAGAAGCTGCTTAATCTCCTCACGGAGCTGCATTTCCTTATCAGTTTTGGTCGCTCCCTAACCATGAAAATAGAAATCTAATCAACATTGTGAAAAATCACAGGAGAAGTTAGAATATTCAAAATAAGCAAACCATATATGACATCAAGTAGAATTTGGTACCCTCTTCAAATCTTGGAGTCGTTTGGTGGCAAATTGAAATAAGATGACAATGACGAAGACAAAAGGAGCTGCCAAAGATCTCGTTTGTTCATCTAGGATTTCTCCTTCTCCCATGTTCATCATTTCTCCTTCTATATTTCTCTTAAGCTGTTACATGAAATTTTGAGGGAAAGAAAAACGTATCAAGGAAAACAAATCTAAGAAGCAAATTTTCCTCCCTTTTTTGCAGCCCATTTTACATAATACCTTATTCAAGTCCTATACAAATAATTGTTCCATTGTAAAATCAAGCCTTTGTTCTTCTGGTTTATATGAGCATGAGCTTAAATAACATAATTCTTATGATTACAATTGATTTACCAACGAAATATCATGTAGATGAAATCTTCCTTATAATACTTGTAAAAACTTTAAATAAACCATATTTTGTCTTTCCTAGATCTTTTACTTCATTAGATACAAACACTATGTACTCCGAAAGTCAGAGCTTTAACTCAATGCCATTAATTCCACATGAGAGGATAAATAGATGATGATGATAATAATAACCACCTGATGGATATTGCCAAACCTATTTATTAGGCGATCAAAACACCAAAATTCAAAAGAGGGGGAAAACATCTAAGAACAACAAAGACCATAAGATATGGAATTTGGAATGAGACCAAAAGGGGGGAAATGAAATTAAACAGAAACCCTAGTTTCCATAATGACAACATGCTAACATGCATCTAACAAGTCTCATAAATCAATCAGTCACTGACAGTGGAATTCTAACTCTAAACAAGCAAAATTATCCAAAAATTCACCCATTAATCTCTTTGTAAACCACCATAGGAATCCCGTAAAAAAATTTAACATTACCTAATCTCAGCTGTTCTTCCCACTGTTCCTACGAGATTGCGTTAAAATTCAAACGCTAATTGCTAAATGTCAACAAAACATATGAAAAATGATTCATACAGAGCATGGATTAGACTTTAGAGGAGAGATTCTTGAAATGAGGAGAAGAAACTGATCACTTACGTCGAGGAAGAGCCGACTGCTAAATCAAAATGCAGAGCTTGCGGATATTTTCGTAAGGAAACTTAATTAATATGGTTTTATATATAAAAAGGATAAACTAAACATATATCACTCAACTTTAAATTTAGCGTCGATTATACCATTAAACTAAAAATTGATATATTTTTAACACTGAATGTTAGTTTCGACTTCAATTATATCACTAAACTCTCAAAACTATTTTATGTCACCGCACGCGAACCATTAAAATTCATAAACGTTGTCATTTTTATTAGTTCAGTAATATAATTAAAACCTAAACTAAAGTTATTATTATTGCGGATAAATCTTGGTATTATTGCCATTATCATTGTTTCTAAATAAAAGTGTTACATTGTTGTTACTATTTCAACAATTAATCGTTATATTTTTTTATATTTTATTCATGTATATTGAGTTTTGAATGAATTAAAAATATCTATTAATTTGTTTGTTATAAAAAATTCTCAGTTGTTTTTTTTATATCAAACCGTTATATTTGAGTTTCGAGAATAAAATTAGATCGTTTAAAAGTTTAAAATAAATTTAGGATGAGGATCATAGTTTGAAGATGAAATTGAAATATTAAAAAACTTAAAAGACCAATTTAGAATGGGTCATAATTTAGGACATTTTGTATTTTTCTAAAAAAATTAAGGCTTAAATTAATTATTAATTAAGCTTTAATACAAAAAGGATGATGATGATAATAAATAAATAAATAAATAAAACCTTCCTTTTTTCCCCTTTATTTCCTTCTTTCGCTCCTTTATCTCCTCTACTTCTGACGATTTTCTCTCTCTTTCTCTCTTATAAGCTTTTAGCTTCCCTTTCTTTCTCATTTCCTTCCCCTTTCCTTATTATAATAATATTTTTCTTTCTATTTTCTCTCTCCCCAAACACAAATCCGCAAAATTCCAGAAAAAAAAAGATTTCCCATTTGTTTTCTTGCAGTCGTTTGTTTGCTGAACTCGATGTTTTGTTCTTTTTATTCTCGGATCCTTTTTCTTCTAGCTCAAAAACTACGGTTAGAATTTCAATATATATATTTTTATTTAGGGGTTTGTTATTTTGTTATTGATAGTTGTAGATCAAGGAATTTATTGTAGTTTTAATTAAATTTTTGGGTTGATTTTCAGATTTTCGATTCTCGCTATTACCTCAGCTCTCAGTTCAATCAGGAACCATAATTGAGCTCATTCAAAGAATTTTTGTTTTTGGCAAAATTCCCCCCAAATTTTGCATCTTCGTGAGGCAGGTAATTTAGTTCTACATTTCCTTAGATTATTTTTCTTTTAGTTCGTTTTGTTTTGTTTTTCTTCTGATTCTTAATTGGAATTGGTAGATTTTGGTTAATCTAGTGTAAATAAATAGCTGATGGTGCAATTATTGCAACTTGTAGTTTATTAATGATGTATTATTGGAGTAAATTTATGACAGAATCATAGTGCAATAAATGCATTTTAGATTTTACTTTTTATCTGAGCTTATTTATTCCATCATTTCTGGAAATGGGTTTCTTTTAATTTGTAGTATTTATTTTTACATTATAGGTCGTTTTCTTTCTAAATTAGGTTAAAGGGTTTAATTTAACTTCCAAAGATCTAAGCAGTTTCCTCCTTTTTTGGAATTAGAATTGGACTTTGATGCACGGTTTACATCTATGTTTGCTGCATTTTATCTGTGGATAATTTTCTTTTCTATCAACTGTTTTTTTAATATTGCTCTAGTCCATGACTTTTCCTGCCATTTCTGAATCCGTTTTCTGTAGAGACTAGAGAGGATGACTTTTTTTGTCGTTTACTAATCCGTTATACTTTGAGAGACGCCGAAATATTATCCCAATGACTTTTGTTTCCTTTTATAAATTTAAAATGTTTATGTATGCTTTCGCAAGTTCTTTTAATATTTGAATAAAGGAATCTGCTTGTTGATCCACTTGTAGCCTGTCGTGATGCATAAAGCGCGTGTATTGGGGATAAAAGATATAAATGTACCTATGGGAGTAGAGTTCAATAATGGAAATGCAAGTGGAAAAGGTGTTGTGTTTTCTTTGCTTCTCGGTAATTTAATTTTGTGTCTTCCATCTTTTATCTTGTTTCAGGTTTTGGATGGTTCTCACTTGTTGAAAGGGGGTTTGTGTGATTACTAAGAGATGAGTCACACAAAACATGAGAGGGAAGATGGAATTCTCTCTAAGGACCAGACAGAATCGCCGTTTGATGATGGCAACTGTGGAGGAGGATTCGCAGGTGACGGAGTTGTTCTGAAGAAAGGACCATGGACATCTGCTGAAGATGCAATTTTGATTGACTATGTGGAAAAACACGGGGAAGGCAACTGGAATGCTGTTCAAAAGCACTCTGGACTATTTCGTTGTGGAAAAAGTTGCCGCTTACGTTGGGCAAATCACTTGAGACCAAACCTGAAGAAAGGGGCATTTACTCGAGAAGAAGAGCAGCTGATCATTGAACTCCATGCAAAGATGGGAAATAAATGGGCTCAGATGGCTGCACATGTAAGTGTTAAATTCGGTTACCATGAATTTAGTTATTTTCATGATTGGTTGAATACAGAATTTTATTGAACATAAAAAAGGTTAAAGAATTACATTAACAAACAAAGACTTTGAACACTTCCATTCAATAATAAATTAGGAGCAAGTTACACTTACATGAAATATTATCAAGAATCTTGATAGTTACACTTGGTTGTTCCATTCTATTTATTCTATTTGAATTCTCATTTTAGCATGTATCCGCTCATAACCAGTGAGCTAGCTGTGTAGTTCTAAGATTAACTTAGGTGCTCAGTGTGAAAGGCTTGTCTGCTCTGATTCTGGTATCCTCAGTTTCAGGGAGATCCAACTTGAGACGGTGATTTTTGTGTGCTTTCGCACACAAGAGCAATCTTATTACTTGGCCTGGTTGAAATGGTCATATCCCAGGATTATAAGAATCCAGCTCAGCATCACGATGTACTCTTCTTCCCGATCCCCAGTTACCCGATCTTTCTTACAAAGCCAAAAGGAAAAAATTAGTCATGCCTTAAAATGGATAAACCTCATCATTAGCATTATGAATTTTTTGTGCTATATGCTGAACGATAGCAATTTATGTTTTCCAGAATTCTGTGGCAACTATTCCATCTTGGAAATGCTAAACACTCGTGCAAAGCATGATAAAACTTTCGGTTACCAAAATGGTATACATCTGTCTTTTAGGTGTCTGAAACTTTTATCTATTCTCTGTTATTCTTTGCAGTTGCCTGGTCGTACGGATAATGAGATAAAAAATTATTGGAATACCAGGATTAAGAGACGTCAGCGTGCTGGGTTACCTCTCTACCCTCCTGAAGTGTGCTTGCAAGCATTGCAGGAGTGTCACAGTACCAGTGCAGTTAATGGAGGGGATAAAGGACCACATGATATCTTGCAGAGCAACAGCTATGAGATACCTGATGTCATATTTGACAGTTTAAAGGCAAGTCAAAATGTCCTGCCTTACGTTCCTGAACTTCCTGATATATCCGCAAGCAGCATGATGATGAAAGGTCTAGGTTCTCAATATTGTAGTTTCATGTCGCCAACAATCCACCGCCAGAAGCGTCTTCGAGAAGCTACAACCTTTTTTCCTGGTTACACGGCTGCTGTTAAAAATGAATTCCCCTTGTTTGAGCAGTTTCAGGATGACATTTCGGACAAGGCTGCTCAATCCTTTGGGCTACCTTTCCCGATTGAACCAGATCCTGCAACAAAGAACTCCTTCCAAATTGGTGTATTCCCTGGTAGCCATACCCTTTCAAATGGCAATTTCTCTGCTTCAGAGCCTGCTTTCCAGGCTGTGAAGTTGGAGCTCCCTTCACTCCAATATCCAGAAACTGAATTCGGTAACTGGGGCACATTGTCTAGCCCACCACCTTTACTTGAGTCTGTTGATGCTTTTATCCAGTCACCTCCACCAACCAGCAGAGCGGAGTCGGATAGCCTTTCACCCCATAATAGTGGCCTGCTGGATGCTTTAGTTCATGAGGCAAAAACTCTAAGCAATGCAAAGAACCTTGCATCTGAAAAGAGTTCAAATTCAGCAACTCCGGGTGATATAGCTGAAAGTTCCACTTTCAACATTTGTGAGTCAGAATGGGAAAACTGTGGTGAACCTCTTTCTCCAATTGGTCATATAGCAACTTCTCTTTTAATTGAGTGTATCAGTGCAAGTGGCAGTTCGTCGGATGGACAACCACCTGCTGAAACCTTTACTGGTGAGCACCTCTCTAATCTGGACTTGCTACACACAATTCCATATTTTTACAAAAATGTAAATGGATGTATTCAGATATCCTATTTAGTAAAACGGATTCCGATATTCGATACTATTTGAACCAAAACCGAAGTGGTTCAAATATCGGATATCCATGTATAGTATATGAAATCCACAAAAACTGGATTGGATAGTGTTGGATACTTTTAGCTATCCATTATCATCCATACTTAAACTAATATTCCAAGTGCATTGGAGAGAAATGTTCATTCTCGATTTCTCTCCATTGTTTTTCAAGTGTTTAGTAACTCAATTTGGATTTTTTTTTCAGAGTCTCACGTGAAATCAGAACCAGCTGACCATGTTTTGACCCCAGAGATACAAAATGAGGCTCCTATTCGGTTGGACAGTTGTTGCTCTGATACATTACTTGCTTCTAGTTGGCTTGAGCAGGGTTCTGGTTACGATAAGGACCAAATGATCATGACCGATTCCATAGCAGCCCTTCTCGGCGATGATTTGAATATTGAGTACAAGAATATGGCAGCTGGAACATCTATCTCAAGTCAAGCATGGGGGATTGGTTCTTGTGCATGGAATAATATGCCTGCTGTCTGTCAAATGTCTGAACTCCCTTGAGATCCACTATCTCGACTATACGAACTTTGAAGCTGCTTTTTGTTTCATTCATTGCATGACTTGTTTGATGTGTGTAAGTCGAGCGAACCTGATGTAACGAAGTACATTTGGGGTGAGACTAATATGGTATGAGCCATGAATGTCCGGTTTGTTGTTTTCGATGTTTTTTCCTATTGGACCATTGAATGTGTGTGCCGATACGAAACTCTTAGGTATATACAAATGCATTCAAGCTGTTGTTATAATTTTAGAATAATTGTGCACTTTTCAGCATGGAATCCTAGTCCCATGATATTGCTATTTGATGCATGTGTCTTAGCTAATGATATTTGTCCTCTGTTTCTATTCATACAATCATCTCTGATTAGATTGCTACATTTCTCTACTAGCAGTTGTTGTCTTGTTTAGGCTTCTTTTGTTTTTACCCGAATCCAAGAATGTCGGATGATGTAAAAATTGTTCAAAAAAAAATGTTGGATAATGTATTCAACATGGATATGTATTCAATTTTGTTTTCCGAAGTTTTTCTGTTTTGTATTTGAAGGATTATATTCTCGTGAACAAAAATCCTCTACCTTTAATCATGCTCTTTTTATGCCCCACACATCAGAACACTCAAAATTTAAATTTTAAACCCTGACCCTACATTCTAAAAAATATATCATGCCTCTAATTACTTAAACTTTAACCATAACCCCTAAAATCTGAACTAAAATTTTTCAAGTAGGAACAACAAAAGAGACACAATTTGAGGGCAGATGATTTTTTATCTTGTTCTCGTGTTTTTTAAATATCCTTTTTAATTTTAATTGACTAGTCACGTGTATAAAGTATTAAGATTAAAAAATGAAATACACGTATCCATATTTGACACTCTAAATCCAAATAATACGACATATAACACAATTTGATACACTAAAAATTACAAATATAATAAGAGTCTAATTTGATTGAGTTTGGTGTTATTTATTTATTTTTAGATAAAAAAGTAACTAATATATGTTTTATAAAAAAATCTCCACAAGCCTAAATGAAAAAAAATAATGCACATAATAATAAATTACATCAGCATCCAAATAAACAAACATACATCAAAATAGGTTCCAAAAACCAAAAAAAAACACACACACACGTACAAATTCGGAGGCATCCCTCCTAATCGCACATATCCTCATGAACAAGATGTACCATCGAACTATAAAAAAAAAACTGTATCTATATGATTCAGTTGCACCACCCAATTACACCGTCGCAACTCGTGCAAATGCCAATCAAGAGGACAATCCTCAACAAATTCGTATTACTCCTTAAAACTCGCATTACCCCATACTATTACCCTTATTTGCATAGTATAATAAATATTATTAAAAAATTGTTTAACCGGCGGCGGTATTAGTTTTAGTGCTAGTATTCAACCGTCGGTTCCTTTTTTTTCTTTGTTTTTAATTTTTAATAAAAATAATTCTACATTTGTGACATGCCTTTATAACATCTTTAGCTCTGTCTTTTGGCACGTTTTTCATCTTTTTTTTTCAGTCGTTTAACAGTTCTCTTTATATTATATTTTCTTAGGAGTGAATTTGATGATACAAAGATTGATCAAGATAACACTTATTGGTAATCCCGCTGATTTTTCCTTTTTTGGACTTTCGAATTGAATTTAAATATGCAAATTGTATTCGTGGATAATTTCTCACGTTGTTCGGCTCTGATTTGTGATTCCCGATGATCTTTCAATAGCTTAATGTCCTTTTATAGTTCGTTTGCTGATGCAATTAAATTTGTTCGTATCTATTTTTCGTTCGAGCCTTTTAGTTAAATTTTTAACATTTTTCATGTATAGCCTTTATATGATCTAAAGTGGCTAGTTTCATGTGCCAATGTTATAAGAAATTATCCAAATTATATTTTTAATTTATAATGTTAATAGTAAACTTTTATTGTAATTTTATTTTTCTCTTTTTAATAAAATTAATGGCTTCTATTAAAAATAAATAAATAAATATAATAATAAATCTTTGAATAAAATTTATTATTTGAAATTCAAACTCCTGATCAAAAGTTTTTACCATTCCACCCATCATTTAATAATTTTTCATGCGAAAATTGTATTCAATTTATCACCGACAATAATAAAAACCCAAACAACACCAGAATTCGACCCTAATCATAATATTATTTACAACACGAATAATTTATCGAAAGAAAACTGGCAAACAAAGCAACATGAAGAGCATACAAGGATTGTCCACTCTTCACCAGCCAATCTTAATTATAATAGTAGTAAGTAGTAATAACAACGATGCCAACTAAATTGACGATTTCGTTAAAAGTTACGAAGTTAAAGCCATTAGCTATTTCAATCGAATCCCAAATTGAAAACCATTTTAATCTAAACCCGAACCAGTAGAGATTCAATCAGGCGGGCTATTCTATGCGTATCGTGTGCCTGGGCGCATCCCATGACAACAGTGAGTTAAGTAGGAAGGTTACCTTGTTATTGCTGTAACCCTATAAGTTTGTAGCTTTGCAAACTTCCTTTGGGGAGTGAGAACGTTGTTTGCTTCGTTGGTAAGGATTTATTTTCACCATTGTCCGTCAAAGTCTCGAGACCGCATGCATGACAAAGGGACTCCACATCCAATTCCTATAAAAGCAATACCAAATCCAAATCAGAAGATGGAATCCATGTTGCTCCAACTTCTTTTACTTTCAAGTATTTGTATCTGACGTATTTTTGGACATGAGTAGCAAGATATATCCCTCCAAATACATGAAAAGACTTCGGAAAAATTGAACATACTCGTATTTGAAAATCATATACGAGTTCAAGTAACAGCCTAAAATATTGTGTATGTAAGAAATGATACCTTCATCATCAAAAGTTTGGACAATTGCTCCAAAGGATATGGATGAACCTTGTAGCAACAATTATTTATATATGAAATCGCCAGTGCTCGAACCTGAAAAGTTTTTGAAGAGGAATAAAATAAAGGTGTACAACAAATACAAGGGACTCGTCTATGTTACTTGGATATACTTGTGAATATTAGATTCGGGTATGTATCAAGTATCGACAAAGGTATTTTCAAGTTTTTCAATATATTTGGAGCACTTGAAAAGTCTATCTCCATCCTCAAACCAGATATACATTGGGCATGGGTATCAAAACAAATATTTCAAGAAAAATGAAGAGTCGAAGAAACATAGGAACGCTTGTGAAATTAAAATTTTAGGATATTAAGAACTTTGAAGAATATTTAAGTTTAAACTATTTTTGGATTACTTTAAGCTAAACAAAAAGAATAATAAACTTAGCAAGAACCTTACAATCCCGGAAAAGAAAATTTATATTTTGATTTAACATATCAAAATACTATGAATATATCAGAATCAGCATATTTTTAACAAAATACTTTTTTAGCACTTTTTCTTATATTTTAGTAAAACTTCTTAGTAAGGGATATACACCCTCCAAGGGCTCTCCAAATAATGAAAAATTTATAAAAAGAAATAGTTGAATAAATCCATGTTCGACTCACACCCGAATTCGAATAACATAAGTTCTAACATTGAATCCAGATAACATAGGTTCTAACATTATGTCCATAAAGTATCATACCACTACACTGAACACTATGGTTGAAAACTATGTGCAATAAATAAAAAATGAAGTCAATGAGAAAAAAGGCCATTCAACAAGTGATTACCTCATTAACGTATGGCTCAATAATACAATACTGTAGATATGATGCCTCAGATGAAACAGTATAGAGAAAACGCTTATAATTTCCCATTCGATAAAGTCTGTAGAGAAATAATGAAACATCTTATTTCCCTTCAATTTTAGATTAATGTCGGAGAAATATTTAAGAGATTGTGGTGATAGGCATTGATAGAACTTCACAGTTACCTTAGAACTTGACGGGCAAAACACATTTCTTTAGACTTCATTATGGGAGAAGGTACACGGCGAAACCATAATGACAACGACTCCTGCATATCGGAATCACTAGTTCAGGGTCAACAAGGTTGAAATTAAGGCTGAAGTACATAGCCATGAAAACAACGGAAATTACCGTTTGTTGATTCTTCGAATCGAGGTGAAGAAGCACGTAAAATGAACGAAATTGGGCTTCATTCTCGTAAACAAAGTTGTTGTCATGATTAGCTTCATACATAATATACAGAGATGTCAAAGTCTTTGTAAGCTGCTCCAGGTTTAGATATTGCAAAGAAGAAATACTTGAACTGCTACAATTCCTAAGCCTTTGGTGAGAGACTACATGAAATTTTACCTGCAGGATGAAATATATAAAATCTCAATAACAGATCAAGCTTTTACTCTTTCCATGGCAAGACTATGTAGCTATTCCGCCAATACTATGTATCATTACAGGTGTTGGATATGAATACTTCAAGCCAAAGGAAGGGTCAGAGCAACATAGCCAACCGGAAAACTACATGATAAACGAGTTAAAAACATGGTATTTGCTGGCAAGAATGTTTTCAATAAGATAAAGGATGTAAGCTTTTTTAAGGTTTAGAAAGAAAGCGCGTGATAAGAATGAGCATCATCAATAGACATAATATTGCAGTAGAATTTAGAGAAGATTAAATCAAGCAGGACAGCTCCATGTTGCTTTGACTCTTCATTTTTTTAAAGCACCTATTTCGACAATCGTAACTGATACATATCTAGACATGGATACGAGGATATGATCCTAAAAGGACTCCAAATATATGAAAAATCTTGGAAAGAATTGAACATACACGTGTTTGACACTCACAACCAAATAACATAGGTAGAACTCATGATTATGTTGCTTCAACTATTCATTATTCTTTAAGTATCTATGCCTGACACTCGTTTTTTATATCTGAACAAAGGTATGGGGATATGATCCTCCAAGAACCCTCCAAATACATGGAAATATAGGGGGGGATGGGAACACAGGTTCATGGTATCGCAACAGTAAAGGTTTAAACAAAAGGCACATGTTTGTGGGCAAGAAAATCGTACCATTTTCTCGTACATGTGAATTGCTCTTTCATTGACAATATTCTGCATGCTAAGATCCTGCCTTATTGATCGAGTCCTATCGAAAATGAAGTCATGAATCACTTCAAAAGGATGTTCACTTGAATCAAGTATGTTTAGAAGATAGTTTAGTGTATCTTCCAATACTGCAAGAGGGCGCAAATCTGATGATTGGACATACTTCAGTGATATAGTTCTGCAAAACTAGCAGAGATAAGGGATTATTAGCAGCCTTCAACATTAGATAAAAAAGCATTTATACAATAGATATTGGCATATTGATGCAATGGGACTAAGCATAAAATTCTTTTTCCACATGATTGTGATTAATTGCAATAAAAGAGTAGTAGCATAGATTGTTGTTCTGACTCTTCATTTTCTTGAAGCATCCATATTTGACACTTGCATCCGACTCATATCTGGAAATTGGTAAAGCGATCCAACACTCAAATCGAGTTTGAGTAACATAGAAGCATGGTACACAATACTCCATCATTCTAGGGTCTGAGGATTTAACCGCGATGTTCAAATCCTTGGAGGGCCATAATCTCATATCCGAATATGCATCGGACACGAATGCCAAGGAAATAAAGAGTCAAAGCAACAGAGATACGATCAGAAATTTTGATATCATGGTATAGAATATGCATGATTCCTTATTTAGGATCACATTGATCGCAGATCCATAAAAGAAACAACATAAAATTCGATTAAATTTAGCAGTGCAAATTAGATCAAATCCGGATTTAAACAATGGATAAACAAATCCACAATACGGAATCTGAAAAAAAAAGATTTGATATTTGCAGATATCCGAATCCACATTACATGTGCAATCCCTAATATCATTTACAACAATTTATTTAACATAATAAATTTCAAATCAAGCTCAAAGGCAAATGCCCAAATACTCATTATGACACCTTAATGAACTGCATATTAAAAAACAGTCAGAACAAATAAAACAAAATTAAATCAAAATTAAATGCTTGCAAGTACAAAAGCTCACCTTTTTGACAGCTAAAGCTGGAGATGTTTTCCTAGGATCTCCATTTAGCCTCTCGAAAACAGATAAATCTCGTAGGCGTTCCCTCTGCATCCTCTCTCCTTCTGTTGTAACAATGTTGAAAAGGTAACAAACAACATATTTGATAGCTAGCAATAAAGCATAACTTGATTGTTACTTGGTTTCATAATTATATCTTCAAACTAAAGTTCAAATAAAGCTTCGTATTTTAGATCATTTACTTTCAAATCCAAATGCAAATGCAAATTCTACCATTAACTTCAGCTTCCAGAAACAAGAAATAAGCAGCCAAAGTAACAACCAAACAAAATAACGAAAAATCATAAACCAAAAATTGAAAAAATGGAAAACCCGAAATTCAGAACATTAAATCAAAGCGAAATTTACTAACTTTTAGCTTCTAATCACAAAATTTGGAATAATTAAATGAATAAATTACCAGGGCACATGAAAGGGCACGTTCCAATTATAGAACCAACATCTTCCCTTGCTTCTGTTTCTTCCACTTGTTTATTATTCGCAGCATTTGCTTCAGATTTCCAATTATGGATATGACCAGGATTTCTGGTACTGTTACGGGTAGTTCCAGTGGTTGTATTGGAGCGTGGAATGAAATTTGAGGATTGGGTGGTTTTGGTTGGATTTGTAGAGAACTTTTGAGACCGGAAACGTGTTGGGGCGATCGAGGAAGTGGAAGAGGAGGGCTGGTTTCGCCGCTGTTGACGGCGGCGGCTGCTGTCATCCATGGAGTCCATTGGCAACTAGGAAAGCTCGGCTGAGCTTTGGGCTTTCACCTTCGACGGCGGTGCTCGCAGTCGCAGTGGCTCAATAGTTTCGAACTGGGTTCAGTTTCAGATCATTAGATTTTGACTTGTGGATTTTATTAGAGAAACTCTTCTTATTCAATTTGATGTAAAAATTAGGTTTTTATTTCTATTTTTGCATGCTTATTTGTATCATGGTTGGCTACTAATATTTTAAATTAATTTTTGGGAAAACTAACACACTGACCACCAAACAAATTGAAGATACCTATTTGGACCGCCGAACAATAGAAAACGTCAATCAGACCACTGAACTTATAAAATCAACCTATTTTGACCACCATCGTTAAAACTCTAACGGTGGAGTGACCGAACTGTCACATGGCAATTGACGGAAAAAATTAAAAATTACACATTTGGTCCCTATTATTTACACATTCTTTCAATTTAGTCTTAATTTTAAATTAATAAAATAATAAATTATTTAATTAAATGGTGACACGTGTCATCGAACATGAGTTTCTCAAGTGTAAAGTCAATGGCTTTGCCACTACACCAAACACAGTTTTGTGCTATAATTCTCCAGATATAGTATATATCTTTTATTAGTTTCCACGTTTATAAGCCAAAAGCTCAAACCTTAAACACTAATTTCATATATATATATATATATATATATCAAACCCTAAATATTTCAAATTAATTTTACGCTAAATATTTCAAATTAAACCTTAAACCCTAAACATTTCAAATCAATTCCACGCTAAATGTTTTAGATTAAACTCTAAACCCAAACTCTAAAAATTTCAAATTAATTTAACGCTAAATATTTCAAATTAATTTCACGCTAAATATTTCAAATTAAACCCTCAACCCAAACCTTAAACCCTAAAAAATTCAAATTAATTTCATACTAAATATTTTAAATTAAACCATAAACCCCAAAACCGTAAAAATTTCAAATTGATTTCACGCTAAAATTTTCAAATTAAACCCTAAACCTTAAATATTTCAAATTAATGTCATGCTAAATATTTCAAATTAAACCATAAACTCTCAACCCAAACCCTAAACCCTAAAAATTTCAAATTAATTCTACGCTAAATATTTAGGGTTTAATTTGAAATATTTAGCGTGAAATTAATTTGAAATATTTAGGGTTTAATTTAAAATATTTAGCGTGGAATTAATTTGAAATTTTTAGGGTTTAAGGTTTGAGTTTGGGGTTTAATTTGAAATATTTAGCGTGAAATTAATTTGAAATATTTAGAGTTGGAGTTTAAGGTTTAGAATATATATATGTGAAATTAGTGTTTAGGGTTTGAGCTTTTGGCTTATAAATGTAGAAACTAATAAGAGGTATATATTATATCTGGAGTATTATAACATAAAGTTGTGTTTGGTGCAGTGACAAAGTCATAGGCTTTACACTTGAGAGACTAAGGTTCAATTCTTGCTAAACGCAAAGAAGATAAATTTATTTTTCTCCTCCAATAAGGTATTGACACGTGTCACCACTTAATTAAATAACTTATTATTTTATTAATTTAAAATTAGGACTAAATTAAAAGAATGTGTAAATAATAGGGACCAAATGTGCGATTTTTTAATTTTTCCGTCAATTGCCACGTGGCAGTTCCGTCACTCCACCGTTAGGTTTTTAACGACGGTGGTCAAGATAGGTTGATTTTATAAATTCAGTGGTCTGATTGACGTTTTCTATAGTTCGGTGGTCCAATAAATATCTCAAATTTATTTGGTGGTCAGTGGGATAGTTTTCCCTTAATTTTTTTGACATTATCGAATCGGATTCAGATTAATAGAATAAAGTTTAATTCGGTTAGATTGAAGCCATGTTTAAAATTTAGGGTAAGCAACGTAATTACTAATTAAACTTTTTTTTTAATTTTGGTCGCTGAGTTATTTTTTATTTTATAAAACCGTGGTTAACATTTCGTTAGCGAAAAAACGATTCAGCTAACAATAAACGAAAACCAATACAAAATATAGAAAATTGAATTAATAATTAAAATTAAAATAATCTTTCATACTTTCTCTATTTTTAATTAAAATTATATTGAAATAATATAAGAATTTTGTTTAGCCTTTCAAATAGGGGTGTGAAAAAAACCTGAATAATCGAAATCGATTCTGAAATCCGAAAAAATTGAACCGAAAAATTGGTTAATTGAACCGGAAAATTTAGTTTTAGTTCGAGTTTTTTATTATTTTAAAAGAAATCAGTTTGATTACATGTTACTGTTTTGGGACAAACCGGGTAACCGAACCAACCGGTTATATAATATATATTATTATATTATATGCTATTTTAATATTTTATATTTAAAAAATCATATTTTATTTTATTTTCACATTTCCCAAAAGTAAACCCATAATTTAATTTTATAAAGTTTAAGTATTTACCTTTCTAGTAATAAAAAAGATACTAATATAATGTATCGTTTTTTAAAAGTACATACTTTTTTCTAACACATTATTAAAATTTATATTTTTAATAAACAAAATAAAAAATTGTTACTCGAACTGAACTGAATTTTTCGATTAACCGAATAAATGATTAACCGATTTAATGGTTACGGTTTAGGGTCAAAAATTGTGACCTGAACTTACCGATTAACCGAAATAATTTTCTAATGGTTAATCGAACTCGATTTTACACACCCCTGCTTTCAATTATGGGTCAAATAATTCGATTCAATCTATTTAAAAGTTGAACAAAAAGCTCTAAGATTATACTAATTTGATCATTTATCTATTTTTATTTATTATTATCACTTAATTGGTAATATTAATTAAAGTATTTTCTTTGGGTTAAACTAGTTTCTTGGACACGTGCATTGCACGTATATCTACGTCTTTAATTCTCTTTATTTAATTAATTATATATGTTTTTATGTAATAAAAAATAATTAAAATATTTTATAGTAATATATTTCTTATTTATAAATTTTAATAGTTTGATTTACAATGAAAAAATTAATATAATTTATAGTAATATATTTCTTATTTAATAATTTATCCAAAAAAGAAAAAAATAATATAAAAATGTAATTTAATATTCATTGAACTTTATCTATTATTTTTTTAGTTTTAATATAATGATAAATATTTACCTATGTTTAAGTAGAAAATAGTTTCAAATAATAAGATATTGTTTATCTAATGAATTGGAATAGTTTAAATTATAATAAAATTATAATATAAAATAAATATAACATATACTTAATCATCTATTTTGATAAAAAAATACTTTAAATAACTAAATAAAAAAATTATATACTTCAATCATTTATTTGTAATATAAATTTAAAATTTTACTATAAAATTTAAGTCTATTACAACATCATTTTTTTGTTACATAGCTTCCAAGTCAATCTATCAGAAAAAGTTTGCGGTATTGACAAATAAAATTAAATTTTTAAATATGAAATGTGGATGACTAAATCTCTAAAATTAAACTTTAAAAGACTAATTTCAAAATGTTTAAAGAGTATATGGACTTAAAACATATTTTAACCTTTGTTTTATAAACTCAAAAAATTACACATTTCTCATATTTTATGTTTTCTTTTCTCGACTTTTAGTAATTATTTAATGATTTTAAATAAATTATTATTTTCAAAACTGAAAACGGATTCTAAATATTTTAGCTATCAATTTATTTAATGACTAGGGTTCTCTATCAGAAGAATGCAGAACGAGTTTTGGTTTCACTTCCTTTCGTAATTTTCTCTCGTTTTCTCTGCTGTTATTTGCATTGCTTCTCTTTTTCTGAAACATGGGCAAAAACGCTGTTTCCGACGAAGAAGGTGACACCATTATGCTTTTTCGGTTTATTTTTTTTAGCTAAAATCAAATCCCGATTTCGTTTTTTTGGCTAAGGAATCCTTTTGATTTCTTATAATTTTCCTTTTGTTTTGGTTGTTCAATATATGCAGATGAGTTGGAGGTCGACGAGGATGGAGAGCCCATTGAGGGAGACACACTCGATGGCCGCGACCCTGACGACGAAGATGACGAAGAAGACGGTAAAACTTGTTTCTGACATCCATTGACGGGCGATGGTTATTTGAGTTCTCGTTTTTTTTTTCTGTTTCCGTTAATTTTTTTAGGGAAATAATGAAAAATAAGCTCAGGGTTCCATGCCGTATAGTTTTTATCCAGTTTCGTTAGTGTTTCATGAATTTATTGCGAAATGGTTTGGTCTAAATGCCATGATGGGTGTTGTTTTTGCTTGTCTGGGGTGTTTTCCCTTCAGTTTTGTTAGTGTTAATGAATTCGTTGTAGTTATTTAATCAGCGATTTAAGTAGCAGTCTGCAACCTCGATACCCGCACCATTATGCCCGCAATAGCATCTATTATTAAAAAAATGTGGCCGCAACCGCAATATAAATTATTTTTTAAATATATTTTTTTTGGTTTGAACAGATGACGGGCAAGATGAGTATGAGAATGATGGATTCATAGTTGATGATGTGGATGATGAAGAGGTAGATGAAGATGAAGAGAGGGAAGATAGCGATGAGGAGAGGCGGAAAAAAAAGAAGAAAAGAAAGAAGAAGTTAATATTTTACCTTCATTTACCTTATTAGTCAGATAGTGTAGTTTAGCTAATTTCTGATGTTGTTTGTATCAATGTTTTTCAGAGAAGCCGAGGACCTTGATGAAGATGACTATGAGCTCCTCCGGGAGAATGATGTTAATGTACCAAAGGTTGTAAGCTTTGTTTCCTTACCCGGAAGAAATAAAAAATTATGATTGTTAAGTTTCTATAAGTGAAATTTTATATGATTTTAAGTTTTTTTTAATTAATGTTATATTTAATTATAGCGATTATTTTTGTTATTGTTGAATCAAAATTGGTTTATACAATTAGATATCAAACTGAAGGTAATGGTTTTTTTTTCTTTTCTTGCATGGCTCTTTTACCTGTATGTTTAAGGTTTCTGCTTCACAAATTTCCAGGGTAGCAAGAAATTTAAGCGGTTAAAGAAGGCTCAAAGGGATTTAGATGAGGAACGATTTGGGATCTCTGATGATGAGTTTGATGGAAGAATGAAGGGTGGAAGAACTGCCGAGGAAAAGCTTAAGCATACCTTATTTGGTGACGATGATGGTTTGTATATTAAGCATATTATCTATGGTCACTATCATTTGAATTTAGTTTTAATAACTGGTTGGTATATGTAATGTCTTAGGACAACCTCTTGAAGATATTCCTGAAGACGAAGAGCAAATAGAAGAGGAAGAGGATGGAGATATGGGTGAGGAAGATGAAATGGCAGATTTCATCGTAGAAGAAGACGATGTGCCTGGAGCTTCTGTTAGGTACAACCTGTGTACTGCATGAATATTGCCAGCAGTTTTATACTTCAATTTTAAAATTTTCTTCTTGAAATAACTTGTTTTGTAGACGAAAGAAGATGAAGAATAAGAAGTCAAGGCATGCATTTGATGTTTCGTCATCTGCTTTAAAGGAAGCTCAGGATATATTTGGTGATGTTGATGAACTCCTCCTGCTACGCAAACAGGGATTAGACTATAGTGATCAGAAAGAAAGGAGACTTGAAGATCAATTTGAACCCACTGTTCTTTCTGAAAAGTATATGACAGAAAAGGATGACGAAATCCGGATGATTGATATTCCAGAAAGAGTGCAGGTTTGTTGACATAGTTCATAAAGTTCTGAATATTTGTTTATTGATTTCCTTGACCTCTCTTAACTCAAGTCAAAATTGGCTTTATATTTTATATTGTAGATTTTTGAGGAAAGCACTGGCAGTCCTCCAACAGATGAAGAGAGCATAATAGAAGAGAGTACCTGGATGCATAAACAGCTTACTAGTGGCACAGTACCTTTATTTGGTAAAGAAGGGACGAATATTTCTATAAACAAGGATGACATCATGAGGTTTTTAGACCTTACACATTTGCAGAAGTTAGATGTTAGTACTTACTGATTTGTTTGCTAAATGACTACCGTTGGGATTGTTTCTTTTTTCTTAGTTTTCTTGCATTCTTACCTTCCAGATTCCCTTTATTGCGATGTATCGCAAGGAGAAGTGCCTAAGTCTGCTGCAAGATCCTGACCCACATGAGGTCGATTACGTCGATCAGGATAAATCTGATAAAACACCTACAATAAAGTGGCACAGGGTAACTGTACTTGTCTTGTAACTGTGAAATTTGTTTGTTGTGTATGAGTGTATCCAATCAAGTTCAGAAGTTTATTCCTGTTAATAATGGATACGATGCTTCTATTTAGGTACTTTGGGCAATCCGGGACCTGGACCGAAAATGGTTGCTTCTTCAAAAGAGGAAGCGTGGCCTTCAGTCGCATTATAATAAGCGATTTGAAGAAGAATCTCGTCGGATATATGATGAGACAAGACTTAACTTGAACCAACAACTTTTTGATTCAATTCTTAAAGATCTCAAGGATGCTGGATCTGAAAGGGAAGTTGATGATGTTGATACCAAGTTTAACTTGCATTTCCCTCCGGGGGAGGTTGGTGTGGATGAAGGTCAATATAAGAGGCCCAAGAGGAGATCACAGTATAGTATTTGCTATAAGGCTGGTCTGTGGGAGGTTGCAAGCAAGTTCGGATACAGTGCTCAGCAACTTGGATCTCAGCTATCTCTAGAGAAGTTGGTAAGTGTGCTTTGGTAGTCTCTGTTTTAATCTATTGGGATTTAATGCTCTTTCATCCTCTGTTTGTAGCTTAATGATGAGTTGGAAGATCCTAAGGAGACACCTGAAGAGATGGCTTCAAATTTTACATGTAAAATTTTTGATACTCCACAATCTGTCCTTAAAGGAGCCAGACATATGGTATACATTGTTCTTCTAATGAGCAAATAGGTACTTTTGTTGATCATAATGATCTCGTTTTACCACGCCTACTTATTTATGTTTTTTTCCCTAGGCGGCACTTGAGATAAGTTGTGAACCATCTGTCAAGAAATATGTTCGTGATATCTATATGGTAAATGCTGTAGTATCAACCAGTCCAACTCCTAATGGAAAAATAGCCATAGACTCTTTCCATCAGTTTGCCGGTGTGAAGTGGTTGCGGGAGAAACCATTGAGTAAATTTGATGATGCACAGTGGCTTCTTATCCAGAAGGCTGAAGAGGAGAAGCTTCTTCAAGTAACCTTTAAGCTGCTTGAAAAATCTCTGGATGACTTGATTAAAGAATGTAACGATAGATATCTCAGTAACGGTGTTAGTAAATCTGCTCAACAATGGAATGAACAAAGAAAGGAGATATTGGGTGATGCTCTTTTTGGTTTCCTTTTGCCTTCAATGGAGAAAGAAGCAAGATCCTTGTTGTCTAGTAGAGCTAAGAGCTGTTTACTTCTGGAATATGGCAATGATTTGTGGAATAAAGTTTCCATGGGGCCTTATCAACGGAAGGAAAATGATAATAATTCTGATGAAGAAGCTGCACCACGTGTCATGGCATGCTGTTGGGGCCCTGGGAAGCCCGCAACTACTTTTGTGATGTTAGATTCATCTGGAGAGGTGCTTGATGTGCTTTACACTGCTTCTCTTACCTTACGATCTCAGAATGTTAATGACCAGCAATGCAAGAAAAATGATCAGCAACGTGTTTTGAAGTTCATGACTGATCACCAACCACATGTTGTTGTTCTTGGAGCCGTGAATTTGTCCTGTACCCGGTTGAAAGATGATATTTACGAGGTAGGCTTATCATTGTTGATATGTAGGGATACTTTTCATTTTATCTAAGTTGTTTTTCCTTTGGCTTTATCTTTCTGCTGGTTATGTAGTTTATTTCTTCTCTACCAGATTATTTTTAAGATGGTGGAGGAAAATCCTAGAGATGTTGGGCATGAAATGGATGAGCTAAGCATTGTATATGGGGATGAGTCTCTACCCCGTCTGTATGAAAATTCTCGGATTTCAGCCGATCAGTTACCTGGCACATCAGGTGAATTTTCATTTTCACAAAATTGTCTGTATTTTTTGAATTGTTGTTGGCTATGCAAGTTTCTATCCATATTTGTCTATGATGAAGATTCTTTTCGTTCATTGTAAATGTTGTCAGGTATTGTTAAGCGGGCTGTCGCCCTTGGGCGTTATCTTCAAAATCCCCTGGCAATGGTTGCAACTTTGTGTGGGCCGGAGAAGGAAATAATATCTTGGAAACTTAATCCATTGGAGAACTTTCTAACGGCAGATGAGAAGTATTCCATGATCGAACAGGTTTTGGTTGACGTCACAAACCAGGTTGGCCTTGATGTTAATTTGGCTGCAAGCCATGAATGGTTATTTGCTCCTCTACAATTCATTTCTGGTCTTGGGAGTAGAAAGGCTGCATCACTGCAGAGGTCATTGGTAAGAGTTGGAACAATTTTCAGTCGAAAAGACTTTGTGCAAGCCCATGGACTTGGTAGGAAGGTGTTTGTCAATGCAGGAGCCTTTCTACGTGTCCGTCGGAGTGGGCTTGCTGCCAACAGCAGCCAGTTCATTGATTTGTTGGATGACACTAGAATACATCCAGAATCTTATCTTGTTGCCCAGGAATTGGCCAAAGATGTCTATGATGAGGATTTTAAAGGTGACAATGATGATGATGATGCATTGGAGATGGCAATAGAACATGTCAGGGACCGACCTAGTTTATTGAAAAGCCTTCGTCTTGATAAATATCTAGAAAGCAAGAAGCAATATCTAGAAAGCAAGAAGCGTGAGAATCAGAGGGAGACCTTCTATGATATAAGAAGGGAATTAATTCACGGTTTTCAGGATTGGCGTAAACCATACAAGGAACCAAGTCAAGATGAGGAGTTCTACCTGATTTCAGGTGAAACTGAGGATACGCTAGCAGAAGGCCGAATTGTGCAAGCAACAGTTCGCAGAGTGCAAGGTGGACGAGCTATCTGTGCACTTGAATCTGGATTGACTGGGATGATTATGAAAGAAGACTATGTGGATGATTGGAGAGATATTGCCGAGTTATCTGATAGGCTGCATGAAGGTGACATTCTGACCTGCAAGATCAAATCAATTCAAAAGAATAGGTATCAGGTGTTCCTAGTTTGTAAAGATAGTGAGATGAGAAGCAATCGACATCAGCAGGTCCAGAACCTTGACCCCTACTACCATGAGGAGCGAAGCAGCATACAGAGTGACCTAGAGAAAGCTCGGAAAGAGAGGGAGATGGCCAAGAAACATTTTAAGCCGAGGATGATTGTCCATCCACGCTTCCAAAATATTACTGCTGATGAAGCTATGGAGGTATGTTGCAAGTAATCAACTTTTTAAATTTATCTTTGATTGAATTGAATTAAATCAAGTCCAAAGGAATAAATGTCAGCTCTTTTCAATTTCCTTGTTCCAACTTCTACTCTGGGAATAATGTTATTTCAACCTGAATGTATCCTACATGTGCAAATAGAAGTTGATCAACCATTAATGGCCATGCTTAATATAATTGCATCCTTTTTAGAAGAAAAATCTATTAAATGTACCATCCTTGACCCTTAAAAGTTTGAAAGATTGTTTTTTCTCTCTTATTAGGCACATCGGATATGAGAAGTTCGCCTTTCATATAGTGATGTAGTTTATCACAGGGAAGGGAAAGAGAACAGAAAATAGAGAGCAATCATACAGACGGGAAGAGAGAGAGGGATTGATGAACCTAGGGGGCGAAGCAGAAACAGTTCTCAATTAATCATCTGCTGAACTACTAAAACTGAAAATAACATGAGATTGGTGTAGCGCAAAATATGGGGAAAGGGAAGAAACAGGGGTGATTAATAACCCAGTGTTTGATGAATATGCATTAGTAAATCCGTCTGACTAGTTGCCCTAACCTGAGGTACCCAAAACATCTAATAATACAATTAATCCCGTAGAATATACAAAATTAACAAAAGAAGACTTGATGTACTGTGATGTTGTTGTGCATCGGGCAGCTTTTGGATGCATTAATCATCCAAGGCGGTTTTTGTTCGCTTCAATTCCATGACACCTTTTTGTTTTCCTTATCAAATTCCCACAACCACATTTTCTTTTGCTTTCCACTTTAACCTAATGGCTGACTTTATTCTGGCTTTACTTACGTTTTTCTTTTGATGTGTTGGACAGTATTTATCTGACAAGGATCCTGGAGAAAGCATCTTCCGTCCCAGTTCTCGTGGACCTTCTTTTCTAACTTTAACTCTCAAAGTTTATGATGGAGTTTATGCTCACAAAGATATAGTTGAAGGTGGAAAAGAACACAAGGACATCACCAGCTTGCTCCGCATTGGGAAGACATTGAAACTTGGGGAAGACACTTTTGAGGATTTGGATGAGGTAAGTCTTTCTCTTAATTCTTGTTTTCCTGATATGTGCCTCAAACTCCGAAAGGGGTGTAAATTGAGTGGAAATAAAACCACATAGGTAGAGTGCTGAATGGAGAGTTAGGTTGCGGTAGGATCTTGTGCACTGTAGCAACAATGGTTGATCATAAACTGGAGGACGGATTTCAGGATTAGATAGATGCGAAAAAATCGAATGTTGTTTTTTGCCGATGCCTAAAACTTTGAGGAGTTCACTGGAGGATTCTGAACTTTTAATAGACTGTTTTTCTTGCATGGGCAAGAATGGTTGGCCCCTTTGACAAACAAATTGATCTTTTCTGCTTTAAAGCTCAATAATGAGATTCATGTATCTGTCATTTTTATCATACTGAGAAACTTGTAAGTTACGTAGTATGGATAATATCGATAAAAATGAACTAATACTTATTTATCATCTTTGAATGCCAAAGCCTCTTGAGAAGAAACCATAACATTTGAAGTCACTTTTTAATAAATTGGTGTAATGTTCATCTTATAGAAGTTGGCATAAAATAATATAGCCTGAGGTGTAGAAATGCATGTAATAGATGTCTTTTGCATTTAAATTGCAGGTAATGGATAGATATGTTGACCCCCTAGTGTCTTATCTAAAGGTGATGTTGAGTTATCGCAAGCTCAGGAAGGGAACCAAAGCAGAGGTTGATGAGCTTCTAAGGGCCGAGAAATCAGAGCATCCTATGAGAATCGTGTATTGCTTTGGCATTTCTCATGAACATCCTGGCACTTTCATTCTTACTTATATACGGAGTTCAAATCCACATCATGAGTATATTGGCTTATATCCCAAGGGATTCAAGTTCAGAAAAAGGATGTTTGAGGACATTGATCGTATGGTGGCTTATTTCCAGAGGCATATTGACGACCCACAGCATGAGTCAGCTCCATCGATTAGATCAGTTGCAGCGATGGTACCAATGCGGAGCCCTGCTGGTGGAGGCTCTTCTGGGGCATCTAGTGGCTGGGGTGGTTCAACAAATGAAGGTGGTTGGAGAGACGGTGGTCAATCTTCCACTCCAGGTTCTAGACCAGGTAAACATTGAAATAACCAATTACTATTTGTGTAAAATATATATTAAATGCATCTTGGCATGCTAGTTCTATTTGTTCCTTCTGAATGTGAACTTTCGAAGTTTGTTTGGCAATGGAAAAGCTGGCCTGATTCTGAATCATTTGTTTCAGCGAAAACATCTTTCTAGTTCTGACTAATTATATAGTTTTTGTTGATCTTTTATCATTTGCTTGTAGCAAATAAATGAAGTTCTGTCTAGTTAAGATACCTCGAATGTTGATCCCTTTTTGCATATTCAAGTTTTGTCTAATTTGGGGTCAATTTGTTTTTTTAGGCCGTGGTCGAGACGGACATCCAAGTGGTGTTCCACGTCCGTATGGTGGCCGTGGACGTGGTAGGGGTGGTCGAGGACGTAATGAGAGGCAAGATTCTTCTTATGGCGATACTCCCAAATGGGATTCAAGTAGCACTAAGAAAGGGGGTGATGATGGTTGGGGCAGTTTCCCAGGTGCTAAAGTCCAAAACTCTCCTGGTAGGGAAGCTTTCCCTGGTGGTTGGGGTGCTTCTGGAGCTGAAAGTGGCAGCGGTGGTGGATGGGGTGCTTCTGAAAGTGGAAGTGGCAAGGGCGGGGGCAATGGTTGGGGTGGATTGGGTGCTTCTGGAACTGAAAGTGGAAGTGGCAAGGGAGGTGGTAATGCTGGTTGGGGTGGTGGTGGCGGCGGTAGTAGTTGGGGTGCTTCTGGAACTGATAGCGGAAGTGGCAAGGGCGGTGGTAATGCTGGTTGGGGTTCTTCTGGAACTGAAAGCGGAGGTGTTAATGCTGGTTGGGGTGGTGGTGGCGGTAGTAGTTGGGGTGCTTCTAAGACTGGAACTGAAAGCAGAAGTGGCAAGGAAGGTGGTAATGCTGGTTGGGGTGCTTCTGGAACTAAAAGCGGAAGTGGCAAGGAAAGTGGTAATGCTGGTTGGGGTGCTTCCGGAAGTGGCAAGGGCGGCGGGTGGGGTGCTTCTGGAACTGAGAGTGGAGGTGTCAAGGGCGGTACTGAGAATGGGGGTTCGGGGTGGGGATCTGCACCCAAGAGCAATAGTTGTGGAGGTTGGTAAAAGTAGGAGGCTTGGAAATTTTGTTAATACCTTATCCAAGCGAAATCTTTAGCTTTAGCTTTGGCTGTAGCCGGTAGCCACCCCCGCCTAATAAAGGTTAAACTACATAAATGACCACTATATTATGAGTTTGAATTCAATTTGACTACTATATTTCTAATTGTAGCAATTAAATCACTGAATTATTAAATTAGACTCAATGTGACCACTATCCGTTAAAAACCAACGGAAAAAATGACGTGGCTGTTAGTTAAAATTGGTATAATTTCATATTTGGTCCACACTATTTACAAATTTTATCAATTGAGTTCTAATTTTATTTAATAAAATGATTTTATTATTTAATTAGGTGGCAACGACATGTTATTGGAGGATTTTATTTATATTTTATTAAGGGTAAACTATACTAATAACCATTGAACTATGGGGTTGGTGTCGATTGACTATTATATTTTCAATTGTGTTAAATATATTAATTAACAATTTAATTGGTTTCAATGTAGTCACCCGTCGTTAAAAAAACGGGACTGTTAAAATAATTGGTATAATTACACATTTAGTCCCCTTTATTTATACAATCATTCAATTTAGTCCTAATTTTAAACTAATAAAATAAATTAATTATTCAATTAGGTGGTGACACGTGTCACCATCTTATTTGAGGAATTTATCTATTTTTATTAGATTTATTAAATTTATTTTCATTTCCCAATCAAACTTAGGTCATTAGAGAAAGAAATCAACGCTCTTGCCACTTGGCTAAGATATGTTATTTATACGGTAATTTTGGATTTGATTATGGTATATATATAATAGGTTTATAGATGTATTTAATTCATTAAGTTTAATTTTTGTGAATATAGATATGTTGAAGGGTTTAATATAATTTAGTATTTATATTTTTAATTTAGGTTTATAGTTTTCATATTTCATTATTTATTAAATCTTTTATAATCATGTCATTTAATCAATTGGTTAATTAATTCAGATAAGATATTGTAAATGTCTATTATGAGGCAATCCTCCCAACTCAATTTATTTTATTCACAACTTCAATACTCGAACTTATGACATTTTTAAAAAATACTGATGTCTCATTTCACTAGAACAGTTGATTGTTGGTTCATTATTTAATAATTTAAGATGCAATATACCATTTCAGTTTTCATAGAGACCGTTTGAAGCAGACGATATCCTTTAGTTCATACTCAAACATGGGTGTGAGGAGACAATCATTTTGGAGAGGGTATGTATGCTGAGTCTGTTCTCATGCATCGCGTAGAAACAATCGAGTAACTGTGTGTTGCGACAATCCAACACGAGACTAGATTAAACATTCTAAACGAAATGAAAATGTAGCAGAAAAATAATAAAACATAAAAATTAAATTAAACAAGTTAAAAATAAAATACCATACCAGGCTATCAGCAAAACACATGTCCAGTAAGCTGCAACGACGTAGATAATATGAAATATTAGATAAAGGAAGCAAGAAATAAAACTCCTCTATTCACCTACACCTACACGCTTAAGGTAGAGTGGTGAATAAAACTGCTTCGCAAAAAATAGATTTGAGTGCATCGACAAACAAACCACATAAGAGGATAAAATTACCAAAAGATCACACTGACAATCGCAAATCAGAGCTGAACGTCGTTAGAAAGTTATCAACAAACGTAAATCTACCACAAAGATAGGCAAAAACGTGTGATAAGACAAAAATGTGTCACAAGATCAAATAAAAACATGTCACAAGAAAGAGAAAAATCGTGTAACAAATACAAATAAGATTAGAAAAAAGAATTGAAACGTAATAAAAATAAAAACTGAGTAACGACGGTGAGCAACCAGTTTTAAAATCAACGTCTTTGTTGACAAAAGAAAAAGAAAAACAACGCTAGGTGACGACAAGCCATTAATTTATTAATTAATACAACAGAAAACGTCATAATTAAATTATAACTATTGATAATGTAAGTGATGGAGATATAACGTAATTCAAATCAGAAAAATAATAAAACAAAAATGATATGTATATGTATATGTATATGTATATGTGTATGTATATGTATATGGATGTTAAATTATACGTACTATTTGGCTGGTAATAAAATGCTACCTACATTCATAATGGCTGGCGTGCTCATAATCCATTAAAGGATCCGACGTATTGACAAGCCGATCCTGACACTTGCTATGCTTTACTGGCATGAGAGACAAATTTATTAGGAACTCTAAACAGGCATGTTAGTATACCGTTAAAAATTTGTAAGCTTGAGATAAAGTATAGATACTTATAAAAATTAGTATTAAAATTTGTATTAAAAACATTAGATTTTTTTGATAACATTTTCGGTTTGGTTTTTTGAGTTTATTTTGTAAGTATGAATATTTAGTTTTTTGATAAATTTTTAGTTCGGGACAAAAATATCGAAACTTACAAAATAAGTATAGAAACTTGTTCTTGAACTGAAAATGTTAGACTTCTTGATAACATTTTCGGTTTTTTTTTTGAGTTTTCCCTGCAAGTATCGATACTTATTTTGTAAGTATTGATACTTAGTTTTTTTAAATAAATTTTCAGTTTGAGACAAAAGTATCGAAACTTACAAAATAAGTATCGATACTTATGTCCCTGAATTGAAAATGTTAGACTTCTTAATAACATTTCCGGTTTGGGACAAAAGTATCTATACTTGTTCTTGAACTGAAAATTTTAGACTTCTTCGATAACATATTTTTTGATTTTTTTCTACAAGTATCGGTACTTTTTTAAAGTATCGATACGTAATTCAAATTAAAAAACAATCAAACAAATGATATATATATATATATATATATATATATATATATATGGTTAATTACTGGAATAATCACTTATGTTCTCCAGTACAGAGTTGGTCACCGATTTTGAAAAACGACTAGTAAGGTCACTTACGTTTTCGGGGCGTAAACTTTTGGTCACTCAGCCGTTTTTTGTCGTTAAACATTGACGGCTTGCTGACCTGACAGTGAAAAATAAGGGTAAACTACTGCAATGGCCACTAAAGTTTATCTCATGTACATTTCTGCTCCCCAATTTTAAAAAAATAAACATTATGGTCACTACTAAAAAGATTTCTTTATAATTTCACTCTTGAATTTTTAAAAATTTATTTTTCAACTCTAAAACTTTACAATCAATTAGTACAATAATATTATAAAGTCTTAAATGAAAAATAGGTGCTCAATGTATACCTTTTTAAATTTAGGTGCCCAAATTGGCTCTTATTTAATAACTAAACTTTCAAATTACTCCTATTTTTTCACTATGGATTATTTTATTATTATTATTATTATAACATGACATGACATGTCATTTTTTATTATTGTTAAATTAAAATTAATTTAAAAATAAAATAAAATCATTATAATTATTATTAAATTTAAAATATTTAAAAAATATTATTTCTTAGAATAATTTATGTGTCTAAAGTGTTTTTTTGTAAAAATATGTGTCCAAAGTTTCCATGGTTACAATTTTAGGTGCCCGGTTGTTAAATTGATGTTAAAAAAATTGTCAATCAAACGGTGCTTGACACGTGACATTAATTTTATTTTTATTTTAAATTTTTTAATGTAAAATACTCAGATTTTTCAAATTTTTATAAAATATCAAAATTTTACAAGCTTCACAAAATAGTCCCTAAATCCCTAAAATTCCCAAATTTTCACCGTCAATTGTCGCCACTTCAGCCGCCAGTCACCGTCGTTGACCATACCCACTTGGTCGCCGGACTAAGGCGACCATTTCCCCTAACACGGCGTCGCCGGAAATGCCCAACGACGTGCAGCCGAACGTCAAACACGAACGTCGATTTCGTGTTGGACGTTCGGCTACATGTTGTTGCATGTTTCCAGGGACGCAGTGTTAGGGGAAATGATCGCCTTGGTCCGGCAACCAAGTGGGTGTGGTCAGCGACGGAGACCGACGGCGAAAGTTAGGGGATTTTTAGGGATTTAAGGACTGTTTTGTGAAGCTTGTAAAATTTTGAGATTTTATAAAAATTTGAAAAATCTGAGTATTTTTCATTAAAAAATTAAAAATATAAAATTAATGCCACGTGTCAAGCACCGATTGGTTGAAATTTTTTTAACACCCATTTAACAGCCGGACACCTAAAATTGTAACTATCAAAACTTTGGGCACCTATTTTTACAAAAATACTTTAAACACCTAAATTATTTTAAGAAGAAATATTTTTTTTAAAATATTTTAAATTTAATAATAATAAAAATGGTTTTATTTTATTTTAAAATTATTTTTGATTTAACAATAATAAAAAATGGCATGCATGTTATAATAATAATAAAATAATTCAGAGTGAAAAAATAGGAGCAATTTGGGCACCTAAAATTTAAAATGGGTATACTTTGGGCATCTATTTTTCATTTAATCCTTTTTAATATTATTTTACTAATTGATTATAAAGTTTTAGGGCTGAAAATGAATTTTAAAAATTCAAGGGTGAAATTATAAATAAACCTTTTCAGTAGTGATCATAATATTTATTTTTTTAAAATCGGGGAACAGAAATGTACATGGCATAAACTTTAGTAGCCATTGCAGTAGTTTGCCCTTATTTTTTCGCTATCAGGTCAGCAAGACGTCAATATTTAACGGCAACAAACGGCTGAGTAACCAAAAGTTTACGCCCCGAAAACATAAGTGACTTTACTGGTCATTTTTCAAATTTGGTGACCAACTATGTACAAAATAGAAACATAAGTGACTATTTTAATAATTAACACATATATATGTGGATGTTAAATTATACGTACTATTTTGCTGGTAATAAAATGCTACCTACATTCATAAAGGCTGGCGTGATAATAATCCATTAAAGGATCCGACGAATTGACAAGCCGATCCAGACATAGAGACAAATGTATCAATATCAGAGGACCAGACAAGTTATTTATCTATCAAAAAGGACCTGATAGGTAGGTCTGAGTTGCGGTAGGTTTAGGGTGTAAATAAAAGATAATTTTTTTTAAATTTGTCTAAAAATTTAAAATGTTATATTTAGTATTTTTCGTGTTGCGGTAGGTTTAGGGTGTAAATAAAAGACATAGAGACTATTTTTTTCGTATTTTTTTAACAAGTTTCGATACTTATTTTATAAGTATTGATATTAAGTATTGATACCTGAACCCCAAACACAACAAAACTAGGTATCCACTCAAAATACACGTTACTAGTTTGTCTTCCTTTTTTTTTCGATTTTTGAAAGTACAGTTAGACGTGAGATTAAATTGAATTAATCAAACCTAATAAAGTTTGATTAATTTGTTCATTTTCGAATTAACCAAACTTTGGTATAAATTTATAGTATATGTTTTTAAGTTTTACACGTTTTTTTTTATCGTTAGATTGGTAAAATAGATGACTGAGATTAACAGTAGTATATGTGAAGATTATCACTTGGGGAAAAAAGTAAAGAGTTAATCTCAACCATCCATTTCTCCAATCCAACGATCCAAAACGTGTAAAACTTAAAGGGTTTTACATTGTGTAAGTACTGGATCCTAACCCATATGTATGTGTGTGTATATATGGGATAGGATCCGGTTACACAATGTAAAAGTTTTTAAGTTATACACATTTTTTGGATCGTTGGATTGGTAAAACGGATGGCTGAGATTAACAGTAGTGTATGTGAAGATTATCATTTGGGGAAAAAAAGTAAGGAGTTAATCTCAATCATCCATTTCTCTCATCAAAAAAAAATGTAAAACTTAAAAGTTTTACATTGTATAAGTGTATCCTAACCTATATATATATATATATATATATGGATAGGATCCAGTTACACAGTATAAAACTCTTTAAGTTTTACACGTTTTTTTATCGTTGGATGAGTGTATATATATATATATATATATATATATACAAGCGGCGTAATTTTTTTTTACACAACCCTTCATATTTAAGTTATAAAATCTAAAATCTAAAATCTAAAACCTAATCCCTAACCCTAACACCCAAAATCCTAAACTCTAAGTTTTAACAATAAACTTTAAATTCTCCACCATACAATCTAAACTCTAAACCACAACATAAATATTTAAACTCTAAAATTGAAAGGCTTGTGTAAACTAAAATCTACACAAACTTTTGTATCAAAATATTTTCTTTATATATATTATCAAATATTTAATACTTTAGATTAATTAAAGAGTTTTAAATTGAATCGACCGATACTGAACTTAAAAAAACAATAACCGTTAACAAACTGACTAACTAACTAAAATAAATTTCAGTTACGTTAATTAATTTGATTTACTCTACCTATTAGTACAAATAAATAATCTAACAGTCGTGTTATTTTCAGTCTCAATCAAGTTTATTAGTACAAGAGAAGACTTTAAAATCCAAAAAAAAGAAAGAAGCACACGTGATATAATAAGGAAATATGTACGTACTTAAACAGTGAAGTAGATGGAAGTTGAGTAGCTGTCAAATTTATTGTAGTAATAATTGTAGTGCAAATCATAGAACGTCCTTAGGGTTGAGAATCTGGTGGTTATAGTTTTAGAAAATTTCACTAAATATTTTAGGGACTTTTTTGTCTCTATGCTTTTCCGTGCGGATAACTGCGATTTTTTGAGAATTTTCATCCATGAAAAAGTAAATAAAATTATTATCTTATTAACCAAAATCAATGGTCAACTCAGTTTAAAATATAAAATTAGGATACATCAATTGGAAAAAACTACAAAATGATGAAGATTGAAAGGGTGTTGTGTTGGGAAAGATTTAGACAAAGAATTTAACTTATATCTAAGAACTAGGATAGAACCATGTTAGAGAAAGTTAAATGATAATAATATAATTAGAGTTTTTTTATGAGATATTTTGATACACAAGCCGTGTAAAAAAATTACACAAATATTCATATTTAAACTATAAAATCTAAAACCTAAATTCCTAACCATAACACCCTAAATCCTAAATTCTAAATCCTAAACTCTAAATTTTAAACTTAAATGCTAAATTCTACACCCTACAACTTAAATCCCTAAACATTAAACCCCAAACTAATGCTCTAAACCCTAAAATTAAAAGACTCGTGTAAACATTGTGTATTAATTTTTTTTCCTTATTAAGCTGTGTATAAGGAGTATATAGATAAATAAGTGTATATAAATATACATATTATAAATATCGGGATCCTTGCAGATATTTGTTGGGGATCCAACGGTTCAGTTATCTCCACGGTTCAGATATAACAACCCCGCCTCCATCTTCATTTGAGCTTCGGTGATAAAACTTTACCCGTCTCATCTCTGTGGGTGAATATTTCAATTATTTTCCATCTTCGTCGGTTCAGATTCTCACGATATTCGAATATTCCCACCCAATTCCTACCTATAAGAGTCCTCGTTGTAATTATTATATTTATTATTATTAGTGCTTTTCGAGGCCTTTTTTATTAAATTGACATCTTAAATTAATTATTTATGAAATAACATCATTTAACCGATTCAAAAAATGCACGGTTGATTAAATATTTTTCTTCTTTTTGTTTTTTTTCTTCTTCTTATTAAATATGCAAAATTTTCCTTCTCTACTCTAAATAAGATTTGTTTAAAAAATATTAATTTTTGTATAGTTTATGTCTATTGTAGGGTCAATGTTCAAAATGTATGGCTCTTTGTCCCAACAATATATTTTTCATGGTTCAAACCCGAATTCTTTTGTTAGGAGAGCAATGGCAAAATTTGATAAATAGATTAAATTTGATATAATACTATCTATCAATTCCATGTCTATGTTCAAACTTTTATTCACGTGTCTTATCATTGCTCCAACCTTTGTTGGTATTATTTTTGAAATTTGAGGCATTATGTGTGCATGGTGTGTGTGCCTTATTAAAGGGTTAAGAAATTTGAACAGATACTACTTGTAATACACCATCATATTTAAAAAAATAATATATAATAAATTATTAACATAATAATAATAATATTTAATAAGTTTATTATATGAAATTAAAATTAGATTGGTAAAATATTTAAATAAAATAGATTAAATTTTTAATTACGTAAAATTGATAGATGGCAATTCAGTTGTGGTCCAAATCAAGATCCTGAACGAGGGAAGAAAAGTTTTTTTCCCCTATTGACTCAATATTCGACTTTCTCCACGTTGATTGATTGGAAATTTTAGATGGACGATAAGTGGATGATTTTTCTTTTGTGGTTTTGTATCGATAAATAAATCAATATTGATTTCACATCAAAGAATTATGTAAGTTTATTATTTTAATTTCAAATTTATAGTATGAATTGTTATTGAGTAAAATCAAGTTGAACTTGAATATATATATATATATATATATATATATATATATATATATATTTTGGGGAATCAAGTCCTTGGCCTACTTAGCCTGAACATTTAAAATCTTAGATAAAGATAGATTTTGATAGTTTGAGAGGTTATTTAAATTTTTAAAATTCGGAAAGATTTAATATTTTAAAAATTTTGGATCAAATAAAAAGTTAAAATTTAATACTTAATGAGAACTTTTAAGAATATTAAGAGGAGAAATAATTAAAAGTATTTAAAATGATTGAAACATAAGAAAAAAATTAGTTTTTTTTAAGGACTAATATAAAATTTTAAAATATTAAAAAATATTGATTTTCCAAAAAATGTGGAGACCAGAACTCCACTTACCTCATTATCATCCGCCCCTGGCATTAAGTGACGTTCATAAAGGGATGGAACATATTTGTGACGTTCATAAACGGATGGAACATATTTGGAAACGTGTTTCTTTAGTATTAAATATGATAATATATATATATATATGGGTTTTATTTTGATGCACAAGCTGTGTAAATTTTTTTTACACATTCCTTTTATAAAATTTAAAATCTAAATCACAAACCCTAGCAACCTAAAACCTAAGCCCTAAATCCTAAACTCTAAATTCTAAATTCTACCCATAAACCTTAAATTATATACCCTACATACTAAACCCCTAAACCCTAAACTAAAACCCTAAACCCTAAACCCTAAAATTAAAGGGCTTGTGTAAACTAAAGTTTACACAGCTTGTGCATCAAAGTATTTTCCTATATATATATATATATATATATATATGGGTTTTATTTTGATGCACAAGCTGTGTAAATTTTTTTTACACAATCCTTTTATAAAATTTAAAATCTAAATCACAAACCCTAGCAACCTAAACCCTAAACCCTAAGCCCTAAACTCTAAACTCTAAATTCTAACCATAAACCTTAAATTATATACCCTACATACTAAACCCCTAAACCCTAACATAAAACCCTAAACCCTAAACCCTAAAATTAAAGGGCTTGTGTAAACTAAAGTTTACACAGCTTGTGCATCAAAGTATTTTCCTATATATATATATATATATATGAGTAAATTCTTTGGGTCCACAGTATAAATGAGTAGATTACAAGATTGAATTCGTACATATTGTTTTCTGAATTTGTAACAATATTTTGTAATATATATATATGGATGAGTCTACCACGTGCGACGAACATCGATGAACACCACTAATGATGAACACTGATGAACACCATTAAATTAATTAATAAAAATTTAAAATTTCAAGGACCCATCATACAATTAATAATTATTTTAAAAATTCAATTAAATTATTTTTTATATATATTAAAATTTTATTTTTTAATAAGGGTAAACTATATATTTAGCACCTCGCTTATTTCCGTATTTCTATTAAACCTCCATTATTTAAATATTATTTCAATTTGACCTTATTCTTTATAAAAAATAATTTAACCCTCAACCTAAAACCCTAAACTATTAAACCTTAAACCCTTAAACTCTTAAACATATACCCTAAACTATATATCATTAAAAATAATTTCACCATCATCGATTCAATTCAATTCAATGAATCGTTGAATTCTCCTAAAAAAATTTAATTAAATTATTTTATATATATATCAAAATAATTTCACAATCATCGATTCAATTCAATTCAAATCGATTCGATTCAATTCAATGACGTAGCCCACAAATATTTCCTATAAACAACCCTCCTTCCTCGTTGACATACCCATTTGATAGTTTTTTTAGGAAATCTGGTTGTGAAATCTGATCTAGGTTTTTGTTAATCGGGGGAGGAGAGTAGGAGAAGGGAGGATGTTAACGTGTATACCTTGTTCAAAGCAGATAAACAACAATCGATCTGTTGGTCGTCCACAGGAACATGATGAAGATGCTTTGGAAACTCCCAGGACTAGGCAAGCCATTAAAGCTCTCACTTCTTAGGTTTTTTTTTTTTTTTTTTTAACTTAGATGCTTTTTCTGTTTGTTTCATGAGAAAATGCGGGAAAAAACGACTAGGGATAATTCGACTTTGATGGGTTTAATGTTGTTTTTAATGGGAAATAAGTTGTGAATCATTTTTTTCATCTGTCATGTTGCTTCCTCTATTTCATTAGCCACTAAACATCGAAATCTTGTATCGAGCCATCGACATGTTTTTTAAATCTTTATTCAATAAATTGAATTAATTATGATTAATTGTGATGGTCTCTTCATCTCAAATAAGATAATATTATTAATTTTAGGAGATTCGAGTTTAATTAATTTTGATATATATAAAAAATAATTTAATTAAATTTTTTTAGGAGAATTCAACGATTCATTGAATTGAATTGAATCGATGATGGTGAAATTATTTTTAATGGTATATGGTTTAGGGTATATGTTTAAGAGTTTAAGGGTTTAAGGTTTAATAGTTTAGGGTTTTAGGTTGAAGGTTAAATTATTTTTTTTATAAAGAATATGGTCAAATTGAAATAATATTTAAATAATGGGGTTTAATAGAAATACGGAAATAAGCGAGGTGCTAATAAAAAATAAAATTTTAATATATATATAAAAAATAATTTAATTGAATTTTTAAAATAATTATTAATTGTATGATGGGTCCTTGAAATTTTAAATCTTTATTAATTAATTTAATGGTGTTTATCGGTGTTCATCATTAGTGGTGTTCATCGATGTTCGTCGCACGTTGTAGAATTTTCCTATATATATATATATATGGGATGAGATTAAGTTACATGGTGTAAAACTCATTTAGTTTTACACTAATCTAGAATTATTGGATGAGTGAAATAGATAGATGAAATTAACAGTAAAAAATGTGAAGATTACCACTTTGGAAAAAAGATAAGGAAATAATCTGAGCCATTAATTACCATCATCCAACGGTCTAAAAACTGTGTAAAAGTAATTGAGTTTTATACTGTGTAAGTTGATCCTAACCCTATATATATAGACGAGTCTAGAACGGGCGACGCAGACCGTTACACACCATTAACGTTATATACCATTAAAATTTTTAATGATTTTTAGATAAATATTAAAAATCTCAAAGACTCAACATGTAATTAATTTAACGGTGGAGTGACCAAAATATAAATAATTCGAAAACTCAATAAAAAATTGAAAGTTTTAAAGTTTTGTCACCAAAACAGGAATAAGGTCAAAGTTGAGTGATGAAATTTGTAGTTTACCCTTAAGAAAGAGTTAAATATCTAATTGCATCTAAAAATATTGGGTACCGCATTACACGTAAGTATACAAGTTAGGTACCATAAATTATATTTACCTACTAAATTTTGAATTTTAAGAAATGATACATGCACCAATGGTAATAATGGTTTTCAAAGATTCATCACAGAATTTTAAAATTTTGGAGGTTTACTTCAAGTTTTAAAAATTCTAATACTTAAAAGAGGATTTTTAAAAACTTTAGAAAATATTTCAATTAAAAACATTTAAATTTTTTGAAACATGATAAAGAATTTTAAAAACTTTTAAAGGGACGAAATTAAAACTTTTAAATTTTCAAAATTTCTGAAGGACTGAATTTTAATTTTCCAGAATTTTAGGGTCAGGGATCCACATCATCCACTGGTTCACTACCACCCGCCCTGGCTTTAGGCAACTCTCAGAAAGAGAAAATATAGAACATATTCGAAATGTGTTTCTTTAGCATTAAATATGACATATAAGAGTAAATTCTTCGGCCCCACCGTTTATGCGAGTAGATTAGATGATTGGATCCATACATTAATGTTTTCTGAATTTGCAATAATAGTTTGTAATATATAGGGTTATGATGTAAAATTTAATTATTTTTATATATTTTTTAAATCAATAAATTATGATAATAAATGATTAAGATTATTTGTTATTTTTTTGTCTTGTGATAATCTTTACATTTTTACCGTTAATCTCAACAATCCATTTAATTTCACGCAATGGTCTAAAAAAGAAGTAAAACTTTTAAGTTTTACATAGTGTAAGGGGATTCTCTCTCTATATGTATCAAAAAAACGTGTAAAACTTAAAAATTTTTACATTGTGTAACTGGATGGCTGAAATTAACTCCTTATTTTTTTCCAAATGGTAATCTTCACCGTGTAACTGAATCCTATCCCCCATATATATATATGGGTAATTATTGATTCACCGTCAGTGAAAGTTTTTTGTGCAAGATGGCTTCTAAAGCTATCATGTATCTCTTTTAGAGACCCTAAGCACTAACCTCTAATTTCTAAACCCTAAACTCTAACATTTGAACTATAAAATTTATTCTCGAAGCATAAAATCTAACCATAAACACTAAACTATAAACTTTAAAAAGTAGGTGCTTGTGAAAACTTTTTGTTGAGTTTTATGGTACTCGATTTCCTTCAACCGATGTGATTGTCAAGTTTGGAGAAGATTAGATTTTTGGGTGATTTAGTGGAAGCTTAAATATTAGAATTTGACACAAGGATTTACAGTGGTTCGGCCTTCTAACAAACACCTACATCCACTACCTTAGCTCCCCACTAAGGATTTCAACCAAATTCACTAAGAATTTTGTCCCTTTTTCTAGGCTAAGGAGGTACCCTTTACAACCCTCAAAGCTTTCTACCCAAAGCTTGAGTAAACCCTCTTTACAAAGAGAAATTCTAAGCAAACTTAAAATCCCTCTAATATGTGTTTGTTTGCACTATTTAGCTCTCACCCAAAACCTAAACACTTGAGCAAATCTAACAATGTTTAGCTCACAAGTGTTTTCTAATCAAGGAATTTACAATTAAAGCTCTAGACACAATTTGTCATCATAATGTTGTAACAATTGAAGCATTAGTCTTCTCTTGATGCTTGGAGATCCCTTTTATACTCCTTAATGAGTTTGTAGCCATTACTAGTCGTTGGGGTTGAATTGGAGCCGTTGGAGACTTTATTTCCCACCATAAATGCAGTTCTGCAGTCTACCGTATCGGTACACGTGAAGGCGTATCGGTACGCCCTTCTTCAGAACTAGCCGTTGGGCTCTTTGTCAGCCTAAGCGTATCGATACGCTTGAGGGCGTATCGGTACGATATGTCATTTAAAAGACTGTTGGGAAATAGTTGTTGGGGTTGTTAAAAATAGGGATCGGTACGCCTAATATGCGTATCGAAACGATCCCTATCCGTATCGATATAACAAAGCCTATATCGATACGAGTTTTGGCAGAAACAATCTTGGATGAAAAAGGTATCGATACGAGGTATACCGTATCGGTACGGGCTTGTTGAAAAGTCAAGTTTGACTACTTTAAAACATTAAAAATTTTGCCAAAAACCTTTTTAAATACCACAAACATATTTTCAAGTTGTTTGGACTTAAAGACATGTTTTAAATTCTTTTCAAATTTGTCCAAAACATTTTTCAATTATTATATCAAAACACTTAGTTCTACAATCTCCCTCTTTTTGATATAATAAAACTAATTTGAAAAATTGTTTTGAATTTCTCTCTCTTTTTGAAATAAAGTTTAAATAAGAGAATTAAGATTCAAAATCAATTAAAGCTCCCCTTATTCATTTGAAAATTCAATTTTTCAAATCATTTCCCCCTTTTTGTTATATCAAAAATAATTTAAAACACTTTTAAGCTCAAAATAACAATAGAGGTTTAAATTTTGAAATTATTGAAATGTTTGTTTTTTAAATGGCCCCCCCTTACTCAAAGCATCATCAAAAGATGTTAGTCCAACATATGATAATCTAGTTGAGATAAATAAAAATAAATCAAATAAAAGCAAGAACAACCCAAGGAAAGATGTGAAGCCTTCCTTCTTCAAGTGTTCTTCTTTGTGTGTATGAAGCTCCACCTCAATATTTGACTTGTTGGTCAATCTCCATCACACCTATCATAAGACAATCAAGTAATTTTTAGTATCCGAATTGCTTTGGATCCATAGACGTTAGTAGCACAAAATTTAGTCCCCTTAGGAATCCATTTTTCAATCTCATACTTTTTAGTTGAAGTGGTCAGTCCTTTTGGGACCAAGCACTTCTAAAACATTTTTCATTTATGAATCTAGGGGCACTAGATTGTCTTTGGTAAAATTTTGATTTTCCAAAATTATTTTTTCTTTATAGTTCCTTTGAAATCAAAATATTTTCTTTCTTAAGATCATCAACTTCCTTTTGATGATCTTTTTCCATTGTTTGAAGCAAATTTTGTAAACTAGAAACTTGTTGCTCAAAATCTTTCAATTTTGCTTCAAACTCTAAATTAGTTTTCAAAAGTAAATCATTTTCATTTTTCAACTTTGAAATTAATTTTTTGTTTTTTAAAAATGAAGCTTTGAATTCGAAAACCAATTCATCATAGGCTTCTTGTAACTCATCAAAAGTGTAAAAATTTGAAATGGATGAGTTAGAAGTTACCTCCCCCTCATTGAGGGCCATCAAGCATAGGTGGGCTACTTCATCATTGGTGGAGTCTTCATCACTCCATGTGGCCACATATGCTTGTTTTGAAGATGATCACTTCTTGTTGGACTTGTGAGATTCCTTCATCTTCTTCCTCGATTCATGCTTAGATTTTTCCATTTTGCTATTCATGAACTGAGAAAATTTGTTGAAGAAATAGGCCATCTCTTCATCTTCCCTTTCCTCCTCACTTGAATCTACATGATGACATTTGGAGGATTTTAGAGCAATGTAATTTGTGTTGATGCCAAGCCATTTGATCTTCTTCTCTCCCATATGTGACACCCCCAACCCGGGCCGGGAGTTAAGGGCGTCGGACGGAACATAAAAGACGGACAAACGAACATGTCAGACAATTGCGGAAGCATTTCGAAGACGTGATATTAATTTAATCGTTATTTCATTTTAATGCGCACGCGGAAGAATGGGCTAACAAAAACTTAAACATACTTTCATTTAATCTTGTTACAAATTTTCGGGCCAATTTAAAACTTTTATTTTTTTATTATCATATCACTATTACAATTAAGCCATAATGACAAATACTTAATTAACCAATTACATGCTAAACGAAAACCCTTAATTAAATGGTTTAGGTGAATTCGAATTATTCCAAAATTACCAAATATTTAAGCAACCAATTTCATACATCACAATATAGATTCCAAATTCATATCATGGCATTTGATTTCCTTTACTTAGGACTTACAAAATAACATAGCTTATAAGCCCCTAAACATGTCAAGCTATCGACTATGGACAACAAAAGGATCGACACAACCACTAGCTTGACTTACATTTTTACACAAAATAATGAGGCTAACTACTTAGATACAAAACATGATTCTAGCCTCCTAACCAAGCATCACGGAGCATGTAATTTCAAACACCATTTCAAACTTAAGTTACAACCAAATAAAACAAAACGGATCCTGAGACAAACTTCAAAGCCACCATCTAGGAGTCTAAAAATAAGACTTAGATCGTACATATTTCGGAATTGTGAACTTGATAATCTTGATCCAACGTAAGCTAGCTTTAGGGTCCGAGCTATCCTGCTAAGGTTGGGAAGAAGAAAACAGAGGAGCGGTAAGTACAAAAGTACTTAGCGAGGTAATGCTAACACTAATTCGTTCTTGAGCTTAAGCGTGATCAAACATTAAGGTTACTTAGCTAGGTTTATTAGCAATTCGGTATTCACCCAACTAAGCTCACACAAAATTCATACATATGGCATCATATATGTCATAACAACATTCATAACACATGCTTGAAGACATAGCATATCACGATAATTTATCACATGCTTATACATGATTCGATCAATAGCATATTTCATTTCATTTTCAGCATACTCAAAATCATGCTTTAGCATTTAAATAAATCAAGCTTTCATGCTAAACCATACCTAGCATTTTCAACTTATCAAATCAAATCCACAATTTCACCATAACATATCGTTCGAATGATCTCACATTATCATTCAAAAATCAGAATTTCTCATTCCATAATCACATATAAATTCGAATAGGGTTATTACCCAATTTCACATAATCGAACATGTAAGCATTTTATATGCTTCTTATCATAATCGGATAGGACCAATGTCCACATATCATAGCATTTCACATCATAGCATATTCGGAAAGGATCAATGTCTACATATCATAGCATTTCACATTATAGCATATTCAGAAAGGATCATTGTCCACATAGCATAGCATTTCATATCATAGCATAATCGGAAATGATTATTGTCCACATAGCATAGCATTTCATATCATAGCATAACATGTTAAGTCACATTATTCTTTATCCACTTCATAAGCTTAATTAACTTAGCAAATTTCATTCAATTCATGCACTTCTTATCACATGCTAATTCTTGTCATTTCTTTAATATGATCTCATAACACAAACATTTAAATTAACATTTTGCCCATGGTAGAATAGTCGTAACAGAATTTCGAGCCATCGGAAGGGTAACATGTAACGCATATCGGAGTTGTGTTGCCCGCGGCAACGTCATAGATTGCACAAAGCAATATCAAAGGTGATGCTCATAGCATCGTGTGTCTCGAACAGCAATCAAGATCACACATCTTATCAAGAGTACACAAAGTACTATCAAAGATTGCACAAAGCAATATCGGAGGGTGAGCTCAGACTCTAGGCATGTCGTTCTTATCTAGAACGTCCAAATGACCAAGGGCGGAATCTTGTTAAGTGATTAGTCCTTCAATTCATTTCATGTGTGTATTTTTCAGAATTCACATTGCATACTCCTTCGCTCATAACATGGCAGCAACATCATTCATACATAACATATGCATTTTCAAGCATAGCATTTTCATGTCATAGAGCAGTCCACATAATCAGCATACCAATTATGATCAAAAATTCATTTCATGCTTTTCTACCATACAATCATTTACATGGGCAGTCCACATTTGTACATACTTCATCGATCATCAAAATCCACATCAACATAGAATTCATGGCATTTAGCATCATGCAAAACAGTCCACAAATCGCATTCGATCAAACATGTATCACATTTTGCAATCATGCACTCAAATTCCTTTATAACTTCTTCCCTTACTAAACATATTACCGGATAGCATTTAGTCCAATTTCATGCATATAAAATATAAATTTTCAGAAATTAAAGTGGTTCGGACACTAGTCCCAACCCTAAGACAAAATTAAACCCATAAATTACACTCACGAAAGTTACACTCACGATCCTTAAGCTTGATCTCGAATTGAGATGCCTTTGCTTCTTCCTTTCGAACGATCGATCCTAGCTTCCTCCGAAGCTTCCTCGCTATTACAATCTTAACTCTCAACAGCAAGAAAATACACTATATTAGGAAGCAATTCAACCATACTAATTCACGATTCAAGCATGAACTCCTAATTTCAATTCTGACTTTTTCATTAAACTAGTTCGAGGACTAGTTATCGTTTTAATCATAACTTTTTACCCACTAATCCAAAATTAACATACCATATACCGTTGGAAAGGTATTAAACCCAATTTTTCAGTCACATTAACCTCATATTTTTATCTTATTCGGTTTAATACAGTTTATTACTTATTTATACTCAATTCGGCAATTCTGGACAGCATGCACTGCCCGACTTTAAAAATTCGTATCTTTCAAATTACATACTGAAATTTAGTTTCGTTTTCTCTCAATGATTCTAGACATACTAAAGTTTATACAGTATAAATTTCAGCTTCAAATACCCTATATTAGATTTTTAGTGAATTTCCAAAGTCACTGCTTTTACATTGAACTTCACTGGGCAGATTTCTTAATTAACACTTCAATTTGAACATACTCTTAATTACATACTTAAACCTAAATTTCTTTCATAGCATGACTTATTATACTTTTCAAGGGTATTTTTACAGTCCATGTAAGTTTCTAATTTCAACATTTAGGCATGCAAAATTACCGATTTCTTCAAAACAGTCCCCAATCTTCACAAATTTCGATCTCATGATCATTTTTAGTTCTAATCAACATACCATATTTCTACTTCATTTTTCCAGCAACCATTAAACTTTTATAACCAAATATTCATCCTTTAACAAATTTCTCTTAGTAACCATTTTCAGATTTTGACTCTTAACAAATTTTCCAAAGCTCAAGATTTTATTCTTTTCTTCAAAACAGTCCCCTTTTTACTCCTTTCTTGTTTTCTTGCATAGGTTCCATATTTTTTTCATATTTTATCTTGTTATTACATTTAAGACTCATATATCTTCATGTTCATATAAAACTTAGGTTTGGATGCATGTTTTTAGCTCAACCGAAAGTTTCAAAGTGTAGGAGACTTACTTTCTTTAATCTCTTGACAACCTTAGTTACACTCTTCAATATCCTAGCTTAAGCCCTCTTCATGCAACCGAAAATTCATATATTTTGCTCTCAAACATGGCTGACTATTGAGCTTCCCTCTTCCCCCATTTCTTCCCTTTCTTCACGGCAAAGAAGAGCAAAAATGGGAAAAAAGATGACAAGCTTTCATCATATACTTGATTTGATGGCTTTTGTATTTACCTATAAGCCCTTTTCACTTATTCATTTATTCTTAATTTACTAGGGGCATCCCCAAGGATAAATCATCTTTTACATGCAATATTTACTTTTTAATAATCTTATAATTTAATCCCTAATTTGCTTTGTTACAAGCTTAATTAAGCTTTATCAATTTCGTCCCATTTTAAGGAGTACAATGTTGTTTTAATTTCTTTCGTATTCTTTTAGTTCCATATTTAAAATCTAGACATCACTAATTCAATTCCATTGGCTTACCACTCGGCTAGACTAATTAATTCGAATCTAATTTCTTTTCTAATCCGAATTGGTGCACTAATTGCCCAATTGATGACTTTAGGGACCAAATTGCATAATTCACAAATTCGCAAGCTCAATTGCTTCTAAGAATAATTAAAATAATTAAATTTTACGGTGATAAATTCTAGGACAGAAATGCGGATATTACACCATAGCTCTAATATCTTCCTTCTTTTTCTTCCATACAGTGCTTCAAAAGGAGCCATCTGAATAGAAGACTGATAGCTGTTATTATAAGCGAACTCGATTAACGGCAGAGATTTCTCCCAATTCTTACCGAAATCGATGATACAAGCTCTAAGCATATCTTCAAGAATTTGAATTACTCGTTCAGATTGTCCGTCACTTTGAGGATGAAAAGCTGTGCTAACATTAAACTTAGTTCCAAGAGCCTTATGTAGAGCTTTCCAGAATCGAGCTGTAAATCGAGGGTCTCGATCTGAAACAATAGAAGTTGGAACTCCGTGTAAACGGATAACTTCGCGAACATACAGTTCTGCTAAGGTCTCAAGACTATAATTCATTCGCACCGAAATGAAATGTGCTGATTTAGTGAAACGATCAACGATTACCCAGACAACATCACACTTTCTGGGAGAGTCAGGAAGGCCAGTTACAAAATCCATCGTAATTTGTTCCCATTTCCATTGCGGAAATTCAAGAGGCTGAAGTAATCCAGTAGGAGCACGATGTTCAGCTTTGACTCGCTGACAATTCAGACATCTCGATACAAAGTCATTGATAGCCGATTTCATTCCAGACCACCAATACACGGGCTTGAGATCTTTGTACATCTTAACAGATCCAGGGTGGATTGAAAAAGAACTTTGATGTTCTTCTTGCAGAATTTCAGCTTGTAATTCCTTATTATTAGGAACACAAATCCGATCTTTGAAATATAGAAGACCATTTGACTTGACAGAAAAGTCAGGATTAGATTCAAGCTTAGACGAGATTCTCTGAAGTTCCGGATCAACTTGCTGGAGTTCTTTGATTCTAGAAATCAGAACAGATTGGACTTGGAGTTCGTTCAGATGATTCCGAGCTTTACATAGACGAAAATGAGCATTGATGGCCAAAGAAGCTATGAATAAACAAATCAAAGATATTACTTGGAAAGCAAGACATTATTCGAATGGTTTAGAGAATTTTCAAGATTGAACATTTTAGATTTTGAGAATTTCGAAAGACGTACCGAGGTTCGGTTTCCGACTCAGAGCATCGGCAACCACATTAGCTTTTCCAGGATGGTAGTCGATGGTCAGATCATAATCCTTGAGTAATTCCAACCACCTTCTTTGTCTAAGATTCAGATCTTTCTGAGTAAGCAAGTACTTCAGACTTTTGTGATCGGTGAATAGCTTACACTTCTCACCGTACAAATAATGCCGCCAAATTTTCAGTGCAAAAACAATGGCTGCTAATTCAAGATCATGAGTTGGATAGTTTAGCTCATGAGGCTTAAGTTGTCGAGAAGCGTATGCAATCACATTACCTTCCTGCATCAAGACACATCCAAGGCCGAAATGTGAAGCATCACTGTAAACAACAAATTCTTTTCCGGACTCAGGCTGAATGAGAATCGAAGCACAAGTCAGGGCTTGTTTAAGCTGATCAAAACTTCTTTGTTGTCCTTCGAACCACTTAAACGGTTCACTCTTTCTAAGCAATTTGGTTAGCGGTGCAGCAATTACCGAAAATCCTTTCACAAATCTTCGATAATATCCAGCTAACCCAAGGAAACTGCAGACCTCGCTTACATTGCTCGGAGGTCGCCACTCAAGAATTGACTGAATTTTCTTAGAGTCAACTTTGATTCCTTCGGCTGAAATAACATGTCCGAGGAAAGATACTTCTGAAAGCCAGAATTCACATTTAGTGAACTTAGCGAATAGCTGATTTTCTCGGAGTGTCTGGAGTACAATCCGAAGATGTTGAGCATGTTCTTCTCTATTACGGGAATAGACCAGAATATCGTCGATGAATACAACAACAAACTTGTCGAGATGAGGCTTGAATACTCGATTCATCAGATCCATGAATGCAACAGGGGCATTCGTTAACCCGAATGGCATCACCAGAAATTCGTAATGACCATAACGAGTTCTGAAAGCAGTTTTGGGTATATCTTCGTCTTTCACCCTCATCTGATAATATCCAGATCGAAGGTCAATTTTAGAGAATACACCAGCATCTTTCAGCTGATCAAACAGATCTTTAATTCGGGGCAATGGATACTTGTTCTTGATAGTGACTTTGTTCAATTGCTGGTAGTCAATACAAAGTCGCATCGTTCCATCTTTCTTTTTCATAAAGAGAACTGGAGCACCCCAGGGAGAAGTGCTGGGTCGAATGAAACCCTTATCTTCTAATTCTTGAATTTGCTTCTTGAGTTCTTGCAATTCAATTGGTGCCATACGATAGGGCGTAATGGACACAGGATTAGTTCCGGGCTGAACTTCAATTTTGAACTCAACTTCTCGAATTGGAGGAAGTCCAGGGAGTTCCTCAGGAAAAACATCAACAAATTCAGATACAACAGGCATTTCTGTTAAGCCAAAATCTAATTCGTCTTGCAAAGCCATAGCAGCAAAAATAGATGTTGGTTTCCTGTCAATTAGCAGAATTGACTCTTTCCCTAATCCCCTTAAGTACAGTCTTTTATTCTGACAATCAATCCAGGCTTCATGTCTACTCAACCAGTCTAACCCTAGTATTAGGTCAAACTCACACTTAGGTAGAACATACAGATCACAGGGAAAAGGTACATTTCGAATAGAGACAAGGCTATTCTTATAGATCAGGTTGATTGGTAAGTCACCTCCTATAGGGTTTGAGACAATTAACCCAGTTTTAACAAATTCAGGCTTTAACTGTAACTTGTCGATTAGGTGAGAACACACAAAAGAATGAGTTGATCCCGAATCAATTAAAGCATAAACAAGAGTAAGGTTTAGTTCAACCGTACCCGCAATAACATCCGAAGACTCTTCCTTATCCTTGCCACAGATATGATAGACTCGAGCTGGAGCTCGTGATTCCTGATGTGTGGTGGCTTTCGACTGATTGCTTCTGCCTTTGCCTTGATTCCCAGACTGAGCTTGTCTAATATTCTTGTTCCGATTGGATTGAACATGACTCGGATTGGCAGAGTTTTGAGCAGGAGCTTGATCTCTCATCACTGGGCAATCTCTGATATAGTGGTCACTTCCGCCACAAGCAAAACATAAGTTGGCCTGCTTTCGGCACTGACCAGAATGTGGTTTCTGACAATGCTGACAAACGGCAACCCTTTCTGAATTCCCAGGGCTGTTAACAGATATGACTGGAACAGAGAGTCTACTCACAGAGTGAGGCTTCGGTGTGAAGTTACTACGAGGTGCTGGATTATACGAAGAAGTACCTTCTTTAAAGCTTCTAGACTTCTTCGATTTCCAGTGAGACTTGTCATCACTCTTACGCTTCTTATCGTGACGGTACCCGCTTTTCCTTTTTTCTGCGGTCTGAAACTTGGATTCCGTAGCAATGGCTCGATTTACGAGAGTTTGAAAGTCCGTGATATCTAGGGCGGTAAACATCGGACTCAGCTCATCATTCAAACCGTCAATGAACATACGGCACTTTTCTTTCTCTGACTTGATGTACTCAGAACCATACTTGCAGTACTTACAGAAATCAGCCATGTACTGCTCTATTGGGCGTCCCGCTTGCTTCAGATGCAAGAAACGCTTTCTTCGGTCGGCCAGGTACTGTTCACTGATGTATTTCTTCTTGAATTCGTCTACAAAGAGTTTCCAGTTCACAGATTCAACTGGAGCAGTTAGTGTTGTAGTTTCCCACCAGTTCAAGGCTTCATCAACAAGTAAGGCTACAACGCATTCGAGCTTATGCTCATCGGAGCACTGAAGTTGCTTAGTCAATATCTGAGTAGTTCTTTCTAACCAATACTCAGCTTCTTCAGGCTTTTCTTCAATGGAGCCTGCAAAAGTATAGGCTCGGTGCTGAGCAAGCTTTTCAATAGGAGCTCTGCTAGGGGCAGCAACTACCGGAGCAGGTTGTTCATGTCTCATGTTCGTCAAAAGCTGATCGAACATTTCTTTCATGCTCAGAAGACAATCTCTTTGAACGTTCTGAACAGTCGGATTGTCAGTGTTTTTCCGAGGCTGAACATGAGATTGTTGTCGAGTGTTATCTGGTACAGGAGGGTTCTCCTTATCCGGAGGGTTTTCTTTCATACGAACACTATCCCCTTCACTTGAGGATTCTCGAGGACTTTCATCGTCTCGAGCTAAGTGTGTGTCTTTCATTCTAATTCAGATCAAACAAATTTCAAGTTAGGATCAAGTCACAAGTAACAATATGTATGATCCCTAGGTGGCTTGACTAAACTAATGACGCACACAGAACACATTCAAATCCTATAGGACCTATTACCTAAAAACGCTCTGATACCAAAACAAATGTGACACCCCCAACCCGGGCTGGGAGTTAAGGGCGTCAGACGGAACAGAAAAGGCGGACAAACGAACATGTCAGACAATTGCGGAAGCATTTCGAAGACGTGATATTAATTTAATCGTTATTTCATTTTAATGCGCACGCAGAAGAATGGGCTAACAAAAACTTAAACATACTTTCATTTAATCTTGTTACAAATTTTCGGGCCAATTTAAAACTTTTATTTTTTTTTATTATCATATCACTATTACAATTAAGCCATAATGACAAATACTTAATTAACCAATTACATGCTAAACGAAAACCCTTAATTAAATGGTCTAGGTGAATTCGAATTATTCCAAAATTACCAAATATTTAAGCAACCAATTTCATACATCACAATATAGATTCCAAATTCATATCATGGCATTTGATTTCCTTTACTTAGGACTTACAAAATAACATAGCTTATAAGCCCCTAAACATGTCAAGCTATCGACTATGGACAACAAAAAGGATCGACACAACCACTAGCTTGACTTACATTTTTACACAAAATAATGAGGCTAACTACTTAGATACAAAACATGATTCTAGCCTCCTAACCAAGCATCACGGAGCATGTAATTTCAAACACCATTTCAAACTTAAGTTATGACCAAATAAAACAAAACGGATCCTGAGACAAACTTCAAAGCCACCATCTAGGAGTCTAAAAATAAGACTTAGATCGTACATATTTCGGAATTGTGAACTTGATAATCTTGATCCAACGTAAGCTAGCTTTAGGGTCCGAGCTATCCTGCTAAGGTTGGGAAGAAGAAAACAGAGGAGCGGTAAGTACAAAAGTACTTAGCGAGGTAATGCTAACACTAATTCGTTCTTGAGCTTAAGCGTGATCAAACATTGAGGTTACTTAGCTAGGTTTATTAGCAATTCGGTATTCACCCAACTAAGCTCACACAAAATTCATACATATGGCATCATACATGTCATAACAACATTCATAACACATGCTTGAACACATAGCATATCACGATAATTTATCACATGCTTATACATGATTCGATCAATAGCATATTTCATTTCATTTTCAACATACTCAAAATCATGCTTTAGCATTTAAATAAATCAAGCTTTCATGCTAAACCATACCTAGCATTTTCAACTTATCAAATCATATCCACAATTTCACCATAGCATATCATTCGAATGATCTCACATTATCATTCAAAAATCAGAATTTCTCATTCCATAATCACATATAAATTCGAATAGGGTTATTACCCAATTTCACATAATCGAACATGTAAGCATTTTATATGCTTCTTATCATAATCGGATAGGACCAATGTCCACATATCATAGCATTTCACATCATAGCATATTCGGAAAGGATCAATGTCCACATATCATAGCATTTCACATCATAGCATATTCAGAAAGGATCATTGTCCACATAGCATAGCATTTCATATCATAGCATAATCGGAAATGATTATTGTCCACATAGCATAGCATTTCATATCATAGCATAACATGTTAAGTCACATTATTCTTTATCCACTTCATAAGCTTAATTAACTTAGCAAATTTCATTCAATTCATGCACTTCTTATCACATGCTAATTCTTGTCATTTCTTTAATATGATCTCATAACACAAACATTTAAATTAACATTTTGCCCATAGTAGAATAGTCGTAACAGAATTTCGAGCCATCGGAAGGGTAACATGTAACGCATATCGGAGTTGTGTTGCCCGCGGCAACGTCATAGATTGCACAAAGCAATATCAAAGGTGATGCCCATAGCATCGTGTGTCTCGAACAACAATCAAGATCACACATCTTATCAAGAGTACACAAAGTACTATCAAAGATTGCACAAAGCAATATCGGAGGGTGAGCTCAGACTCTAGGCATGTCGTTCTTATCTAGAACGTCCAAATGACCAAGGGCAGAATCTTGTTAAGTGATTAGTCCTTTAATTCATTTCATGTGTGTATTTTTCAGAATTCACATTGCATACTCATTCGCTCATAACATGGCAGCAACATCATACATACATAACATATGCATTTTCAAGCATAGCATTTTCATGTCATAGAGCAGTCCACATAATCAGCATACCAATTATGATCAAAAATTCATTTCATGCTTTTCTACCATACAATCATTTACATGGGCAGTCCACATTTGTACATACTTCATCGATCATCAAAATCCACATCAACATAAAATTAATGGCATTTAGCATCATGCAAAACAGTCCACAAATCGCATTCGATCAAACATGTATCACATTTTGCAATCATGCACTCAAATTCCTTTATAACTTCTTCACTTACTAAACATATTACCGGATAGCATTTAGTCCAATTTCATGCATATAAAATATAAATTTTCAGAAATCAAAGTGGTTCGGACACTAGTCCCAACCCTAAGACAAAATTAAACCCATAAATTACACTCACGAAAGTTACACTCACGAAAGTTACACTCACGATCCTTAAGCTTGATCTCGAATTGAGATGCCTTTGCTTCTTCCTTTCGAACGATCGATCCTAGCTTCCTCCGAAGCTTCCTCGCTATTACAATCTTAACTCTCAACATCAAGAAAATACACTATATTAGGAAGCAATTCAACCATACTAATTCACGATTCAAGCATGAACTCCTAATTTCAATTCTGACTTTTTCATTAAACTAGTTCGAGGACTAGTTATCGTTTTAATCATAACTTTTTACTCACTAATCCAAAATTAACATACCATATACCGTTGGAAAGGTATTAAACCCAATATTTCAGTCACATTAACCTCATATTTTTTATCTTATTCGGTTTAATACAGTTTATTACTTATTTATACTCAATTCGGCAATTCTGGACAGCATGCACTGCCCGACTTTAAAAATTTGTATCTTTCAAATTACATACTGAAATTTAATTCCGTTTTCTCTCAATGATTCTAGACATACTAAAGTTTATACAGTATAAATTTCAGCTTCAAATACCCTATATTCGATTTTTAGTGAATTTCCAAAGTCACTGCTTTTACATTGAACTTCACTGGGCAGATTTCTTAATTAACACTTCAATTTGAACATACTCTTAATTACATACTTAAACCTAAATTTCTTTCATAGCATGACTTATTATACTTTTCAAGGGTATTTTTACAGTCCATGTAAGTTTCTAATTTCAACATTTAGGCATGCAAAATTACCGATTTCTTCAAAACAGTCCCCAATCTTCACAAATTTCGATCTCATGATCATTTTTAATTCTAATCAACATACCATATTTCTACTTCATTTTTCCAGCAACCATTAAACTTTTATAACCAAATATTCATCCTTTAACAAATTTCTCTTAGTAACCATTTTCAGATTTTGACTCTTAACAAATTTTCCAAAGCTCAAGATTTTATTCTTTTCTTCAAAACAGTCCCCTTTTTACTCCTTTCTTGTTTTCTTGCATAGGTTCCATATTTTTTTCATATTTTATCTTGTTATTACATTTAAGACTCATATATCTTCATGTTCATATAAAACTTAGGTTTGGATGCATGTTTTTAGCTCAACCGAAAGTTTCAAAGTGTAGGAGACTTACTTTCTTTAATCTCTTGACAACCTTAGTTACACTCTTCAATATCCTAGCTTAAGCCCTCTTCATGCAACCGAAAATTCATATATTTTGCTCTCAAACATGGCTGACTATTGAGCTTCCCTCTTCCCCCATTTCTTCCCTTTCTTCACGGCAAAGAAGAGCAAAAATGGGAAAAAAGATGACAAGCTTTCATCATATACTTGATTTGATGGCTTTTGTATTTACCTATAAGCCCTTTTCACTTATTCATTTATTCTTAATTTACTAGGGGCATCCCCAAGGATAAATCATCTTTTACATGCAATATTTACTTTTTAATAATCTTATAATTTAATCCCTAATTTGCTTTGTTACAAGCTTAATTAAGCTTTATCAATTTCGTCCCATTTTAAGGAGTACAATGTTGTTTTTTAATTTCTTTCGTATTCTTTTAGTTCCATATTTAAAATCTAGACATCACTAATTCAATTCCATTGGCTTACCACTCGGCTAGACTAATTAATTCGAATCTAATTTCTTTTCTAATCCGAATTGGTGCACTAATTGCCCAATTGATGACTTTAGGGACCAAATTGCATAATTCACAAATTCGCAAGCTCAATTGCTTCTAAGAATAATTAAAATAATTAAATTTTACGGCGATAAATTCTAGGACGGAAATGCGGATATTACACCATAGCTCTAATATCTTCCTTCTTTTTCTTCCATACAGTGCTTCAAAAGGAGCCATCTGAATAGAAGACTGATAGCTGTTATTATAAGCGAACTCGATTAACGGCAGAGATTTCTCCCAATTCTTACCGAAATCGATGATACAAGCTCTAAGCATATCTTCAAGAATTTGAATTACTCGTTCAGATTGTCCGTCACTTTGAGGATGAAAAGCTGTGCTAACATTAAACTTAGTTCCAAGAGCCTTATGTAGAGCTTTCCAGAATCGAGCTGTAAATCGAGGGTCTCGATCTGAAACAATAGAAGTTGGAACTCCGTGTAAACGGATAACTTCGCGAACATACAGTTCTGCTAAGGTCTCAAGACTATAATTCATTCGCACCGAAATGAAATGTGCTGATTTAGTGAAACGATCAACGATTACCCAGACAACATCACACTTTCTGGGAGAGTCAGGAAGGCCAGTTACAAAATCCATCGTAATTTGTTCCCATTTCCATTGCGGAAATTCAAGAGGCTGAAGTAATCCAGTAGGAGCACGATGTTCAGCTTTGACTCGCTGACAATTCAGACATCTCGATACAAAGTCATTGATAGCCGATTTCATTCCAGACCACCAATACACGGGCTTGAGATCTTTGTACATCTTAACAGATCCAGGGTGGATTGAAAAAGAACTTTGATGTTCTTCTTGCAGAATTTCAGCTTGTAATTCCTTATTATTAGGAACACAAATCCGATCTTTGAAATATAGAAGACCATTTGACTTGACAGAAAAGTCAGGATTAGATTCAAGCTTAGACGAGATTCTCTGAAGTTCCGGATCAACTTGCTGGAGTTCTTTGATTCTAGAAATCAGAACAGATTGGACTTGGAGTTCGTTCAGATGATTCCGAGCTTTACATAGACGAAAATGAGCATTGATGGCCAAAGAAGCTATGAATAAACAAATCAAAGATATTACTTGGAAAGCAAGACATTATTCGAATGGTTTAGAGAATTTTCAAGATTGAACATTTTAGATTTTGAGAATTTCGAAAGACGTACCGAGGTTCGGTTTCCGACTCAGAGCATCGGCAACCACATTAGCTTTTCCAGGATGGTAGTCGATGGTCAGATCATAATCCTTGAGTAATTCCAACCACCTTCTTTGTCTAAGATTCAGATCTTTCTGAGTAAGCAAGTACTTCAGACTTTTGTGATCGGTGAATAGCTTACACTTCTCACCGTACAAATAATGCCGCCAAATTTTCAGTGCAAAAACAATGGCTGCTAATTCAAGATCATGAGTTGGATAGTTTAGCTCATGAGGCTTAAGTTGTCGAGAAGCGTATGCAATCACATTACCTTCCTGCATCAAGACACATCCAAGGCCGGAATGTGAAGCATCACTGTAAACAACAAATTCTTTTCCGGGCTCAGGCTGAATGAGAATCGGAGCACAAGTCAGGGCTTGTTTAAGCTGATCAAAACTTCTTTGTTGTCCTTCGGACCACTTAAACGGTTCACTCTTTCTAAGCAATTTGGTTAGCGGTGCAGCAATTACCGAAAATCCTTTCACAAATCTTCGATAATATCCAGCTAACCCAAGGAAACTGCAGACCTCGCTTACATTGCTCGGAGGTCGCCACTCAAGAATTGACTGAATTTTCTTAGAGTCAACTTTGATTCCTTCGGCTGAAATAACATGTCCGAGGAAAGATACTTCTGAAAGCCAGAATTCACATTTAGTGAACTTAGCGAATAGCTGATTTTCTCGGAGTGTCTGGAGTACAATCCGAAGATGTTGAGCATGTTCTTCTCTATTACGGGAATAGACCAGAATATCGTCGATGAATACAACAACAAACTTGTCGAGATGAGGCTTGAATACTCGATTCATCAGATCCATGAATGCAACAGGGGCATTCGTTAACCCGAATGGCATCACCAGAAATTCGTAATGACCATAACGAGTTCTGAAAGCAGTTTTGGGTATATCTTCGTCTTTCACCCTCATCTGATAATATCCAGATCGAAGGTCAATTTTAGAGAATACACCAGCATCTTTCAGCTGATCAAACAGATCTTTAATTCGGGGCAATGGATACTTGTTCTTGATAGTGACTTTGTTCAATTGCTGGTAGTCAATACAAAGTCGCATCGTTCCATCTTTCTTTTTCATAAAGAGAACTGGAGCACCCCAGGGAGAAGTGCTGGGTCGAATGAAACCCTTATCTTCTAATTCTTGAATTTGCTTCTTGAGTTCTTGCAATTCAATTGGTGCCATACGATAGGGCGTAATGGACACAGGATTAGTTCCGGGCTGAACTTCAATTTTGAACTCAACTTCTCGAATTGGAGGAAGTCCAGGGAGTTCCTCAGGAAAAACATCAACAAATTCAGATACAACAGGCATTTCTGTTAAGCCAAAATCTAATTCGTCTTGCAAAGCCATAGCAGCAAAAATAGATGTTGGTTTCCTGTCAATTAGCAGAATTGACTCTTTCCCTAATCCCCTTAAGTACAGTCTTTTATTCTGACAATCAATCCAGGCTTCATGTCTACTCAACCAGTCTAACCCTAGTATTAGGTCAAACTCACACTTAGGTAGAACATACAGATCACAGGGAAAAGGTACATTTCGAATAGAGACAAGGCTATTCTTATAGATCAGGTTGATTGGTAAGTCACCTCCTATAGGGTTTGAGACAATTAACCCAGTTTTAACAAATTCAGGCTTTAACTGTAACTTGTCGATTAGGTGAGAACACACAAAAGAATGAGTTGATCCCGAATCAATTAAAGCATAAACAGGAGTAAGGTTTAGTTCAACCGTACCCGCAATAACATCCGAAGACTCTTCCTCATCCTTGCCACGGATATGATAGACTCGAGCTGGAGCTCGTGATTCCTGATGTGTGGTGGCTTTCGACTGATTGCTTCTGCCTTTGCCTTGATTCCCAGACTGAGCTTGTCTAATATTCTTGTTCCGATTGGATTGAACATGACTCCGATTGGCAGAGTTTTGAGCAGGAGCTTGATCTCTCATCACTGGGCAATCTCTGATATAGTGGTCACTTCCGCCACAAGCAAAACATAAGTTGGCCTGCTTTCGGCACTGACTAGAATGTGGTTTCTGACAATGCTGACAAACGGCAACCCTTTCTGAATTCCCAGGGCTGTTAACAGATATGACTGGAACAGAGAGTCTACTCACAGAGTGAGGCTTCGGTGTGAAGTTACTACGAGGTGCTGGATTATACGAAGAAGTACCTTCTTTAAAGCTTCTAGACTTCTTCGATTTCCAGTGAGACTTGTCATCACTCTTACGCTTCTTATCGTGACGGTACCCGCTTTTCCTCTTTTCTGCGGTCTGAAACTTGGATTCCGTAGCAATGGCTCGATTTACGAGAGTTTGAAAGTCCGTGATATCTAGGGCGGTAAACATCGGACTCAGCTCATCATTCAAACCGTCAATGAACATACGGCACTTTTCTTTCTCTGACTTGATGTACTCAGAACCATACTTGCAGTACTTACATAAATCAGCCATGTACTGCTCTATTGGGCGTCCCGCTTGCTTCAGATGCAAGAAACGCTTTCTTCGGTCGGCCAGGTACTGTTCACTGATGTATTTCTTCTTGAATTCGTCTACAAAGAGTTTCCAATTCACAGATTCAACTGGAGCAGTTAGTGTTGTAGTTTCCCACCAGTTCAAGGCTTCATCAACAAGTAAGGCTACAACGCATTTGAGCTTATGCTCATCGGAGCACTGAAGTTGCTTAGTCAATATCTGAGTAGTTCTTTCTAACCAATACTCAGCTTCTTCAGGCTTTTCTTCAATGGAGCCTGCAAAAGTATAGGCTCGGTGCTGAGCAAGCTTTTCAATAGGAGCTCTGCTAGGGGCAGCAACTACCGGAGCAGGTTGTTCATGTCTCATGTTCGTCAAAAGCTGATCGAACATTTCTTTCATGCTCAGAAGACAATCTCTTTGAACGTTCTGAACAGTCGGATTGTCAGTGTTTGTCCGAGGCTGAACATGAGATTGTTGTCGAGTGTTATCTGGTACAGGAGGGTTCTCCTTATCCGGAGGGTTTTCTTTCATACGAACACTATCCCCTTCACTTGAGGATTCTCGAGGACTTTCATCGTCTCGAGCTAAGTGTGTGTCTTTCATTCTAATTCAGATCAAACAAATTTCAAGTTAGGATCAAGTCACAAGTAACAATATGTATGATCCCTAGGTGGCTTGACTAAACTAATGACGCACACAGAACACATTCAAATCCTATAGGACCTATTACCTAAAAACGCTCTGATACCAAAACAAATGTGACACCCCCAACCCGGGCTGGGAGTTAGGGCGTCGGACGGAACAGAAAAGGCGGACAAACGAACATGTCAGACAATTGCGGAAGCATTTCGAAGACGTGATATTAATTTAATCGTTATTTCATTTTAATGCGCACGCAGAAGAATGGGCTAACAAAAACTTAAACATACTTTCATTTAATCTTGTTACAAATTTTCGGGCCAATTTAAAACTTTTTTTTTATTATCATATCACTATTACAATTAAGCCATAATGACAAATACTTAATTAACCAATTACATGCTAAACGAAAACCCTTAATTAAATGGTCTAGGTGAATTCGAATTATTCCAAAATTACCAAATATTTAAGCAACCAATTTCATACATCACAATATAGATTCCAAATTCATATCATGGCATTTGATTTCCTTTACTTAGGACTTACAAAATAACATAGCTTATAAGCCCCTAAACATGTCAAGCTATCGACTATGGACAACAAAAAGGATCGACACAACCACTAGCTTGACTTACATTTTTACACAAAATAATGAGGCTAACTACTTAGATACAAAACATGATTCTAGCCTCCTAACCAAGCATCACGGAGCATGTAATTTCAAACACCATTTCAAACTTAAGTTACGACCAAATAAAACAAAACGGATCCTGAGACAAACTTCAAAGCCACCATCTAGGAGTCTAAAAATAAGACTTAGATCGTACATATTTCGGAATTGTGAACTTGATAATCTTGATCCAACGTAAGCTAGCTTTAGGGTCCGAGCTATCCTGCTAAGGTTGGGAAGAAGAAAACAGAGGAGCGGTAAGTACAAAAGTACTTAGCGAGGTAATGCTAACACTAATTCGTTCTTGAGCTTAAGCGTGATCAAACATTGAGGTTACTTAGCTAGGTTTATTAGCAATTCGGTATTCACCCAACTAAGCTCACACAAAATTCATACATATGGCATCATACATGTCATAACAACATTCATAACACATGCTTGAACACATAGCATATCACGATAATTTATCACATGCTTATACATGATTCGATCAATAGCATATTTCATTTCATTTTCAACATACTCAAAATCATGCTTTAGCATTTAAATAAATCAAGCTTTCATGCTAAACCATACCTAGCATTTTCAACTTATCAAATCAAATCCACAATTTCACCATAGCATATCATTCGAATGATCTCACATTATCATTCAAAAATCAGAATTTCTCATTCCATAATCACATATAAATTCGAATAGGGTTATTACCCAATTTCACATAATCGAACATGTAAGCATTTTATATGCTTCTTATCATAATCGGATAGGACCAATGTCCACATATCATAGCATTTCACATCATAGCATATTCGGAAAGGATCAATGTCCACATATCATAGCATTTCACATCATAGCATATTCAGAAAGGATCATTGTCCACATAGCATAGCATTTCATATCATAGCATAATCGGAAATGATTATTGTCCACATAGCATAGCATTTCATATCATAGCATAACATGTTAAGTCACATTATTCTTTATCCACTTCATAAGCTTAATTAACTTAGCAAATTTCATTCAATTCATGCACTTCTTATCACATGCTAATTCTTGTCATTTCTTTAATATGATCTCATAACACAAACATTTAAATTAACATTTTGCCCATGGTAGAATAGTCGTAACAGAATTTCGAGCCATCGGAAGGGTAACATGTAACGCATATCGGAGTTGTGTTGCCCACGGCAACGTCATAGATTGCACAAAGCAATATCAAAGGTGATGCCCATAGCATCGTGTGTCTCGAACAACAATCAAGATCACACATCTTATCAAGAGTACACAAAGTACTATCAAAGATTGCACAAAGCAATATCGGAGGGTGAGCTCAGACTCTAGGCATGTCGCTCTTATCTAGAACGTCCAAACGACCAAGGGCGGAATCTTGTTAAGTGATTAGTCCTTTAATTCATTTCATGTGTGTATTTTTCAGAATTCACATTGCATACTCATTCGCTCATAACATGGCAGCAACATCATTCATACATAACATATGCATTTTCAAGCATAGCATTTTCATGTCATAGAGCAGTCCACATAATCAGCATACCAATTATGATCAAAAATTCATTTCATGCTTTTCTACCATACAATCATTTACATGGGCAGTCCACATTTGTACATACTTCATCGATCATCAAAATCCACATCAACATAAAATTCATGGCATTTAGCATCATGCAAAACAGTCCACAAATCGCATTCGATCAAACATGTATCACATTTTGTAATCATGCACTCAAATTCCTTTATAACTTCTTCACTTACTAAACATATTACCGGATAGCATTTAGTCCAATTTCATGCATATAAAATATAAATTTTCAGAAATCAAAGTGGTTCGGACACTAGTCCCAACCCTAAGACAAAATTAAACCCATAAATTACACTCACGAAAGTTACACTCACGAAAGTTACACTCACGATCCTTAAGCTTGATCTCGAATTGAGATGCCTTTGCTTCTTCCTTTCGAACGATCGATCCTAGCTTCCTCCGAAGCTTCCTCGCTATTACAATCTTAACTCTCAACATCAAGAAAATACACTATATTAGGAAGCAATTCAACCATACTAATTCACGATTCAAGCATGAACTCCTAATTTCAATTCTGACTTTTTCATTAAACTAGTTCGAGGACTAGTTATCGTTTTAATCATAACTTTTTACTCACTAATCCAAAATTAACATACCATATACCGTTGGAAAGGTATTAAACCCAATATTTCAGTCACATTAACCTCATATTTTTATCTTATTCGGTTTAATACAGTTTATTACTTATTTATACTCAATTCGGCAATTCTGGACAGCATGCACTGCCCGACTTTAAAAATTCGTATCTTTCAAATTACATACTGAAATTTAGTTCCGTTTTCTCTCAATGATTCTAGACATACTAAAGTTTATACAGTATAAATTTCAGCTTCAAATACCCTATATTCGATTTTTAGTGAATTTCCAAAGTCACTGCTTTTACATTGAACTTCACTGGGCAGATTTCTTAATTAACACTTCAATTTGAACATACTCTTAATTACATACTTAAACCTAAATTTCTTTCATAGCATGACTTATTATACTTTTCAAGGTTATTTTTACAGTCCATGTAAGTTTCTAATTTCAACATTTAGGCATGCAAAATTACCGATTTCTTCAAAACAGTCCCCAATCTTCACAAATTTCGATCTCATGATCATTTTTAGTTCTAATCAACATACCATATTTCTACTTCATTTTTCCAGCAACCATTAAACTTTTATAACCAAATATTCATCCTTTAACAAATTTCTCTTAGTAACCATTTTCAGATTTTGACTCTTAACAAATTTTCCAAAGCTCAAGATTTTATTCTTTTCTTCAAAACAGTCCCCTTTTTACTCCTTTCTTGTTTTCTTGCATAGGTTCCATATTTTTTTCATATTTTATCTTGTTATTACATTTAAGACTCATATATCTTCATGTTCATATAAAACTTAGGTTTGCATGCATGTTTTTAGCTCAACCGAAAGTTTCAAAGTGTAGGAGACTTACTTTCTTTAATCTCTTGACAACCTTAGTTACACTCTTCAATATCCTAGCTTAAGCCCTCTTCATGCAACCGAAAATTCATATATTTTGCTCTCAAACATGGCTGACTATTGAGCTTCCCTCTTCCCCCATTTCTTCCCTTTCTTCACGGCAAAGAAGAGCAAAAATGGGAAAAAAGATGACAAGCTTTCATCATATACTTGATTTGATGGCTTTTGTATTTACCTATAAGCCCTTTTCACTTATTCATTTATTCTTAATTTACTAGGGGCATCCCCAAGGATAAATCATCTTTTACATGCAATATTTACTTTTTAATAATCTTATAATTTAATCCCTAATTTGCTTTGTTACAAGCTTAATTAAGCTTTATCAATTTTGTCCCATTTTAAGGAGTACAATGTTGTTTTAATTTCTTTCGTATTCTTTTAGTTCCATATTTAAAATCTAGACATCACTAATTCAATTCCATTGGCTTACCACTCGGCTAGACTAATTAATTCGAATCTAATTTCTTTTCTAATCCGAATTGGTGCACTAATTGCCCAATTGATGACTTTAGGGACCAAATTGCATAATTCACAAATTCGCAAGCTCAATTGCTTCTAAGAATAATTAAAATAATTAAATTTTACGGCGATAAATTCTAGGACGGAAATGCGGATATTACACCATAGCTCTAATATCTTCCTTCTTCTTCTCCTCTTCTTTGTTTTTCTTCATTATTTGGTGAGTGAGAAGTGACCCCATGAGCTCATCAAGCTTCAAAGTCTTGAGATTCTTGGCTTCGATGACGGTGGTCCTTTTTTAGTCCCATGACTCGGGATGGGAGTAGATGAGCTTTCGGACAAGCTTCTCTTCCGGAATGGCTTCTCCATAGCATTTGAGTCCATTGGTGATGTTGGAGAATCTATCGAACATCTTCTCAATGTCTTCTTCCGGATCCATCTTGAAGTTCTCATACTCAAGGTTGAGGAGTCCAATCTTGGTCGCCTTTACTTCGTTGGTTCTTTCGTATGTGACTTCAAGCTTGTCCCATACCTCTTTGGCACTCTCGCAAGAAGACATCTTCTCATAGATGTTTGGGCCAAATGCACAAAAAAGGATGTGCAAGGCTTTGCAATTAAGCTCTATATTCTTGCGATCTTCGGCACTCCAATCTGCCTTGCTTCGTTGTGGCACGAACGGACCATCTTCTACTATGTCCCAAAGCTTGTAGTCCTTGGACTTTATGAGAAACTTCATCCTTGTCTTCCAATGAGCATATTGTGTTCTGTCGAAGAATAGAGGCTTGTCGATGGATTGCGCCATTTGATCAGTTGGTTGATAAGTTGATCGAGCTTGTCGGATCTTCTCAATAGGGTGTTAATCTACTTCAATTGAGCCAAGCTCTAATACCAATTGTTGGGTTTTATGGTGCTCGATTTCCTTCAACCGATGTGATTGTCAAGTTTGGATTTTTGGGTGATTTAGTGGAAGCTTAAAGATTGGAATTTGACACAAGGATTTATAGTGGTTCGACCTTCTAATAAGCACATACATCCACTACCTTAGCTCCCACTAAGGATTTTAACCAAATTCACTAAGAATTCCGTCCCCCTTTTCTAGGCTATGGAGGTAACATTTATAACCCTCAAAGCTTTCTACCCAATGCTTGAGTAAACCCTCTTTACAAAGAGAAATTCTAAGCAAACTTGAAATCCCTCTAATAGGTGTTTGTTTGCACTATTTAGATCTCACCCAAAACCTAAACACTTGGGCAAATCTAACAATGTTTAGCTCACAAGTGTTGTCTAAGCAAGGAATTTACAATTAAAGCTCTAGACACAATTTGTCATCATAATGTTGTAACAATTGAAGTATTAGTCTTCTCTTGATGCTTGGAGGTCCATTTTATACTCCTTAATGAGTTTGTAGCCGTTACTAGCCGTTGATGTTGAATTGGAGCCGTTGAAGACTTTATTTCTCACCATAAATGCAGTTTTGTAGCCTATCGTATCGGTACACGTGGAGGCGTATCGATAAGCCCTTCTTCAGAACTAGCTGTTGGGCTCTTTGTCAGCCTAAGCGTATCGATACGCTTGAGGGCGTATCGGTACTGTATGTCATTTAAAATACCGTTGGGAAATAGTCGTTGGTGTTGTTAAAAACAGGGATCGGTACGCCTAATATGCGTATCGAAACAATCCCTATCCGTATCAATACGACAAATCTTGTATCGATGCGGATTTTTACAGAAACAATCTTGGATGAAAAAGGTATCGGTACGGGGTTACCGTATCGGTACGGGCTTGTTGAAAAGTCAAGTTTAACTACTTTAAAACATTAAAAACTTTGCATAAAACCTTTTTAAATACCACAAACATATTTTCAAGTTGTTTGGACTTAAAGACATGTTTTAAATTCTTTTCAAATTGTCCAAAACATTTTTCAATTATTATATCAAAACACTTAGTTCTACAATTTTTTTCACCATCAGTGCATATAACATATTATATATATATATATATATATATATATATATAATTTAAGACACTTTTGAAGAAAGAAAAATCAACATTGATTTTAAGTAATCATTAATTAATATTTTTAAATTAAAATATCCATTTCCGGTAGTAACGACTAATCTCTTTAATTATATTGGTTTTTTATTTATTTTATTTTAAGTGTCTAAACTTTTTTTTATCAAAGTATGTGTCTAATATTTTATTTTGTAGCCATTTTGAGGCACGCCTTCGATTTTTGTTTGTCCAATAAATGTGTAACATGTGAGCTTCAGTCACTTTCTTCATTATCCCGTTTGTTTTCTAGGGAAACAAATAGAGACAAAAGGGGGAAATTTTGGGGGAAAAAGGGTTCGCTTTTGAAAAAAATCACAAGACTCAAACCCACTTCAAATTTTGAGAATATGTCAATTTTCAGTGCATGAAAATCAATGAATCTTCATTCTCTTTTTTTTTTGTGAAATACAAACCCTAAGTCCCAAAAAAATTATCTTAAAACACTTTGATTGTAAAAATTCATATATGCAAAAGTGAAATCAAGATCCAATCTCTCAAAAATTAGTCCCAAAATATTTTATTTTTTCTTGTAATGACGGGTTTGGTAAAAAAATGTGTAGTTTGAAAAATTCATAAATGGAAGATAATAATTTTTAACTGATGGCATGAAAATAGTTACGGAATAAAATGTTAAATCACATACTTGGACAAAAAATATTTACGCATCTAAAATAAAAACGATATAGTTTAGACACTTATTTTAAAACAAAACTATTTTTTAACAAATACCTCATTGGATTTAAAAAAATATTTCATTATAACTTTTGCTTGTATGGTAAAATTTATTATTAATTTCCGTAAGTATATACTATTATTTATAAGATATATTCAATAACGTGAGTTAGATTGTCTGGTTGGCCAAACTGTTCATCTTTGTTCCCTCATATTCCCTTAGGTTATGGGTTCTAGACTTAATAAGAGCACTCTCCTTCCTTCCTCTAGAGTCATATTTCCTTTCTACGTAGGATTAAATTAGGTTGGTTTTTAATGAGGCTCAGAATGAAGGCACAAGATATGTATAAATTTATCATGTTTAATAAAATCATCCTTTGCCGAACAAAAAAATATTAAATTGGGTAAATATAACTTTGGGTAAACTACCCGAGTGACCACCGAACTATAGGGGCGTACCTATTTTGACCACTGAACTCGTCAATCAAACCACTAGACTTATTAAATTAACATATTTTGACCACCGCCGTTAAAAAAAATTAACGGAAGGGTAATAGAGGGGTGACGTGATAGTTAACAAAAATTTGTAAAATTACACATTTGGTCCATGTTATTTGCCTATTATATCAATTTGATCCTAATTTTAATTTAATTAAATAAAATGACCAAAACATTTTTACCCAAATATGGGCTTAAGGATGCCCGACGAAGGGGAGGTCCCAGCGGCGGTTCAGTGAACTGAGGGTGAGGTTCTACTTGCGTGTATATGAGGAACACAATGGTGGTGTCAATGTCGCGAATAGACGACAGACGATGATGTAAACGGCCAAAAATAGGGAGGAAACCTTGGGTTTTCGCCGAACCTTTAGGTGTTCTACACAGTAGACGATAGTGTGACATTGCGAGTGGCACATTGGGTTTCGATCGGGGCGTGGCGGCGAATTTGTTGGCGACAACGGTGATAGCCACGAACAGACGGTGACCGAGATCGGAGGTCGGACAGAGCTGGGAAGGTGAAGAGTTTGGGGGAAGAAATATCTGGATATTATTCAGATCTAAGTGGATGCAACTCATATCAATAAGAGTGGTTTGGCGTGTTGGTTAATGACACGTGTCATTATCCGATTGACTGATTAATTTTATTTAATTAAATAAAAATTATGATCAAATTAGTATAATATGTAAATAACAGGGACCAAATGTGTAATTTTACAAAATTTTGTTAACTACCATGTCACCCCTCCTTACTCTTCCGTTAATTTTTTAACGACGGTAGTCAAAATAGATCAATTTAATAAGTTTAGTGATTTTATTGATGGGTTCGATAGTTCAGTGGTAAAAATAGGTACACTCCTAGAGTTCAGTGGTCACTGGGATAGTTTATCGTATAACTTTTACTATCCAACTTTGATATTTATGTGTAATGTAATTCTTTTTTTGCAATCAGGCACCTAAATTTTTTCTTTGGTGCTATTAGTTATCTAACATTTTTTAATTACACATGTTCAATTATGATTGGTTCATTCTTATAATTTTATTGTCATTTAGTTAAGTGAATGATATTTGTTACAAATTCAAAAGTTAAGCGTTAAAATTATAAGTACGAACACATATAATTTTAAAAAATTATTGGGTTAACTACACCAAAAATAAAAGTTGAGTATCCAATTGTACATTTTAAAAGTTAGGTACCTAATTACACTTAAAGAACTGTGTAAACTAAAATTTCATCACTCAACTTTGACCTCATATTTATGTTTTAGCCACTAAACTTTTAAATTTTTTATTTAATCAATAAACTTTCGACTTTCTCTTATTTTAGTCATTCGGACGTTAAATTAGACACAATAAATTGACATGACAACCACAAGTTCTATTGTGGATTACTTTTTGTTGCATTGTAGTCATGTGTCATCCACACCATTTTTTATTTTATATTTTCCCTAAATATGAAAAATTTAACAGTTTCATCCATGTCACGCTAACATCGAAACTGTCATTATTTGGCGTCTTCTCTGACCACTCAAGATATCGATGACTTGCATCATTGTCTTCTACAATTTTATCGTTTTAGTTTTCAAAAAATATCTTTAAAAGTCATGAAACTCAATTCAAAACTCACAAAACCCCAAACTACTTCAATATACAATCTCTACCATTCGATCAACATGAAATTAAGATATATAGTTCGTCTCCTCTTTCTCCACCTCCCCACTTGTGAATCTGAAGAAGATTCTCCATCCTTGATAAATAAAAGGGAATCCAAATTTTTTTTTGTTTTAACAAAATACAATGAAGACTGATGCCCAATCATAACGATGTTATGTGTTTAGCAACAAAATGACCAAAATATGAGCAATTTAAAATTTTGATGATCAAATTAAATTTTTTTAAAGTTCAGTGACCAAAACAAAAATGAGGTGAATGTTGAGTGATGAAATTTGTAGTTTACTCTTAAGAAATAGTCAGTGTCTAATTGCATGTAAAAGTTTTGTGACCATACAATAAAAGAGAAACAACTAAATCAAACAACCCATTAAAAATTATAGATACAAACAAACACACATCGAAGAATAATTACCAACTATGCCACCATAAAAACACATATAACAATAATGGTACATTGACAAACTAGTTTAATTACAACTCAATCGTGACCTATATTTGGTGAGCACATATCAACAATGACATAGCTCATTGAGGGCCCAAGCCCATGTTACAAATTTCAAATATTTAATATCTTTTTGGTATAATAGTAATTTGATCATGTAAAAGATAAATATATAAATTAAAAACATAAGGGTTTACTAAACATTTAATCAAGTAGAGTTTGAATTAAAGAAAGATGGGTTTGTTCCCTAAAATTTTTTGGTTTAACAATAATCTAGGTTCCTATAAGTTTAAATATTATACAAATTAGGACTTCCCCTTGGATTTTAAGTTTACATACTTAATAAGCCTTTATATTTTTTAAAATTCAATATTTTGACCTCTCTTAATATTTGGTTCTGACTCTTTCCCTGCTTATCAATATAAGAAAACCAACTCGATGGTTTAAAGTAGAGATAGATCAATAAAATAACGAAACAAATGCTAACCGAAAAAATGACTCCAAATTCAATCTTAAAAAAAAAGAAGGCAAAACATGTTAGAATAATAGAGAAACCACGCTACAAGGGCAAAATAAAAGCATTTACAATTTTTATTAGAAAAGAAAAAGACTGATTATTAAAACAAAATATCGCAAAGACTTAGAATATGTAAAAAAAACTAAATAAATGAAAAAAGAAAAAGAAGAAAATAATATGTATTATAACAAAACATAAGTGACAATCGCTTGATCAAATGTCGGCAACGCTCTCCTTGAGAAAAAACTATTAGGAAGAAGGCGAAAATAAAAGTAGGAGAATAACAGAGGTTGTGTAGAGGGGAAACAATAATTAAATGTGCATTTAGTAGGGGAAAAGTAATGGCCAAGAATTAAATGGTAAGGCATCTATGTACTACATGCAGACAAAGGCCGATGAAAGATTAAACATAGCATTTACGATGAGTTGTGGACAATTATTTGTGTTATACCTTTTGATATATCTATGAATAGCATGTTCCCATCGCGAGATATATGCGATAATCGAATATCCCACTCACATTCAATATTAAGTTATTTTCGTTCGATTAGATTAATATTTTACAAAAAATTAAAAAAAAATACAATTTTCATTTAAATTTTATTTTTGTTAGGTAGATAGATAATTATATTCCAAGAACAAATATTAGGATTTGAACCTACACAAAATAAAACATCACGAGCATTCTTAACTACTCAGTCAATTAATGAATCTCAATTTTCATTTAAAATTTAACTATAGTTTGAAGTTTTTTTTGTTAGTGTAATAGTTTAATTATTAATAGAATTAGGAGATTTTAGTTATTTTCAACAATTTGAAGAACAATAGTTTGCATTAACTAAAACAGAACAAAAATTAGTGGAACGATCAATATTTTTAAATAAAAATTAGTTGATTCAATGTCACAAAATTAAAATATACGGGATAAAATTTAAATTTTAAAATAGTATATATACTTTTAATATAATTAATTTTTTTTTATCTAAAATCAATTTTAAAAAAAGAAACAAAAGAAAAATGTCTCTGAAAAGAATCGATTCAGGACTAGGCTAATAAATTACATATACTTTACCATTTGAACATATTTAACATTTACCGATAAAAAAGTAATTTTAATTAAAAAATACTTTATTACTAAAAAAGAAAGAATGGTGGACTACAACAGAGGTCACTCAATTATGGGTAACAGGGTAAGGTTATATTTGTGTCACTCAATTATTAAAAATTATATTTGGGTCACTTAATTATGGGTATGGTTACATTTGGGTCACCCAATTATTAAAGGTTACATTTGGGTCACTCAATTATAGGTAACGCTACGTTTGGGTTACCCTTCATATTTAAAAAAAGTACATCAATTTAGTCATTTTTTCTTCCAAATCACTTGTATATTCTCGTTAACATTAGAGTACTTCATTTGAAATCATTAATTAATCTAATACACGAATTGATATACTTTTTTAATATGAAGGGTGACCCAAACGTAACCTTACCCATAATTGACTGACCAAATGTAACATTTAATAATTGGGTGACTCAAATGTAACCTTACCTATAATTGAGTGACCTAAATATAATTTTTAATAATTTGGTGACTCAAATATAATCTTACCTATAATTGAGTGAGTGTAGTATTTATAATGGATTTGCTTGAACAAAAACACATCTCATTAAAAACGCTTTTGAAAAGTGCAGCTAACGTACATTAATCTCCCGATCAACAAAAAAAATTATATTTGATAAATATTTTTTAATAGTTTAAAGGTGATTACAAAATAACCTATGTTTATATATATTTTAATAAATAATTGGTTTTAATTTCTAATTATGTAAGTAAACTTAAAAAATTATGTTTTGATAATAAAGCCGTTTGAATTGATGCAGTATCTATATAAAAAAAAAGTACTTTAATCTTTAATAATAAAAAAAGTACTTTAATCATTGATAATAAAGCCGTTTTGATAATAAATTTCTGTGTATCTATTCACCATAGGCTTCCACCATTGAGTAGGTAAGAACTAATTAATAGTAGCCACGTGTACAGTTTTATATTTTCGGGAAAACAAAATGGAAAAACTAAACTATATTAGTAATCACTGAATTTCTAAGACGCCCCCACTTTAGTCATTGAATTTTTATAACCTGCATTAAAATAATTAAATTCATAATTTACTTTTATTACGATCATTGTCGTTAAAAATACTTATGTGTAGTTTTCTCCCCTCAAAAACCCTAATTTTCCAGAACGACAATCACTATAAATGTTGAGTTTCGATGAACAAAAGTGTCGTCAATCCAATAGTGATAAGACTCCATTTGTCTAGAAGATTAACATAGTTTGATTTCAAGTTGATTCTGACGTTAACAGTAATGAATAAAAAAAGTCTAACTTTTACTTTCTATTGCATCATCGCCTACTTTCATCATCACTTTTGTCGTTGTTCAAAGGTTTTTTTTAGTCGAAAAGATCACCAAACCACTCTTTTTATTTTCTTTCTTTCTTTCAGTTCAAATTCATCGAAAAAACATTCTAATCTCCTCAAATCCCAATTGAAATGAAAAGTTAAAAACTTTTTACTTGTTATTGCCAACCATTAGATCAATTTGAAACTAAACTATGTTAATCTTCTGACCAAACGAATCATTCTCACTATTGAGATATTGACCGATGACCTTTCCGTTCTTTGAAAATTTAGTTTTGGCGGCGGCTGTAAATTTGGAACCTCATGGATTCTTGGAGAAGAAGGCTTTAACATATCACGGCAACATTTATTAACAGAACCTAACAATAGTGACCATAATGAAAGTTAATTAAAAATTTAATGATTTAATGTAAATTTTAAAAGATTGATGATCAAAATGAAAATAACCTAAAAGTTCAATGATTACCAAAAGAGTTTATCCTAACATTTTAAATGTTTAGAACTTTGCCATATTAATCTTTTGAGTTTGGGTTTTATTTTTATTTCCTTCTAATTACTGGTTTTTCAATCTTTTTGTTAGTCTTGTCTTGTCACGGGCTTTCCTTCTTTTGCTCTTTCCAAATGCAGGTTTAAATCTTGAAAGCTCAACCGCGAAGTTACGTCTCGTGGCAGAATTTAACATATTTCGAGGAGCTATTAGGGATAGACGTTAGATTGAGTCGAATCAAATTTTTTTGAGTTATTTGTGTTTGTAAGTCTTATTTTATGATTTAAATTTTATTTAATTTTTTTAAATAGAATCGCGTTTTCGAGTTTCTGTATAAATTTAATTGTACACACACATATATATATATTTATATACCTATGTGTAGCGGTGCACTTATATATTCCTATATGCATATACTTAGGGCTGGGCAGTGCACATATTTATTTCAATTTTAACTGTAACCCCCTCGTCCCGGTCTGGCCGGATGACCGGTCCGAGTGAGCTACACGGGAAAAACCGAGTGAAAACTCCCTAAGGAACTTTCCCTCAGTTAGCAACCCTATATTTTTTTTTCATTTTAATCTTGTCTAGATGAAAATTACATCCTAAGTGATCATACAACGGAACGATATTTACAAAGCAGTTAAACGAACCCAAACTAACATTTAAAAGCCCCTTTTTAAAGTTAAACTGCAGGCGGTATCGATACCCTTAGGGGGGTATCGATACCCCTTGACTAGGTCAACAGGGTTTGGTCAACCTGAGGAGACAGTATCGATACCTCCCTCAAGGGTATCGATACCCTCTCCAAAAGTTGACTTCCCACGGTCAAAGCTAAGACAACGGTATCGATACCCTCGAGGCCGGTATCGATACCGAAATCGACAGTGGCTCCAGTGGCCAAAAAGGTATCGATACTCTCCCTCGAGTATCGATACACGAGGCCTGAAACCAAAGGGCAGTATCGATACCAGTCCAACGGTATCGATACCCCAGCTACGAAAAGGCAGGTTTGAGCTGATTTAAGGCACAATAAGGCCCATAAATCCCTCTCAAACCTCAACCAACACACTAACATCAATCCTAAGGCAAAATCAAACATATAAGCATGCTCTAACATGACATCGATGGCACAAACCATCACAAGATGATACACAAGTCATGCAATCAACTTAGCATCCAAACATAAGCAAGGCATACATACTTGACATTCCAACAAAGGCAATTAGGCATACAAGTCATACATGGATCTCAAGGGTCTTAAAAGGCATAAGGTAAGCATATGAGGTTTGACCCTCTCTAACAAGGCAACCTAAACACCAATAGACATGCCAACACACGCAACATCCATCATAGCATATCATGCATTACAAACCATAATCAAACTAAGACATCAACATAAGGCATTAACAACATGTGGCCAACACAAAGGAGTCTAGATACAAGCTCCTAAAACACGTAGCATTTCCCATTGCTAGACTACTACATTATTTAATTATACCATACTTGAGCAAACTACCACACGCTTGGACGCCCTCATCTTGCTCCTTGCTAACTCCAAGCTAAAGATCTGCATTGTCGGAAAAAGGAGAGCGTAAGCATAAAGCTTAGTGAGCGGAGCTCTAAAACATAACTACGACAATGCAGGGTTCAAAGCTTTCTTTAAAAATAAAGGTCAACGCATACAAATCATCCAACTACCTAATCCTTCTACTAACATACGAGTTCAACCAAGGGTCAACAACATAGGCATTTATCATAGCATTACACCTCATAGTATGCATAAAGGTATGATCTTAGATTAAGGCAAACCATAAAAGAGATTGATATAGTGAGATACACATGAACAACACATGGTATGCACAAGCATAACCAAACACCCACGGTGGGACTACACATCACCGTTTCGACTAGTAGTTTTCCAATGGGACTACACATCAAAGTACTCTTCTACTAGTCACTACCGGTGGGACTACACATCACCGGAGTCTTATACCACTTGCTACCGGCGGGACTACACATCACCGAAGCAACGACAACCATCACGTGAGGTTCGACACCAACCATGCAACACGATGCACAATTACTACCATACGACATGTACTCACTATATCATGCACAACCAAATCAAGATGTGACAAAAATCACAATTAGGCATCACTTACTACTTGGAATCTTACCAAACCACAAATGGTCTTACTCACCATTTTCGTGCACAACTTGCACCAACTTACTCACACCTTACAAGGCATATCAACATCCACATTATTACCATCATACATGAGCAACGATATAATGAATAGCAACAAGCTTCTTCCCAAAGTATTGGAATTTCATACATAACTAAATATCATTTCAAGCAATGAAAAACAAATGGTAAAAGGAGAAATTAAAGAGGAAATTCACAACAACTTACTCTTGAGTTTAATTCACTTTCAAGCCAAATCTAAATTCTTTCAAAACCATCTTTGAACCAAAACCTTACTTGAAAACATTTTCACCTCCACATGCTAGAACCAACCTTTGAAATCAATTTAAAACATTAACCACTCACCTCATTTCCTTAAGCAAAACAAGCAAAGCCGAAACAAGCCTCCTCACTTCCGGATTCGATCCCAAAGCTTTACCAACGCAAATCCTTGCTTCTCATCGCCTCAACACAAGTAAATTAACCTCAAATCAGTCCACAAACAATATAGCAAACCCGAAATACAAATTCAAACTTCAAACACTTATTCTTCGAACCAAGAACAACCCCAAAAAGCCATTTCCGAGCAGCCCTTTAGCACAGTCCAAAACCGATGATTCCAACTCTTTTAACACACCTAATAGCTTCCAAAACAACCCCTAACTATCATACAACCATCAGCCCTCACTTTCCAACATAAAACAGCCCTAAAACTCACTTCTAAACCCTCCTAAAACCCCATTGAAACACAAATCCGAAAATCATTACAAAACCTTGTAAAAATTTGGTATGTTGGACCTTTTGGACAACAAATGACTCATCTAACATCACCAAATCAAAAGCTCAACTTAAAGTTAACAAAGTTAACATTTTTAATTCAAAACTCAAAAACCTCAAAATACAAAATCAAGGGTTTTAATGAAAACTAAAGGTATAGACATGTAGAGGAAAGTGAGGACAAGTTAGAAACGTTTTTACCTTTCAAAAATCACCAAGGATAAATGTGTATGGTGATGGAATAGTAGAGAGGGTGAGGGGGCTCTATTTCACGTTGGTGGAGAAGAAGATGAATAGGGGAGTTGGGTTTTTCTCTTTTAATTGTTTTGTTTCATCTTAAAGGTCAAAAAGCCATTTTGCCCTTAATGAAGGGAGACATTTACAAGGGTGGGAATCCATGACTATTGGGTTTAAATCAAAATAGGCCCAACACAATTTATTTTGAAAGCAAAACCCGAACATTGTTTTAATTATAAAACCGAGCCCAAATAATATTAAAATATTATTTTCATCTAACCCCTAAACCCGGGTGTTACATTAACGGTTTTCTATATGTATATACGATATACATATATATTTCTTCATATTTTTCACATGTGATATACATATATCATGCAGAATTGATAGACTCGATTCAAATATGGAAACTGATAAACTAATTACTTAAAATTTCGAGTTATTCGAATTTCTATTTCATAACTCAAACTTTAGTTGAAATTATTTTTGAGTCGAGTTTATGACATTACGAGTCGAGTCAAAACGAGTCAATTTTTTCCTCCTCAAGTCAAATCAAATAATTCAATTTTTCGAGTCGAATCAGATTTTTTTCAACTATAAGAGCTATCACATCATTAAATAAAATTAAAATTTAAAGTAGCAATTTCTCCAAAAAATTTTTAAATATTGAATTGAATATTCTTTAAATAGCAATTTCAGATTATAAAGGATTTATATCACGAAAAAATATTTAAATATATTATTCCATTCGTTCCACTAAAATTATTATATGTTGATATTTTGTAATCAAATTTTTTAATTTTGACTTTTTATAATTTAAATTTATTATTAATAAAAATATGAAAAAATATATTTTAAAAACTTTCAATCAAGTAGTTTTTAAATATATATTTTATAAATTTTAATTAATTAAAATATTTAAATAAATTATAGTCAAAGTAAAGGATGAGTCTACCACGTTCGACGAGTACCGTTGAACACTACTAACGATGAACACTGTTGAGCGCCATTAAATTAATTAATAAAGATTAAAAATATTAAGGACTAAATATATAATTATAAATTATTTAAAATAAAATATTACTTAAATTATATATATATATATATATATTTTCTTAATTTTTAAAAAATAATTGGATCAAATATCAACCACTAAAATTGAAACCCTAAACAAACTGAAACCCAAAACTTGAAACCCCAAAACCCAAACATAATATTTGAATTTAGGGTTTAGTGTTTACAATTTAGTGTTTTTGGTTTTACGTGTTAATGTTTAGGGTTTAGGTTTTATAATTTAGGGTTTAGGGTTTATAGTTTAGGGTTTAGGATTTTATTTTTAAATGGACTAAGGTTGATATTTGATCCAATTTTTTAAAAAAAATATTAAAAAAATATTATATATATAGAAAATAGTTTAATTAATATTTTTATTTTAAATATTTTACCTTTAGATTTTTAAATATTTTATAATTATACGTTGAGTCCTTCAAATTTGTTAATCTTTATAGATTAATTTAATGGTACTCGGCGGTGCTCGTCGTTAGTAGTACTCAGTGGTGCTCGCCGTCCATTTTATATAAACTATACCGATAGTCACTGAATTTTTTAAAGTGTTTTTATTTTTGTCATCAAATTCTTAAAACTTGCGTTACAATTACTTAAGTTTTAATTCATTTTCAATACAATAATTGCTGTTGAAAATTTTGTTAGTCTTACTCTTCCAATTTTTTTTAAGAATTGATAACAAGTCACAAAAGGTTGATTTTCTAATGAATGGAGCGGTCGTTGTTCAATCACAATAATAAAAAGACTTCATTTGACCAGAAGATTAATATAGTTTGGTTTCGATTATTGAAATTAATGATAAGAAAATTTTAACTTTTAGTTTCGATTGAGATTTGATTGATATTTGAGACGTTTGAGATGTTTTTGATGTGTTTGAACTGATGGAAAGAAGATAAAAAAAAGGGGAATAACGTGGTTATTTTTTTACGGGAGAAACCACCAAATGACGACGAAAGGAGACGACAATTCATAAAAACTAAAACTTTATGATCCACAAGTAATTATTGTCGAATCAACCTAAAATCAAACTATGTTAATCTTCTGGTCAAATGAAATTTTTTCGCCGTTGAAATTGACCGATGATTGCTCTATTCATTGAAAAACCAGCCTTTTGCGGTGGCTATCAATTCTTAAAATTAAAGATTTTGGGAAGAAAACTTTAACGATAATTACCGTAATGAAAACAAATTAAAAGTTTAGTGATTAAAATGTAAGTTTTTAAATTTTGTGACAGAAGTGAAAGTAGCTTGAAAGTTCAATGACTACCCGCTGAATTTCCCATGTATATTTTCCTTATGTTTATTGGTTCGAGGTGTCTCGCTTCATCAACACTGTACCGGCAAGAAAACCAACATACTGCTCGAAATGAAACCTCGCCCTTTTACTTTTGAATAAAATAATAAAAATCCAAATGTTTTGTTTTATTATTACCCTTCCACTTCTCTCTCAACAACATCCCTTTAATCAACCCTAAGCTTTTTTCTTCTTATTTTAAAATCAAAATCCACATTAGAAATTTGATTGAACTTGATTTGTTGAAGATTTTCACTACCCATTCTAGCTAGGTTAGTATCTATTACATACGAAATGGATGTATGATTTTATGTTATGAGTGTAATTTTTTTAAAAATTATATTAGAAGTTTAGAAATGCGAAATAATTATTTTTTTAGAAAAATATAAATAAATTACATAATTCATATTTGGGTAAATTATGAGAATCAATATTGGACTTTACTCTTAAATCTATTTTTGTCATTAAAGTTTCACAACGCTCAATTTACTCACTGAAGTTTAGACATTATACGTTTTTGTCACTAAAGTTTAGACATTAAGCGTTTTTGTCACTCTTAAACCCCAAACGATTGTAGATGGTGGTTGTTCGGTCACAAATTTCACCAGTCACTTTGTCTCGATCTTCTAAGTCTGAATTCGACTTCTAATTTTTTCGGAAAGTGCTCAAAAGTTCACGAGTAGACCAAAAACCTTTTGGTTTCTCTCTCGTCGATCTCCCTTCTCCGCCGCCGGATGGAGTCGTATCTCAGTATGTTGCTTCTTTTGTGCCGATGAAATTTTCCGCTGTTCGGATCTTAAAGAAGCTCTTTCGTTTGCCAGTAAATAGACGTCGTCAAAAAGTTAACAAAGGAGTGACAAAAACTGCTCAATGTCTAAACTTTAGTAGGTAAATTGAACGTTTTAAAACTTCAGTAAATACGATGGATATGATAGTCAAGTTTAGTAATGAATTATATAATTTACCCTATAAAAATTTAAAATTTTCAAATAGTGCAATCCCCTTGCAACACTCTCTCGGCCGGTCCATCGTGACTACATATTTTATCTTGTTTCATCTCCATTTCAGCTCCCTCCATATACAATATTCAAAGCTTTATAGTATGAAAAATTAGACCTGCTTATTTGATATATGGATATGTGTATATACACGCCCACGTATAACCCGAATTCGTCTTGAGTTAAGCTAGTCGATGAATATATAAAATGAGGTAAAATTGAAGATTTGTGGGTAATTTTATTGTACAAGAATTATGGTCACCCTTATGTTCATTGGGTACGGAAGATGAGTGTTTGGAAATTTGTTTTGTATGGAAGGTTGCTATACCTCCGCTAGAATTTCTCTATTTTTATTGGTGTCTTTATTTATGTCTCTATACTAGAAATTAGGTTTAGGGTTTATGGTTAGGATTTAAGGGATTTAGAGTAGATTAGGTAAAATTATGTCTCTATACCAGAGCCAATTGGTTGTAAGGGTGTTCTTAGGAACTCCAATGGTAATATTTTAGGACCATCGAGTGTTATTGATTCTAATGAAGCAGAGCTCAATTATATTCATTACACTTTGTCGTTGGTGGAGTGGTGAGTAAATTACTTAATTATTGAAGTGGATTCTATTTCTAGGTATACGGATGGAGTCAGAATATTAATTTGATAGAGATAAAGTATATATATTTTGAAAATGAGACAATTCATAAGTAATCCATAAATTTCTCAAATGCCAAACTGAAATTGATCCAACATTTTGGTTTTATGTGATGTAATTGTGTATGCCGAGGCTGTTGATTTCGTGTCTTTCCGGTCTTATGTAGGCTTTCATGCCTTTTATTAATAAAGATAGATTTTTCTCACAAAAAAATGTATTTTAATTTCTTGTACTTTAATAAAGTTTATGATTTAATTTCTGTACTTAAAAACTTAATAGTTATAGCCTCTATCTTTTTAAAATAATTTATTTGATAAATTTACACAAACTTTTAATTATAATTTTAAAAATTAACTTACAATTAAATTATCAACAACATTTTTATTCAACATAAGGAGAATGAATAAAAGGGTAAAAAAACTGACCGGTAGATGAAGACTTTCAAAAACCACAAAAAGCAAAATTCGTGAGAGAATGGCCTTCTTCAGTCAATTTCGTGGTCCACAAGCTGTCATCGAGCCCCCGCGAAAACATTAAAAACATGTTGTGAAATTGGCTTTCATTCAGGTGGAAGAATTTGTCAAAGCCGACAAACTGCCATCTCCTATTTATGCATTACACCCTCCACACACCAAACTCCTGCAACACACAGCCAATTAAGTTAATGCGTTTGAACGTATGGCAGTGAAAAACATGTGGCTTAAGTTTAGAACACTGTAATAACCAATGGTCACTTCGTTTTCTGCAATTTGACAACTAGAGGGTGTTGAAGAACAATCAGCTTTGTTTTGCCCTCTAATTCCGATGGGCTTTTCTAAAAACAGGCGGCTTAAAAACAGACTAAATACAAACCAGCATCGATACCCCTTGGTAAAATAGCATATTAAAAAAGGTATATACCTTTTTTTCTTACAAAATTGTTACAATTTGTGTATATTTTTGTACTCATTTGTGTATATGCACATTGTGTAATATTTTTGTGTACGTACACATTTTGTATAACAAATGTACCATTTTTTTCATGTCTGCCAAACCATCATCGATACCACCTTTAGGTAGTATCGATGCCTCTTGTTATTATTGTACCAAATTGTGTTTCCTTGTAACAAGTTGTGTACATACACATTTTGTATACCAGCATCGATACCACCTAAAGGTGGTATGGATGCCCCTTGGTGAAATAGCGTAATAAAAAATGTATGTACCTTTTGTGTTACAAACTTGTAAAGATTTATGTACATTATTTGTAATAAATATGTACCGCTTTTTTATCCAGTAAATAGTGCATCTTTGTAATAAAAATGTATATGCATTATTCTATTACAAAATTGTACCAATTTGTATACCGCTTCATGTACAATTTGTGTACCGCTTTTTTACATCTGCTGTTTTTTAGCCTGTATTTAAAAGTTTGTCCCTAGAATCCCTCAATTCCGATCATGTTTCCCAAGTCTATAAGTCAGGATTCTGTAACCTTGACTGATTTATTTGGTTTCAATGGCACTCATAAGAGAACACTAGTAATAGTATAGTAATCATTTTAGATGCGATGGGGATATTTTTTAAGCAACCAAAAGTATTGAAAGAGAAGAAATTACCTACTTAATCGTAAATCGCGTGAAAAATAAATCGTAACCCTTAATCAAAATAACTGTTAAATTTTACCAATTAATTAATCTATCGTTAAAGTTAAACAGTTTTGGTTAACCAATCGATACATTAATGGTTAATATTAACCGTTTGGTTAACTGTTATGAAATTATTTAGACATAAAATAAAGTTTGTGATTAGAATTTTTTTATTAAATAAATTTTTTTTCTAAAAATTTTAATATACATATTTATTGGTTTTATTATTCTCAAAAGAATTAGTGAAATGTGAATTTTTTTTTAATAAGTTATATAGGTTAACCTGTAACCAAACAGTTAAGTAGCGGTTAACTGTTTAAAACTTTAATGGTTAACTTTTTCTTAATGGTTAGTTTACGATTTAATATCCGCTATAACAGTTAACCAACCGTTTATGCTAAATGGTACAATTAACATACAATGAACACCCCTACTTAATTGATTCAACAACATACATTTGATGATGAATAGAAATCCTCACTCATTTTTTGTGTCTCTATTTATGTCTCAACACTAAGAATGTTGGTTTAAATTTTAGGGCACATAATGTGTTTTTTGGGTTTAAGATTTAAAATTTAAAGTTAGGAATTATGATTTAATTTTTTAATGTTGAGATATAAAAATAAAAGTAAAAGGTAAAAGATTTTTTTTTCTCGACGCGTTTTCTTCCTAGCTACCGCCTTCCTGCTTGGGGGTTGAAGAACAATCTTGATTGCAGTGTCGGAAACGGACTCGACTTTACGAAAAAATTGACAAATATCAAAGTGGTAAAAAATGTAGTGCGAAATTTAGTACTAAGCTAAAATATTACGGTAATTGTTTTGAATTTGATGAATCTCAATAAATTCATCAAAGGAGTTTCTTCATACTCTTGCAGTTGGTCATTACTCTAACATATTATTATAAGGTATCTTTTTCTTCTAAATTAGAATTATGAAGGTTTTTAATGAGGCTCATGATAATATTTGATGTGTATGATTTATACTCAATAAAATTATACCGTTTTTTGATAAAAAAATTAAAAATTTGGGATCTAACGATCGTTGTTGATGGTGACCGACGACAGTGATGAGCAATAGCTGACAGTTGGTGTGAGCGATGACCGGAGGCGGGAGATTTACCTAAAGTTTAAGGGTTAAATTGATATTTTATCTAAAATTTATAGGTTAAAGTGATATTTCATCTTAAGTTTACGAGTAACATTAAAAGTAAGTAGATCTTTTTGGAGCAAGCACATTTACCCGATTGGCTAAGTTGCTCATTTTTGTTCCCTCGTATTTCCTTAGGTCGTGAGTTCTAGACTCAATAGAAGCACTCCCTTCCTTCTTCTAGAGTCCCCTTCCGATAACGTAAGTGCTCAAAATGTAAATTTTGTAAAATCGGTAATTGAAATCAAACAACCTAATAACGTAAATGCTCAAAATGTAAATTTTGTAAAATCGGTAATTGAAATCAAACAACCTAAAAACAAAAGGGACCAACCATGTGACCAAAAACATAAAAAAGTTTGTTGCAATACCATATATGACCCCATTGATTTTCTATAAATTGCATGCATTGTTTGAGATCTTCACACAGCCAACTCAAGCTGGTTAGCAATGGCTTCCACTCTGAATTCCCCTTCTTCCCTCTTCACCCTTCCCATTTCCTCCATTCAAACTCCATTCCTTCCCAAGACACCTCAACTTGGAAAGAAAAAGCCTTTCAACTTCGTCTCTAAAAGAGCAGTGTCGTGCAAAGCCAACAATAGGAAACAAAACAACGATGATTCTTCTTCTTCCCTGGGCAGCTTCGACCGAAGGGATGTCCTTCTCGGCCTGGGAAGTCTGTATGGGGCAACCAACCTTGTTTCAGACCCATTTGCATTGGCAGCCCCAATCTACGCCCCTGACCTGTCTCAGTGTGGTGATGCAACCGTTCCATTGAAAAAATCACCCGGCACCAAACTCCATTCCTTCCCAAGACACCTCAACTTGGAAAGAAAAAGCCTTTCAACTTCGTCTCTAAAAGAGCAGTGTCGTGCAAAGCCAACAATAGGAAACAAAACAACGATGATTCTTCTTCTTCCCTGGGCAGCTTCGACCGAAGGGATGTCCTTCTCGGCCTGGGAAGTCTGTATGGGGCAACCAACCTTGTTTCAGACCCATTTGCATTGGCAGCCCCAATCTACGCCCCTGACCTGTCTCAGTGTGGTGATGCAACCGTTCCATTGAAAAAATCACCCGGCACCAACGTTAGTGTCCATTGCTGCCCACCGATATCGACCAACATCATCGATTTCAAGCCTCCTGAGTTTACCAAGATACGCAGCAGGCCGGCGGCACATTTGGTTGACGCCGAGTACGTGGAGAAGTTTCAAGAGGCAATCAGGCGGATGAAAGCTCTCGACGAGAAAGATCCACGTAACTTCACGCAACAAGCCAAGGTGCACTGTGCGTATTGCAACTCGGCTTACGAGCAGATGGGGTTCCCTAGTCAAGACCTTCAAGTTCACAACTCTTGGCTCTTTTTCCCCTTCCACAGGCTCTATCTCTACTTCTACGAGAGGATCCTGGGCAAGTTGATCGGTGATCCAGACTTCGCGTTGCCCTTCTGGAACTGGGATTCTCCCAAAGGCATGACTATCCCTGCAATGTATGCAGATTCAACCTCTTCAGTCTACGACGCAAAGCGGAACGCCAGCCACCAGCCGCCTGTTTTGGTTTATCTGGATTACAGCAGCGACAAAAACCTATCCAAGGAAGAAATGATAAAGGCTAATCTCTGTGTGATGTATAGGCAGATGGTGAAAGGGAGCAAGACCAAAACTCTTTTCCATGGAAAAGAGTACCGCATGGGTTATGCTCCCGACCCGGGAGCCGGTACCATTGAGAACGGAATTCACCTCTCCGTTCACAAGTGGGTTGGTGACCCGACCCAACCCTTGAAGGAAGACATGGGGAACTTTTATTCTGCTGGTTATGACCCCTTGTTCTACGCTCATCACGCCAATCTTGACCGGATGTGGAACCTTTGGAAGACCAAGTTACCGAAGCAGAATACTGATTTCACTGACGCAGACTGGCTCGATTCTTCGTTTCTTTTCTACGATGAGAATGCAAACCTGGTTCGTGTTAGGGTTCGTGATTGCATTGACAGTAAAAACTTGGGGTATGATTATCAAAGCGTCAATATTCCATGGCTTGAAAGCAAGCCAACTCCTCTTGCTAAAACCAAACTCGTCGCTCACCGTCACAGTCCTGGTCAAGCAATAGCAGCTGAAGCAAACAATATCATTGCTACCAGCACTGCGTTCCCCATAGTCTTGGACAAGCCTGTGCGCGTCGAGGTTCCCAGGCAGAAGAAATCGACAACTGTTGACGACGACGAGGAAGAAGTTCTGATTCTCCAAAACATTCAGCTTGACCGAGATTCGTCGGTGAAATTCGATGTGTGCATTAACATCATGGATGCCGATACCCCAGTAGGACCGGGAGATTCAGAGTTCGTCGGGAGCTATACGAATATACCTCATGGCCATCACCACCAAGGTTCCAAGCTTAACACTTACTTGTCTTTCCCAATCTCTGATGCATTGGATGAGTTAGATCTTGAAAATGAAGCCAAGATTGTGGTGACTTTGCTGCCTAAAGAAGGGGAGGGTCTCGTTTCCATTGGTAACATTAAGATCGACCGCATTCGCGACTGATCAGTCCTCGCTTCTTCTCCTGTTCGTGTTGTTGGATCGGATTGATGGGTTCATCAGTTTGTTTCTCATGTTTTACGTGTCTTTTAAATTACAAATAACGCGTCTATAGTATGACCATGCATGGAATCCTTTGTCTGTGATGTTCTTTGCAATGAAATTACCTGTTGGATCTTATGTTTGGGGATATTAATTCCCAGACATGGTTAATTATTATGAACTGAAAGTATTGCAATTTTAGATTGTTTTGACAATTGTTATGATCTTTGCTAAATAATCTCTCCGCTCATCATTTGAAGGTGACGTTCGAAAACAGTAGTTAATATAAGTATAAATAATAAGATAAAATATTATTATTTAAACGAATAGTACAAAAATAAGAATGTACGCCAATATATATAAATCAAACCTATTTGAAATCAAAAGAAACGTGTTGAGGCTACACGAATGCAGTTTCCTTAAGACAGATTTTCAGCCACTCCTATGGTGCTCAAGTTCATTGGTCGTCTGTCTCCTAGGATACAACAACATAAGATCAGCCACAGTTGCACTACTATGGAGATCACGAACTAACCATTGCATTTGCCTATCACCGAAAATCACTTGTAAAATCCACAGAGTAAAACAATAAAAAATTTCTGTGATTTTTAGTTATGTAAAACTTAGAAGGCTTACTCCCTATTTATAGGAGTGTCGCGAGGGTATAAGTGGAAATTTGACCTAATTGAACATTTAATATTGAGAATCAATTGATTATTCTTATAAAGCAATTTCCAAAATTATTATCTGAATTAAAGGTAACTTCCAATATTTACCCTTTTAATTCCAAGATAAAATTTGGTAAATTTATGCTTTTATTTGAGAAAAATTCATTTCAAATTTGGGTCAAAATATCTGCAAGCCCACGAAGGACCAGACTGGTTCAGACATTTGCGTTACCCACGTCGTGCACGTCTGCACATTTACGAACCAACAATTGGTTCTACATTTTCCTCAACAACATTTGAATCAATTTCTTATTCAAAGCTCCAAAATTATCGAATTTTTCCAACAATCTCCCACATGAATGAAATTGATTTAATCAAAAACATTTTGACTCGATGCGATGATAGATTTTACGATCGATAGCTGCATAGGATAGGTAGGTGTCCACCCTTGAACATTCCCTTGTGAAAGTATATTTACTTTACTAACTGACCAACAGACGTAGTTTCCTTGAACTGTTCTGTCGTTTGTGTAAACGATGATATACTTCACACAACTACCTCTCTGACAAGAGTATTAGTTCTCGTGGGTATGTCCATATGGCCGCGGACATCGCCTGGTTCTGCAAGAGTTTGAAAGAACAATGCCCAATAGTCTCATTGAAATGGCCCCACTTCACTCTCACATAGGTGACTTATGTTGCTTGACTCACCAAAGCACACGGTGGCCATTAAAAGCATTTCTTAGCCTAAACCACTTTGATCATTGTTTACATCATAGGAATGGACTTGGGGATAAGAGCCCCTGCAGTGACCGCATAAGTCTATGCAATTAGGTTGTCCCTTTGAACCTAGATCTTGGGATCTCCAATCAACTAGGTAGGGTTTTCCTTCACATAGCACCTTAAATTTACATGGGCTTTAGTCTCACTCCTTTCGATTTTTTTTGAACTTGAACTCGATTTAACCGTTTGGTTAGTGGATCCACAACGTGATCCTTTGATTTCAAAAAATCAATAGAGATAACTTCATTTGAGATCAGTTGTCTAACGGTATTATGTCGATGACGCACATGTCTCGACTTACCATTATACACAAAGCTCTATGCTCTACCAATTTTTGCTTGGTCATCACAATGTATGCACATTATGGGCAATGACTTTGGCCATTCAGGAATATGCTCTAAGAAATTTCTGAAGCCATTTGACTTATTCTCCATACTTGTTTAGAGCTATAAACTCAAATTTCATTGTGATTCTGGTTATAACCGTTTGTCTTGAGGATTTTAATGACACAGTTCTTTCTCCCAAAGTGAAGACATATCCACTTGTGCCTTTGATATCTTGAATATCAGATATCCAATCGCATCGGAATATCCTTCTAAATAGTAGGATCTCTGGAATAATGCAATTCATAATTCCGAGTATATCTAAGATATCTTAGTACCCTCACAATCTCTTTCCAGTGGTTTTCACTCAGATTGCTTGTGAATCAGCTTAAACTGCTCACAATAAAAGCAATATCTCATCTAGTGCAACTCATGAGTTACATTAAACTGCCGATGACCCTTGCATATTCCACTTGGTCAACACTTTGGTCTTTGTTCTTGGACAAATGTTGGCATGTATTTATTGGAGTTCTAGCTATGCTGGAAACATCCTTGTCAATCTTCTCTTGTCCACGCAGTGTGACTACATCAATATGAGACCTTCAAATGACCATTTGATTTGGATGCCCAAAGTCAAATATGTCAATCTCATATTTTTCATGTCAATCTCGAATTTGACAAGTCTTTGGTACGTTTACCATTTCACTGTTACTTCCAACATGGAATAATATATCAAATATTAGTGGCTTTGACATATACACATTTGTCACACTCATTTGAAGTCGTTTGTCATCATGACATTACCGAACTTATCATTTCTTTACTTTGCTGCTTGTTTAAGTTTCTACAAGGACTTCACCAATCTACAGACTTTCCTTTCTTGACTTGAAACTACATGACCCTCAGGTTGTTCCATGTATATTTTTCATCAAGATCTCCATTTAGGAAAGCTGTTTTAACATCTATTTGATGTACTTCTAGATATCGCAAAGCCACAATTGTAAGTATCATTCTTATGGAGGTTATCCTTGATACAAGAGAGTAACTATCGGAATAGTCAAGGTCTTCCCTTTATCAGTAACCTTTTATTATCAATATGGCTTTGTACTTATCAATTGTTCCATCTGCTTTCATTTTCCGTTTGAAAATTCATTTAGAACTCAATGGTTTAATTCCCGGAGGAAAATCCACTAATTCCCACATATAGTTTTGCATGATGGAATCGATTTCACTCTTAATGGAATCCTTCCATAAGGTGCATTCAGATAAACATATAACATCATTATACGTTTGAGATTCAACCTTTAGCATAAAGGTTAAGAAATCATATTCAAAGGTTTTTTCTACCCTTGCTCGTTTGCTCCTTCTTGGCTCTATTTCAATTTCAGCCTCTCGTTGATTCACTTGGAATCATTTCATCTAAAGTTTGTTTTGTTGAACTTTGATCAAGTTCCCTAAAGAATAAAGAATGATGCATTCTTTGATTCCTTTATCGCATTCTTGTGAATCTCAGGATTCTTTGATTCATACACAAGAAATCGATAAGCATTGTTATGTCCAGCATAACTAATAAAAATACGATTCACACTTTTTGGATATATTTTCATTTGTTTTAGTAATGGAGCCATTACCTTGGCAAGACACCCCCACATTTTCAAGTTGTTATAGGAATGTTTAATTACCTTCAATAACTCATATGGTGTCTTGTTTCTTTTGTTGTGGAAAACCTTATTTAATTAGTTAATTTAAAAACTTCCCTCACATGTTAGGCACATTATGGTACCAACGTTACTCATATAGAGATTCTCTCCATCTTAATCCTTTAATTAAGTTTGGGTTTCAACATCGTGCTTATAGAGAACAATTTTCTCTATAGCTTCATCTTTGCTTTTAAGCAAATATATGTATTCCTTCAACCAATATGTTGTCATATCAATTGTTATGCCAATAACATTGCCATCGTTTGGAAATCTATAGTCCGAAGACTTGTTCCTCATCTTATAGCAATTGAAGCATTTTCTGTAAAATTCTGATTCTTGAACACACCGCCTATTTCGTGATTTCAAGACATTTTTGTCTTCCACTACGTTTGTCATGGTAATATTTGTTTTAGCAATATTTATCGTAGTAACATTTGAAGGTGGTAATAATATTTACCTTATCCTCTCTAATCATACGAGGATCATCCTTCAGATATTTGACCAGGTTTATCATGGTCAAATATACAATATCTTTTGTTGCCATGTTTGAAATTCTTTCCAATGAATCCAAAACCAAAACATTATGAATCTATTAAACGTCAGGAATTTAGTCAGAGACTAAAACCATAAACAAACATAATTTCTAACTTTTGTTAGACGACAAAGATTTAGTAAACTAAATGCCAAACAAAAATTCACACGGTATTAATAGAAATGACAATAATAAACAATGCATGTAACACCCAGGTTTAGGGTCAGGAGTTGAGTGTGTGAGTCGGGTTCGAGTTGTTGGACTCGTTTTAATTAAATTAGATCTTGGTTTTATTTTTAAAAGGATTTGAATTTCATTAATAGCAAAACTGTAAATTTTTAAAAGAAAGGAAAAATGATGAGTAAAGAGCCTTTTGAAACAAAAAAATATATGCCCATCTTCTTCATTAGCTTTCTTTTCCACGACATAAACCTCTAAAAAAACCAAATACTATTCCATTCGATTCCTTCATCATTTCAAGTGATTTCATCGAGGTAAGCACATTTTTGACTTCTCTTCTCTATTCCGAACACATTCATGGTTTTAGTTTTTAGAAAACATCATTGCTGGGAATTTCAAGTTTTTAAAGTTTTAAAGAAAATGATGAAACTTTAATGGCTTTTCCATTTTTTTTTATATGTAGAGTTAGGTTATGATCTAATCTTGCCTTAAGGTACATTATATCTCAAAAGGGTGTGTTTTTATTAAGAATCTCGAAATGGGTTTTCATGGGTATTCTTAAAGGATCAAAACTTGTGTTTTGGTGTGGTTTTGTGAAAGAGAGTTAGGCTGGGGTTATAGTGATATTATAAGGTTGTTTTGAAGGTGTTTTGAGTGTTGGAATCATTGGTTTTCTGCTGGGTTGTTGGGGAGTACGAAAATGGAATTCTTGGTGTTGGCTTTGGTTTGAAATTGTAAGAATTTGGCTTGTGGTTGTGGTTTGGAGTTGTGACAGTGTTTTGTGATTATTTGGTTGAGTAATGTATTGTTTTTGATTGGTTAGAATCAAGGGAAACCGTTGGAGAGGCTTCGGGCACGATTCTGGGGAATTTGGAGACTTTAGATCGGTGTTTCTGCTTCCGGTTGGGTTTTATCGGTGAGTGGAAATGTTTTGAACTTGTTTTGATTTTGAAATGGGTCATTGGGGTTTGGGTGGAGCATTGAGGGCTAACCTAAACTCAAGTGTAAGTTTACTAATCCTACCTTGATGGTTAAGTGATGGTGTGTGAATAATTGTTGTGATATGGTGTGCATTGTGGATTGCTTTTACTTCCGTTTGATGTTGTTGTGTAGTCGTTTTTGGGGTTGAGCCTCACGTGATGGTTGTCGTTACTACGGTGATGTGTGGTCCCACTAGTAGTGACTAGTAGAAGAGTACGGTGTTGTGTGATCCCATCGGAAAACTACTAGTCGAACGGTGATGTGTGGTCCCACTGTGTTTTGGTTGTGCTTGTGCAAACCATGTAATTGTGTTGTTTGTGCCACCTTTCATGCATTTAAATGGTTTACTTTTCGATTAAGAAATGTGTTTTGAAAACTGCATTGTTGATGAGTTTTTAGAGCTTCACTCACTAAGCTTTCAAGCTTACGTTCTCCTTTTTTATAACATGCAGATCGTTAGAGTTTTAGAAGGCAACTGGGCAATGGAGGAGCTTTTTGGAGTTCTTGAGTAACTCAAGTATGGTTTAAGTTTTTGTAATAATGCCTAAACAATGAGGGTATTAGACTTGTATGGAGTTGGTGTTCAACTCCTTAGTTGGCTGGTTGATGTTCTAGCATGTTTGGATTGTTGATGTTATGTGTTTGTATGAGCATTGTTAGACTCATATGTGTTGATTTTGATGTTAATGCCTTTGATGTGGTTTGTAAACTATGATTACGATGTTGCTTAAATTCTTTTTGTTTGAGGGCTTATAATCATGTTCCATGAATGTTCATGTGTTGTTTGAGAGCATGGTTTGTTAACCTTTCTTGTAGATGTATGTATCTTTTGGCTAGTTAGACCCTTATTGTATGTATGGAATGCAAGTTTCCCTTAAGTATGGTTGTCTTGGTGTTGATGCTCTGTTGTTTGTTTAAATTGTGCCGTAAGCTTATTCATGGTTGCCTAGTGTTGTATGAGAGTTGGTATGCTGTTAGTCGAGTCGTTAAATGCATCTAGAGTTCAGTCCTTGTGCGTTTTGCAGCTAAATTGAGTCTTCCAGTGCAGGGCGTATCGATACGCCCAAGGGCTGTATCGATACGGTCCTACACTTTGGGGCTTAGTTTAAGCTTAGCGTACCAGTACACGGGGGTGTATCGATACGCCAAAAGCTCTCTGGAAATCTGAGAAATTGACGAGATTTTGGTGTATCGGTACGGGTCTTGGGTGTATCGGTACAATTTTTATCGTTTGACCGTGAGAAGTTGACCGTTGAGGGCGTATCGGTACGGTCAACCAGTGTACCGATACGGTCTCCCTAGGCTGACGTTGGGTTGTTGACCAAGTCAAGGCGTATCGATACGGTCTCCTAGCGTATCGATACGGCCTATTGTAAAGGCTAAAATGGACTGTTTGAATTGCTTGTTTGTATGCTTTGTATCGTTTCGTTGTCTTTCCGTTGTCGTATCTCACATAGGATGTATTTAAGCATTTAGACAAGATAAGGTTTAAAAGAAATTTTCTGGGGTTGCTAATCGAATGGTTGCCTTAACGGGTTTCATTTCGATTTTCCCCGTGTAGCCTACTCGGATCGGTCAGTCGTCCAGACCGGGACGAGGGGGTTACAGTGCACCAGGTATGTAACTTATGAAAGAGAGGTGGTGCACTAGGCACGCTTAAATACTAGGTCTCTCAAGGAACCAATCCTAGACATGCACTTTCAAGTTGTCTTTCAATAATCCGTTTATGACCCAACGACCATCACAATTCTTTAGCCATTTTTAAACATTGTGCACTTCATAACATGCATCAGAATAGGCTTTAAGAATTTAATTTTGACATAGAAAACCAAGTTCTTCTATGCTTTGATTCAAGACCTCAGTCGGAATCATCGCTTTGAAATTGGTAACCAATATTACTTTTTGAAATAAATTCACCGATTTATTTCCAAAATGAAATTATACTTTGATTGTTTAAGAAATAATAAATATGAGTTATTTCTTTTCCCAAAATAATTTCACCAATTTATTTCAAGATTGAATCATTCTAGATTCACAAGAAATTAAATCCAACGATTTATTTCCCCTAACACGTTAGAATCAACACATGATTCTAGCATAAGAATAAACTTAATGATTTATTTTCTTTTACAAAATTGAATCATACTTGATATCTAAGAAATAAATTCAATGATTTATTTTTCATACCAAATAAAATCATACAAGATTCTCACGGAAATAAATTCAATGATTTATTTTCCTTTCCAAAATTAGAATCAACACAAGATTCTAATTTAGTAATTTATTTACATTATATCTTCTATTAAACAACAGAGATATCAATCTAACTTAATTATGTTTAACCAACAGAAATCAAAAGGAATTAATCTTTTGATTTTAATTCCATTTCTTGTTTGGAAGATCAAGTAAACTCGTTAAAACGATAGAAATTAAATTCCCGAAACGAATTATTTACGAGATCTTTTATTTCCAAAACATATCACGACTTTGCATGGATATCATATTTCTCTCTACAAAATTTCTCAAATAAAATTGTTAGTACAAAATAAAATCCACATAGTTTCCAAAAATACAAAAAATCACAATTAAGACAAAAAATGTGACAAAGTATAATTTATATACATGCCATATTTAAAATGTTCACATTATAAGGTAACAATATCATAATAATATTACCAAAAATATTACCAAATTTAAGACTTTATCTTAACAATACATGCAAACATGTATTTAAAGTTTTTATTTCCATTCCAAGAAAGGTTGTCATATAAGGTTATAATATTTTCATATTTTCATATTGAATGCATATTTATAATTTAATATTAATGTCAAAATCGTTTAAGGAATATTTCATTATTACCTTAACAATGTCATAAAAAAGCTTAATTATAACATAAATCATACAATATTAAAAGTCAAAATTTAATATAGAATATTACCTTAATAATACCATAAATTATAGTTTTAAAAGTGTCATATTTCCAAAAAAATTTATTAAGAAATATTTAAATTACCTTACTAATCGAATATCCAGATGTTCTATCTTAAGAAAACCGCTTGCATCGTGTTGAATTCATGGTGTTTTTTATCTCAACGTTTCTTGTCTTTGGGCATTCACGGGCACCAAAAGATTAGGCTTTTCTTTTTCTATGCGTGAAAATTTCCTCATTGTGTGAATCATTGCTTTAGATACAATAATTTGTTCATCTTTGACTAAAACTGAGAATCTGTCTTAAGATTGTTAGAAAATAGTCGTTAATATAAGAATAAATAATAAGATAAAATATTAATATTTAAACGAACAGTACAAAAATAAGAACGGTACACCATTATATATAAATCAAACCGATTTAAAATCAAAAGAAACGTGTTGAGGCATGTACGAACGCAGTTTCCTTAAGACAGATTTTTTGCCACTCCAATGGTGCTCGAGTTCATTGGTCGTTTGTCTCCCAGGATACAACAACATAAGATTAGCCACAGTTGCACTACTATGGAGATCATGAACTGACCCTTGCCTTCACCTATCACCGAAAACCACTTGTAAAATCCACAGAGTAAAACAATAAAAAATTTATGTGGTTTTTAGTTATGTAAAATTTAGAAGGTTTACTCCCTATTTATAGGAGTGTCATGAGGGTATAAGTGGAAATTTGACCTAATGGAGCATTTAATATTGAGAATCAATTGATTCTTCTTATAAAGCAATTTCAGAAATTATTATCTGAATTAAAGGTAACTTCCAATATTTACCCTTTTAATTCCAAGATAAATTTTGGAAAACTTATGCTTTTATTTGAGGAAAATTCATTTCAAATTTGGGTCAAAATATCTGCAAGCCCACGAAAGACCAGATGTAACACCCTAGACCCGCCTATGCAATAATACGGATCCTAGGAAGTTACATTAGGGTCAACGGAGCGACCCATGACAAATTTCATATAAACATACCATTAAACCTCAAAGATCCTAAATCAAATTTCTAATTTAAAATAAAATTTCAAAAATCATTCAAAACAGTAAAACAATTATAATACAAGTTGCGAAAATAAGTTTCAGACTCATTTAACCGAATACAAAACACGACACACATACCCCTAGTTACACAAATACCACACTACATGCCAAGCTGAAGAACTCCCATACCGACGATGATAAGTGCAACTTGACTGATCTTTTATCCTGAGATGGTAAAAACAACGTGAGATTGGGAAAGCTCAGTAATACAAAACTACCAGAAGATGCTATTAGCTCATGCAGATATATGGTGAAGCATAACATTAATATGATGTTCCAGACAATAGTTATTTTCATTTATGATTCGTTATTTTAGTAATACACTATACTTGAGGACAACAAGGTTTGTTCTTCCTACATTGCTGAGTATTGAGAGATATCTTATTGTTCAGAGAATCAACATGGTGACAGATTGATGAAGTTGAATTCAAAAAGCCTAGCGTGTTCCATAAATTGCAGATCAAACATGCATAAGTACATAGCATTCGCCTCATATGAACACATAATAGTTAAATGCAAATGTTCGAGTTCATACAGAAATTTACTACCCTCCAACCTTACACCAGAATGCAATTCCCCATGAACTGCATACAGAAGGTCTTACCCTAAGCCTGAGGCGTAGGAGCCTACCTAAGGGAATACCTTAGGTCCAGAAAGACTTACCCTAGGCCCATGGGCGTAGGAGCTTAACAGAACAGCTGGATCAGGGCTGTGACAGACACTTCAATCATATCCCGAGAGTATCCCCAAGCAGAACAGTTCAAATTACAACACATTATCATCAGATTTCAGTCAACAGAGCACATAGCATATCTATTATACAGAGATTCAGATATCATAAGTTCAGAACATTCCAGAATATAATCTCAACCATATTGCACATACAAGACTTTTTCAACAGATATAATCATGCTTCTCAAACAGAATCATTCATACTTTTAGATTTCACACCCTATCAGATAAACATGTTTTTCAACCAAAGTGCATCATACATCATGATCAGACAATCATCACATAATCATAATCCATATATATATACATATATACACAACAGAATGCAGCACACGTGGAACACACCAGACAGAACAAATTTTATTTCTCAGAGATACCTGATATTTACAGAATGAGGCACATTGAACTTTTAGCTCGAATCAGATATTCTAGGAGTTCATACATTATGCTCTTTAATTTCAAATATATCGTGAACGATTTAATCATTTAAGCTCACCAGGGGTATTATGGTCATTTCGACATTCATAGGCATTTTGGTAACTATACCAACATTAAATAAGCAATGGTTCACAGAACTCATGTATTTTGTTTGCTCATTAGTTTTCTAACCAGACATTCAAGTAATTCAATATCAAGGTCTTTTAAGTTATCGGGTATTTCCAGTGATGTTCCGATTATTTAGGCTATCATGGCCTTTAGTTATTTGATTGTCATGACAAATCTTATACTATGACACAATCATATCGGAACGAAAATTATAATTCTCAGGGGCTCTAACAATTTATCATACCTCCAGAATTTTGTTTAATACGGCATAACCCAACTTGACAATACTTACCAACGTTCAGATGTGAGTAGTTTGCGTGCATCAGAACTTAACACTTAAGGGAACCTTAGCTATTTAAGTCTTATTAACAAATCCAGAATTTCGTCAAATACAAAGTTACCGAATAACTCAGGAGAATATTTAGGTTATTTTAGACTAAGATAAATCTACTATTTCTTTCAGAATTATCATTTGGTACCTCCATCATTCACGTACTCAAACGAGATTAAGGCGTCCTAACTCTCCGCCCCTTTACAGACGATTCATTCATTACAGAACTTGAGGGTATAACGTCATTCAAAATAATCAGACATTTCAGAGCTCGAGGCATTACCGTCTTTTTGGTCAATACGATCATTTTTATTTAATTCACGCATTACTATCATAAGGATCAACTTAAGATTTCAACAATATTTCCAGAAAATCTTCATTCATGTGTTATACGGAGTTTGAGGGGAAAAGTCCAAGTTTTATAACACACGTATTGTATAATGATGTCGGAGTCTTTCCAATAAAACATACATCTTAGGTAGAGTAAAGTACACCATCAAGTCAAATGCAGGTTTCTGGTCGTTTTCTTTACCAGAGGGTTAGTTTAGTCATTTTTATAACCTAAGGGCATTTTCGTAATTTCATAACCAACATCTCATACTCCACATTCTGATTATTAGTTTTTAGACACCATTAATAGAGTTTCAGATTTAACTGTATTATTATTATTATTAGCACATTCGACACTCCTGGTCTATCAATATTCTTATCCGAGTATTTTGATCTTACTGGCTCTCATACTTATTTTTCGTATCGAATTCGGCTTAAGCAGAGTTAACAAAACACTTCATCATAAGCATGCATGCGTTAACCAGATATCGACATGTACATAAAGCATACAAGAGGTAGTAGTGTATTACCTTAATTCTGAGCTACATCAGTCGATTCATGATACGACATTCGAATACCCTCGAACCCGAATTTGACATTCCTCAGCATCGAGCATCCAAGAAATCGAGAATACCTTCAATTACACAAATTCCGAGATCAGACCTTACTCACAAGCTCTTAACCAATAATTAAGTACATAATCAAGTTCGGGCTCAAGGTAAGATTCGAAGGCTTTTGGATCAGAATTTTGCAAAACGGGCTTCAAAAACGGACTCAGGGTGTCGAAAAACATAAAATATGAGTTTTCGGAAAATTTGACTTTTTGGTCAACGGTCAAAGTCAACGCTGACGTCATCAGGTCAACGCTGACGGTAGCAGGTCAACGGTCAACGTGGTGAAAGTCAACCGGTCAAGGTCAATTCTGACGTCAGCATAACGTCAGGGGTCAACTGAGTTGACTCGGGCTGACTCGGACGAGTTGACTCGGGTTGACTCGGACGAGTTGACTCGGCTGACTCGGACGAGTTGACTCGGCTGACTCGGACGAGTTGGCTCGGCTGACTCGGACGAGTTGACTCGGGTTGACGGGTCGGGTCGGACTCAAGTCACGGGTCAGGTCGGACGGGTCGGGTCGGACAGCTTAACCGAGCTGAGTGGTTCAACCGGTCCAGCCGGTTCTGACCGGGTTGGATCGGTTTGGACCCGGTTCACTTACCCAAATTTTTCTAGTCGCCGGAAGCTGCCGGAAAAGTCGCCGGTGACACTTTTAGCCGCGATTCTGCCGGGAAAAGTTAGATCATAAGCTCAATGTCTTAACCCATCAAAAATATACCAAAAATAAGTCTGAATATCGCCGGATTTTTACCTAAAAAGACCCACGATGGCCGGAAAAATGCGTAGCTCCGATGGAGGCCTTGCCGGCGTCAGTTGGACCCGAGGTTATAGGGGTTTTGCACGGCACGACGAGGGGAGCATGGTGGTGGCAACAGCACACCGAACGGACGGCCGATGGAGGCTTAATCGACGGTTAGAATTTGACGACGATTAGGGTAGGGTTCGTCGAACTTTCAACCCTCAAATCATGACGATGGCGGCGAAGGTAGGGCGAGTGGCTACCGAGAACGAACTCAGAGAGGAACGGCGCACACGCCGGTGGCGGCGGTGTTGCACACAGAGCGGCGGTGGAGGGGGAAGCACGGTGGCCGATCGGGGTAGGTAGGAGCGTTTAGGAGATGGATGCTTCTCGAACTTAAAAAAAATGGTCTTTAATCCCGGTAGGTGAAACATCTGAATCAGATTTAATCTAATTCAAATAACTTTTTAATTTAACGAACAAATATTACTTTTGGTAATACTTGACATAAGATAGCACTTGGCTTAATTGGTTAGCATGTAGGGTTGTTAGGCGTGAGGTCTCGGGTTGAAGCCTCCACACCCTCACCTTCCCTTCTTTATTTCTTTATTTCTTCCTTTTTTTTATTGGGTGTTACACCAGACCGGTTCAGACATTTGCGTTACACATGTCGTGCACGTCTGCACATTTACGAACTAACAATTGGTTCTACATTTTCCTCAACAACATTTGAATTAATTTCTTATTCAAAGCTCCAAAATTATCGAATTTTTCCAACAGGTGATTCCCCGGAACTATCACTCTCACCATACTCAACGAACACAAGTCAAGAATGACCTCCAAAGTAACCTCGTCCCAAAAATATACTGACGAGCAGAGCTACTTTGCCCCATCTATCATACCTACGAACAGTGGCGGAATATAAGGGGGTTGGTCCCGCCAACTTTATTTTTTTCATTAGCGACAGGATAGGTTTTTTTTTAAAAAAAAAAGATAAAATTAACTTTATAATCCCTTCAAAGTTTGTAAAATCTTAGTATGACTCCTATAAAAATTTTTAATTTCGTTTTGACCCCTTTATAATTTTTTAGTTTTTTGGCAAAATGACAAAAAATACCCCCAACGTTTGCATGTTTTGTCATTTGGCTCCCTATTCTTTTTTTGGAGCAAAGAACACCTCAACGTTTTAATTTGGTCCAAATATGCCTCCCATTGGATGAAAATTGTTAGTCAACGACTGGTGTTGACTAGACCTACCACGTGTTAAGATCCGCTGATGTGGCATATGCCATGTCAGATTTTTAAAAAAAATATTTTTATCATATCTTTCTTGATGGTGATACGTGGCCGAATATCTTGATGACATGTGATTGAACCTGATGGTGACATGTGGCGAATCTGTTGCGGTTAAAATTGAAGGAATAATAAGTGTTCTTTTTAAAGCATGGTGGTGATATGTTTTCTTTTGATTATGACTCAAGGCGTATTCGTGTGAAATTTTATAGTCCTGTAAGCCATGTTGGGGTGTACTCTTTTTTTCTATTAGGTTTAGAGAGATTTTTAATGAGGCTCCCAAATATGGCAAAAGTTCGATAAATAACATATCTTGCTTAACAAAAAAAATCAGCGGATCTTAACACGTGGCAAGTCCAGTCAGCACTAGCCACTGACCGTTAGTTGACTGACGGTTTTCATCCAACAAGGAGCATATTTGGACCAAATTGAAACGTTGGGGTGTTCTTTGCCAAAAAAAAGAATATGGGGCAAATGACAAAACATGCCAACGTTGGGAGCATCTTTTTTTCATTACCTTTTTTTTAATTTCATTTTTGTCCCCCTTTATAATTTTTTAATTCCGCCCCTGCCTACGAAGACTAGACTTGATATTGTTGTAAGACTTCTCTAATTTATATACAAGGATAACTATAAGCATTCCCCCAAACAAAACCCCGCACACAAGATTCAACTAGACTGCTCTTCTCTTCTTATTTTTCATCTCCCTCACCCCAATAGACTGTAGCTCTCCAGAGCGAACTGTTTGAAAGTTGACTACCATACCATTCAAATCTTCAAATTATTGGATATGTACGACGAGGACTAGGTCTACGCTAATTATTGGATATGTTAATGGTCTTGGTTTCTAATATATTTGGTACATAAAACTAAGAACTACCATTAACATTTGATATTCAATTATTTTTATCAAGAAATTTATTGTTCTGTCTAATGACCTGTAAGAATTCATACTTCCACTTAAGTTGAGAATTCAAATCCTAAGATTTAGGATTCCATGTTTGAGAATGTGAACGTGTTGGGTTTGTGAGCTTAGATGAAATCATGACGAAACTTCAAGGAGCTCAAATATAAATAGTAATAAAATGTGGTGATAGTCTAATTATTAAGTAATCAATTTAAAATTAAAAAAATGGGTCATGTTTTAATTTTGAAATTGATAGAGACTTAAGAAGTAATCAAGTTGAAAAAGTTAACAGCTCAACGCTTAATTCACCTAATTTCAGAACTGAAAGAACCTAAAAACAATTTAACTAAAAGTTAGGGAGTCAAAATTTAATTTATCTAGTTCTGGAACTTAGAAGATTTAACAAGTAGTTTTTTATTATTATTTTGAATAGTTAAAAGTGATTACAAGTAATATCTGTTAATATATATTTTTAATTCTTTGACAAAGTATATATACATTGCAGACAAATCGATTGAATCCGGCTCTTACAGGATAAACATTATCCGCTTTTTCACTGAAATCACTTATTGAATTCAATTTAAGAAGTAGTTGAACCTAGAAAATTAAGATTACAAAACTTAATTTATGGAGTTTCAAAATCAAGAGAACTTGCATAAAATTTGGGGGTCATGTCCTCTGCTGCCGTAGCTTTGACTCCGTCAATGTGTGTATGAGTTTATATGAAAAAATAGTTTTATTCAATTTCTTATTATAAATAATAGATAATTTAAATTTCATGTTTATTAATATTAGCTTCATTATAGTTTAAAGTTTTTTTTATTATTGTGATATTTTGATTCAAAAAAAATACTAATACATTATAATTATATTTAAGAACTTTAATAAGTTATTGGACGTGAATAAAAAATTATCCAAACACTATGATTTGTTTGATTTGCTAAACCCTAGTAAAGTAAAATGCAATGCATATGGAGTATATATATATATATATATATATATATATATATCTGTGAAATTTTTACAGAAAAGAAATAAATTGTAGTGGATTATCTTTAATTTAAAAGTTATAATATCAACCATTGAATTCAATTAATATAACGATCCAAAATATATATATATATATATATATATATATATAAAACTTTAAAAAATTATGTGGGGTAAGAAAATCATGGCACATATAGAAATGATATTGCCCAATATATTGTCACGGACCAATCTTTTTCGTCCGATCACATCGCACCCCATGAGTACGAGAGGGTCGAACCCACCATTGATCGTCCCAATACTAAGTCATCAAGCCACAACGAGAAGGCAGCAAGCACACCAAGGGGGCGGAGCCACGCACCCAGGGGTCTAGCGTGTGCACACCAAGGGGCAGAACCACGCACCCTAAGGCCTATTCCAACCGAGACAGCCAGCCGCACCCTAAGGCCTGCTCCCGTCGAGTCTGCCGGTCGCACCCTAGGGCCTGCTCCCATCGAGACAGTCGACCGCACCCTAGGGCCTGCTCTCGTCGAGCCTGCCGGCCGCACCCTAGGGCCCCATCCTACTGACCCTGCCGACCGCACCCTAGGGGCGATTCCCGTCGAGTCAGTCGGTCATGCCCTAGGGCCGGATCCCACCGAACCAGTCGGCTACTTGGGGTCCTATCGCCGCGCACACGAGGGAGCCACGCCCGTCAGCCAAATCTTAGGGCCCGAGCCTGTCGGCCAAACCCTAGGGCTCCATCCCGCCACACACTAAAGGGCCTCGGCCCAGCACCGAGGGTGCCAACCGAGGGGGCTGGACAACTGAGTCCAGCAGGACCGAGACCACGTGCGCACACCGAGGGGCTAGGCAAACCAGGCCTAGTGACCGGGGCTAGCAGACCGAGGGGCCGGGACGACTGCGTACACCAATCCACAACGAGAAGGCAGCAAGCACACCAAGGGGGTGAAGCCACGCACCAAGGGGTCTAGCGTGTGCACACCAAGGGGCAGAACCACGCACCATAAGGCCTATTCCAACCGAGACAGCCAGCCGCACCCTAGGGCCTGCTCCCGTCGAGTCTGCCGGTCGCACCCTAGGGCCTGCTCCCATCGAGACAGCCGACCGCACCCTAGGGCCCGATCCTATCGACCCTACCGGCCGCACCCTAGGGCCCGATCCTACCGACCCTGCCGACCGCACCCTAGGAGCGATTCCCGTCGAGCCAGCCGGTCACGCCCTAGGGCCGGATCCCATCGAACCAGTCGGCTACTTGGGGTCCTATCGCCGCGCACACGAGGGAGCCACGCCCGTCAGCCAAATCTTAGGGCCCAAGTCTGTCGGCCAAACCCTAGAGCTCCATCCCGCCACACACTAAAGGGCCTCGGCCCGGCACCGAGGGTGCCAACCGAGGGGGCTGGACAACTGAGTCCAACAGGACCGAGACCACGTGCGCACACTGAGGGGCTAGGCAAACCAGGCCTAGTGACCGGGGCCAGCAGACCGAGGGGCCGGGACGACTGCGCACACCGAGGGCTAGGCAAGTCAGGCCTAGCGTCTAAGATCAACAGACCGGAGGGCCGAGGGCCCGCACCCAGGGTGCACACCGAGGGGCCGAGGGCCCGCACCCAAGGCGCGGGCTAGACGACCATCTCAAGAACTCCAGCCCAAACCGATTCCAAGGGTCCAAGGAGGCTTAGGAGCACGAATCCTTGGAGGTTAAGGAACACAAAACCTTAGGGAACAAGGACTATTAGTTATCCTTATTAGAATAGGATTGAGTAGTAGTTATCCTAGTTAGATTAGGACTTGGGTAGAGGGGGCTATATAAGGAGGCTTACCCCCACCTCATTAGTTTTTCATTCAATTGTTTTCTCAAGGGTTTCAAGCCTTGATTTCATTGAGCATTAATAATAAAACGTCGGGCATTCGCCCGACACTTTCCCCAAACTCTTTCTCGGCCATCACCATCTCTTTCTACTCTCGTTTCCATACGGACCAAGGCATTCACGCCTTGATCAGAGGGCTAACCTAGGCGCAATATTCTCTCCAGAGCACCTAGGGCCGCAAGTCTCAGTTACGAAAGTTCAGGGGCATGACAATATATAGACACACACCCGTGAATAGGATGCACAAAAAATTAAATTCTGTTGCATGGAATTAGATCCCTGTTCAACCACCATGTAACCAAAAAGTAATTTAATGTACATCAATAATGACAAAATATTTAATCCCATTGGCCAGTCTATAAACTCCATTTTCATGTCTCTTCCCAGCTCCTTTATTCAAATTAACTTCATTCCTTGCCAAAATAGTGTTAAATTGAAGAGAGAGAAAACTGACTTCTCCAAAGTCTTCGATGAATGTGCCCATCTATTTATCAAGCATTTGCTGGAAATGTGAGAGTTCAAAGTTAGAGATAGTTACTGCAGTGGATTCTCCACTTTTGATGCTATTGAAGATTTTTGAAGAGGAGATTTATATGGCTCCTCTATGCATTTCACCTCTAAAACAAATTTGTTTCGAAGAATAAAAATAAAAATTATTATTTTACAATTATTAATTTGTGTGTTGTAATTAGTTTTATAATTGTATTATATTGTATTTATAATCTTAAAAATTATTTATTGTTTAAAAGTGTATCTATACAGTCGACGTATATGATTATTCAACATTACTCGATTGTCCCATGTTCGGAACAACAGACCTTTTGGCACAAATTAGTCGGGCACCCGGGAAATTTTGGCATCTTTGACTGCAACACTAGTTACAATCAGGGGTAAAGTGACCGCTGTTGATGCAGTTTCAGCTGGTATGCCAACCCCGAAGATATCGGCAAAGGGGTTCCGAATGTTGGCATCGGTGATGATCGACAAAGGCATCAGTTCGTTACGAGCACTGTAATAGGTGGAGCCACCGCGACTAAAACCACCACTGCTGTTGCAACCACAAGTAAAGCCAACTTCTTGCTTTCCATTTTTTTATAGCAACTAATGAAATTGATTACTTATGGTATAAAGTTGGAATGAGTACGTATTCTCACCCAATACCTCTTTAAGGTGATGGTCTGAATTAGAGGTGGCAATCGGGTCATTCGGTTCGGGTTCGGTTCAGGTCGTTTCGGTTCGGGTCATTTCGGGTCTATCTAGAATCGGTTTAGATTCAGTTCGGGTCGGTTCGGTTCGGGTTCGGGTCTAATTCGGGTCTGTGATGAGTCGGATTCGGTTCGGGTATTGGATCGGGTCAAAATCGGATCGGTTATTTTCGGGTCGGGTCAATATCAGATCGGTCGCTTTCGGTTCGGGTCAAAATCGGGTCGTTCGGGTCGCTTTCGGTTCGGGTTAAAATCGGGTCAATTTCGGGTCGGGTCAACATTTAAATTTTCGGGTCAATTTGATCTGAGTTGGGTTAAAGGTTTGAGGTTTAGTATTTATGGTTCAGTTTAGAGTTATTGATGTATGAGATTAATTCTGATTCAACTTGTCAATCTATGCATTTGAATTTGATTAAATATTTAAATCAAAGCTTCATGTATTCATATAATTTTTTTGTATAATTATATTGAATCAAAGTTTATAATAATAATAATAATAATAATAATAATAATAATAATAATAATAATAATAATAATAATGTCTGAAATGAATTAATTTATTAAACTTAGGATCTAATTGAACTAACTAAAATCTAAAAGCATAAATCACGGACATAATTAAAATAATTTGAAAACTAAATGTGAAATTTCAATTAAATTAATCTAAATTGAAACTCAATTAAATCAAGAAAAATAGAAAGACAATTGGTAAGAATTGAGAGGGAAAAAACAAAATTTTGGAGGGAAATAAGCCACCAATTTTTTAAGCTAGATTGAAAAAAGAAAAAGAAAAGACAATTGGAAAAAATAGATAGAGAAAAAACAAAATTTTAGAGGGAAATAAGCCACCAATTTTTTAAGCTAGAGATTAATTACTTTTTAGGTCATGTTACATTTTAGTCAACTTTAAATTTTAGTTTAATTTAATTTAGTCACAAGTATTCCCACGGTTTAGACTTCGGATATAGAACTCCCCTCCCAGTAGTGATATTTAGTCTTTAAAAATTTATTTTTAGTTGAAATTGACTAATCTTTATAATTTAGTCTATTAATTTAATATATTGGTATTTTTCGTTCATTTTAATTTCAAAGATTTAATTTTTAGCCAAAATTGACCCCTATTTATTTATATGGTATAATTACAAAATTGATCATTGGACTCTCAAATTTTTCCACTTCCAAATTGTCAATTTAATCTACAATTTCAATTTTATGATGAAATTATAAAATTGGTCACCAAGATCTCAAATTTCTATACTTCATTTTATTATTTATTATATTGTTAACAATAGATATTCGGGTTAAAATCGGGTCAAAATCGGGTTAAAATCGGGTTAAAATCGGGTCGATATTCGGTTCAGCTTTCGGTTCAGTTTTCGGTTCGGGTAGCATTCGGTTCGGGTCCATTCGGTTCGGGTCTATTCGGTTCGGGTCCATTTCGGTTCAACAAAAAATTTCGGTTCGGTTCGGTTCGATTCGGTTCGGTTCGGGTTTCGGGTCAACTTCGAATCATCATGTTCGGGTCAAAATCGGGTTTCGGTTCGGGTAATTCGGTTCGGGTTTCGGGTCTCGGGTCAAGTTTGCCAAGTCTAGTCTGAATTGATTAGGCGTGAAACATGTGCCTTTTGAAACAAGAACCAAAATGTATTTTTTATTAGGTAATATTAGAATATGTCCTTTGTTGTGCTTTGAAAAATCATATTAAAATTTTAAATTACATGTCTAATTAGCGTATAATAATTTGATTATTAATATTAGGTAAAATTGTTGATGCCTATAAAGTAGCAAGCATCGAACAAAAAAAAAGGAGGAGAAGATCAAGGTGATTGGTAGTGGTTTCATGTGGTTTACCTCGGTTGACCTGGAACGAAGAGCATATTATATAAAAATCGAAATTAAAATGAATAGATGAGGAAATCAGGCATCTCTTTCTTACTTGCCTCGATCTCTTTAGTTGTAGGGTATATATAGCTTCTGATACTATTGGTTATTAGACCATGACAACTTATGGACGAGTTGGTAGAGATTAGTTCAACTTTCAAGTACGTAAGCTTTGCAATCACGTGGGTGGAGTGTTGTAGCATCTGACAACGTATATTTTTTAGATTTTTGAGGTCTATGATAATGTTAGTCTTCAAAGGAGCTCGCCTCCGAAAGAACTATTATAATGAGTCACTTTCGTAGTCACTATATGTGATAATTGGAAGACGGATAAATGTATAATAAAATTAAAATATATCACTTCATTAAAAATGGGAGTATAATTTATATGTTTGAACATAAAAACTATGATAACTATTGTTTATTATTGGTCTAAAAAGGTGAAAGATGATCGGTGTGACAAGTCTTACCGTGCAATTAAGATGGTATGGATCTGCCATGAAGCAAGGATGGCCTTTGAAAGCCAAGAAGAGTTCCACAGCAAAGGAAGGAAAGAAAGCAATAAAGGATAATAATATTTTTTTAAAAAGACAAAGATTTAATGCTATAGAGCGACATTAAAGTCACGAAAAAAGAACAAAGGGAGTAATGTTGTAAAAATAAGGGTAGTGTTTGAATCGGTCAGACAATTAATTTTTGATTTGATCGGTTTGATCAATTAAATTTAAATTATAGTTCAATTATAATTAAATGAGTTTAAAAGATTCAAAAACAAATTGAATCGCTTTTTAATGAAATTTAACCGCCTTTTTTTAATAGTTTTGAGTTTTAAGAAAGTAATGTATTCATATTTTTTTAATTTTTTAATAATAAATATACACTTTATAAATAAAATTATTTAAATTTATTTCTTTTAAAATAAATATGATTATCTTTTTCACTAAAACATTCATCAATTTTAAATCTATTAATTATTATAAAGCAATAAACAAGCTGCAACCCATAGTTTGATTATTCGCATGTAAAGAAAACAAATTTTGCTTTCGGTAGAAAAGAAAAGTGAAGAGAAAGAAAATAAAAAGGGAGTTCTTTTTCACCCTCATGCGATCAATCTAACTTGGAAGAAAATGTTGAAAAAAAGTGTACTGATTCAAAATATATTTTTTTTAAAGTTTATTTTTTTCCTTACATCTGTCAATTCTACCAAACAATGCACTAGGAGAAAAGTACATTTTCTTGAAACCTTTTCATCATTTTTACCAAATACACTAATAAAAAGTAAAAAATTAGAGTAAGTTTGATTTTAAGGAATACAAGTTGAAAAATAGAATAAGTTGAAGAAAACATGTTTGGTTGTAAAATTTAAAAAAAAATTTAAAAAATAAAAATAAAAATGAGTGATATTTTGAAAACATAAAAAAGATATTTTCACAATTTTCATTGAAAATATTTTAGAAAAGTGAAAAAGATGAAAACAAAAGTTTTTAAATTTTAATTCTATTTAACCCGAATTCGAAACCTTCTAATGTTTGAAACCTTTTAATGTCAATTTTAAAATTTTGATTTATTTAATTATATTTTATTTATATTATAATAATATTATTTAATAATTGTATTTTAATTTAATTATTTAATGAGTGACTATTTGTTTATTTTTATTTGGCTTAAAGATCAAATTAGTCTTCAAATAAAAATTAAAAAAATTCAATTAAACCGTTAAAGATTTTTTGCACCCAATTTAACCCTCATTAGCCGAAACACACTCAATTTAACCCTTAAGTAATGGTTGACAAAATTTTGACCATTAACTCATGAACAACAAATAAGATGATAACATGTGGCACACTCTAAAAAGCATCACGTCATTAAATCATAAAAAATAAAAATATTTAAAAATTCTAATAGTATAATTTTTTCTATTTTATAGAGATATTTGTAATGGTGCTCATTTTAATATTTTTTATACAACTAAGACTTTAAAATTAAATTTTTATTTTTAATTTGATTCAAACAATTATTTTTTACAATTAAGTCTTTAAAATTATAAAAAATATAGATGAAGTCGGGTAAATTCAAATTTAGAATAATTATTTTCAAAGTACATTTCTGTCGGCAAAAACTCTCCCTACTTTTGCATGCTCAACAAGAGTGGCTTGTCATCCAATTCTCGATCAACACACAGTGAAAAAAAAAACAATAACTTGAATAATTGATTTTTTTATTCACTGGAAGGTAAATTTAAGAAGTGTACTTAATTCACTTTTTTTTAATGATACTTTGAATTATTCGAAATTTTTAATAATTAACGGATTGATTTTTAAATTTGAGTCGGCTTTTTCAACTCTGCCTGATATATGTATATTTTGTGTGAAAAAATATGAAGATAATATATATATATATAGTTATTGAAAACCGTTTAAATTGCAATCAATTAGTATGATAGCATTATACGTATTTACAATTAAATTTGAACAGAAACTCGAACAATTCCACTCGACTTTTATAAATTCAACTTGAAAAAAAATCAAATATAGTTTAAGTTACAAAATAGAACTCCTCAACTTAACTAAATCAAAATATTTTAAATTGATTTGATAAAAAAATATCACCATAAAACATCATACAAAAGTTAGTAGATGGGGGAGAAAATTTGGTGTCTACATCTTCAATCTATTTTTAGATGTGAATATGCAAATTCGAATAATAGTTGAATTTTTATATTTAATTACTATTGTTGGGAGTAGATGCAGATATAAATAGGGAAGTCAAGTAACGGATGGGGTGAGGCAGCTTTCCTTGACGTTAACGTGATTTTACATCTCTTATCCCAAACTTGATTTCTCATAAACTAGATTGGAGGCCAATTAATTATTAGTAAATTTTCTTTGGCTCGTTCAACTGTTAAAAGTAATTAGATTACTCAATTAAAATATTAATTACATATTGTCTCTCCTCCATAAAAATAAAAAACGGACATCCAAAAATGTTTGATATAATAATAATTTTAGTCTTTAAAAATTTATATATTCTACTAATTTAATCCTAACTAAAAAAAAATTAACCCTTCATATTTAAAATATATATTAATTTAGTTATTTTTTCCCTCTCAAATTGCTTGTATACCATCGTTAACAGTAGAGTACTTCATTTAAAATCACTAATTAATCTAATACACAAATTTATAAATATAAAGATATTTATAATTATTTTTTATATTAATGTTTTTTTTTGAACAATGGCATCTGAATTTTATTAATCACTATAAAAGATAATACAATACAATGCATCAAAAAGAGAGAAAAAAAAATAAGTCCACTAAAAGCCTCTTACAATGGTGCAAAGAAAAACAGATACTTCCATCGAGATTAGAATACCAAAATCTAGAAACCTTCATGAATCTCCTTGTCTATATCCAAACGAGACGCTTTACGGTGTGAAAAAGGAGTGGTGAGCGAACCAAGCTATCAGGCAGATTGCTCCGCTACCCAGGTCTGATTACATCAGCAACTAACCATCAACCGAGTGGGGATCCATCTTTCTAAGACAACCGACAGAATCATAATCAAAGATTAGCGTCGTGAAGATTTCTGTACATACCAAGCGACCGCTAAGGTATGCTGAAATCCTGTTAAAAATCATTGAAATCTATTTAAAATTATTAATGAAAATCTTTACTGTTACCGCGTAATTTTCTAAAATAAATTCAAATTTTCGTATTATTATACAGTTTTCTTAGTAATTTATTATTAAATTCAGGTATGATTACATCAGCAACTAACCATCAACCGAGTGGGGATCCATCTTTCTAAGACCACCGACAGAATCATAATCAAAGATTAGCGTCGTGAAGATCTCTGTACATACCAAGCGACCGCTAAGGTAGGCTGAAATCCTGTTGAAAATCATTGAAATCTATTTAAAATTATTAATGAAAACCTTTACTGTTACCGCGTAATTTTCTAAAAAAAATTCAGGTTTTCGTATTATTATACAGTTTTCTTAGTAATTTTATATTTTTGAATGACTTTATTGTTTCACTTTTATTTTAAAATAAACTAATAATTAAACTTTTTAAGTTACTGAATTTATTATTAAACATATTTGAAAATATCAAGTTTGGTATAACTCATGTTACCACAAGTACCCAAATAGGAATGATGATGAACGGTGAAAACAAACAATATGGGAGAAGGAAACGGGCTAAATTGACATATTTTTAAGTATAAAGAGTTTAATTTATTAAATTATGGCTAAATTAGTAGAATATATATAAGTACTGAAGACTAAATTTATCATTATACCAAACTTTTTTAGATATCCGTCTATATTTTAACGGAGAAGTGAACCGATCGTAACTATGACTATAATTGAGTGACCCAATTGTAACTTTTATGTATCCACTATTAAAATTTATTTTACTTTCTCATACAGATTTGAATATCCTATTCAACTATTCAAATTTGTTAGACTATTGGGACCACTCTACTTTTAGAATTTTTATTTTATAGCTCCAAATCTTTAATGAACTAGGATATCTGACACATGGATTTTAATGCAGGTGATAAATGGATTATGTATTTTAAGAAATGATTTTTTTTGTTCGGCAAAAATTTGTTTGAAATCGAACCCAAAATCGAATGATAACTACGATTAAAGTATTTTGGATCTTAAAGCATGAATAGTTGGAACAATGCAAGTTCCCTATGAATACTTACATACTTAAAGGTAGATCAATAATGCAAATATTTTTCTTCCAAAACAACAATTGGGGTTGGAGAAAACTAACAGGGCAGAGAAGATAGAATGCAAATATCTCCTAAACATTCATTTGTATCTTGCGTGTAACTTTTCGGGATGGGTCGAGTTTAGTAAGATTGTAGGATCGGGTCGAGGTATGGTTATGCTTTTAAGAAGTTAGATCGAATATAAAATATATTAAATTCGAATCACATTAAAACTTGAGGTCCAGGTCGGACGGGCAGAAACCCTTCCAAACCGTCCCATGGAATATGATGATAAAATAAAACGGCCTTTATTTTAACTCGTGTCCTATCCTCTCTCTCTCTCTCTCTCTATTGTTTATGTTTTTGCTCGAAACTCAGCTCTCATATAAATCTATCAACATTCAACAACATAACAAAGCTGGATTTTTCTCTGTTAAAAAGCTTACTTCCTCCCTTTGACTTGAAGTGCACTCAAGTTTTGTAAACAAACATTTTGTTGCATTAGAAATTTCTCAAATCCCATTTTTATTTTAGTAACTCACACATGGAACATAGTACATTAAAATTCACATCACCAATCGACATAGCACACTATTATTCATTTCAACAGCTTGACCAGCAGAGATTCTAAGCAACGCCACCCAAGAACGGGGCATTGGCATTGGACTTGTTGCTGCTCAAATCCATTACACCTTAAGATCTGCCTGGCTTCGGTCAAAAGCTGTTTATTGGTTATGGATTCACCCGAGTGTTTGATTATCACTTGCCGCACTGCATCCGTAAATGCCGAAGTCGAATCACACCCGCTCATCAGAATCCCCTTGTCTTCCGGAATGGCAAAATCCTTTACAGAAAATTTGAGACTCAGACCATTAAACAAATCGCAGAACAGCCAGTAAATTGTTGCTTTTTTTTTCCTGGAAAAGTCTTGACGCATCCAGCTTATGACATATGACATTAAAATCAATGGTCTTGACCCGAGTGGTGTACTGAAATGGTTTAGTATGCAACACCTATTAGAAATGCCGGTTGGCTCATATTAGGATAATATTCTTTTATTTGTATTTTAAAGAAGTGTTTTCTTTATTTTCTTTAGTTGCTTAAATAAGAGGAAAGTCAAACTTTCTCAGTCAATTGTACTTTACCCGTGTATAAGTAAAAACTCTAAATTCTCAATTCTCTTTTCTTCTCTCGATTCACAATATCGTGAAATTCCCTAATCTCACAAATCCTCGATTTACAATTCTAATATGGTATCAGAAGATAGAGCTTCCGCTTCCTCTCGTTCCACTCATGCTGATGATCCTAATACTGAATATTACATTCACTCGAATGAAAATCTGGCCCTCGTGTTAACGTCGTCCTTACTCACCGGCGGAAATTATCATGGCTGGGCTAGGTCGATGAAGATGTCCCTCATATCGAAGAACAAATTTCAATTTGTCGATGGTTCTATCAAGGCGCCGAAAGAAGACGATTCTTTGTACCATTCTTGGGTGAAGTGTAATAACCTGGTGCTTTCTTGGCTCCAGCGTGCTCTAAGTCTTGAAATCGCCCAGAACGTTATTTGGATTGATAACGCTTACGAGCTGTGGTCGGATCTGTTCGATCGTTTCAATCAAGGGGATCTGGTTCGTGTCTCTGACCTTGTGCAAGATTTTTATTCCCTTCAGCAAGGATCGTTGTCGGTTACGGTTTATCATACCCAGTTGAAGGTACTATGGGATGAGATTTCTAACCTTTGCCTTTTAACTTCCTGTGAATGTGCTGCAGTTAAATATAAAAAGCAAGATTTCATTCTTAGGTTTTTAAGAGGCTTGAATGATTCTTTTTCTGTTCAAAAAACACAAATATTGATGATGAAACCTATGCCTTCTATAAATGAGATTTTTTTAATTGTGGTCCAGCATGAACGCACTTTGAATTCTGTTGTTCCTGCCTATGATTCCAGTGTTTTAATGGCTGGTCGTTTTAATGCTTCTACTGTTGACAAACCTGCTGCATATAGGAATGAAACTAGTAACACCAAGAGACCTGGGAATTTTCATAAACCTGCTGCCTATGATAATTCTAGCAATAAGAAACATGTGTGTACACATTGTGGGTTGTTTGGGCATACAATTGATAAATGTTTTCGTAAACATGGTTTCCCTTCTAGCTGTAAGAGTAAGTATCAAGGGAGTCGAGTTAATCAGATTGGTTGTACTTCTAATGGGATTTCTGATGAATTGGTTAGCACAAATGTTTCACCTCCTACCTTTACTAAAGAGCAGTATGAAAGCTTAATGTCTTTGCTTTAAGAGAGAGCTTCTTCGACTTGTAATTCAGATTATCAGCCTCCTGTGGCCCAGATTAATGCTCTCTCTTCTAATTTTGTTCCTAATCTTTCATCTGCCCAAGAAACATGTATTACTCTTTTTTGTCCTGATTCTAATGATTGTGTTGTCTCTTGGATTATAAACTCTGGGGCAACAGACCATATTGACAATTCTATATCTTTTTTTAGTAGTTACAATGTTGTTCATGGTAGGTATGTTAAACTTCCTAATAATGAGCTAGTAAAGGTATATCATATTGGAAATGTTAAGGTCAATTCTTCTCTGTTTTTGACTAATGTGTTTCATATATTTAACTTTGGATTCAACCTTATATCTGTTTCACAGTTAGTTAAAAAAAAATTTGTATTCTTTAATTTTTACTGAAGATGCATGTTTTATACAGGACATTCATCAATGGAAGACGATTGGTTTAGCTAGAAATGTTCGAGGCTTATATCAACTTGATGAGCAAGTTTTCGACTCTTCTGTACATTCTGTTGTTTGTAATTCTTCTTTCGTTCTTTGGCATACTAGGTTAGGACATTCATCCTCTCAAAGGATGAAGTTTTTTTCTGAGTTACATAGTGCAATATCTTATGGTATTTTGACAGATTGTGAAACTTACCATTTGGCAAAATAAAAAAAGTTTTTTTTTTTCCAATAAGTAACCCCTTTAGTACATCTGTGTTTGATCTAGTTCATATGGACATTTAGGGGCCTTTTCCTGTGAAAATTTTATATGGGCATTCATATTTCCTTACTGTGGTAGATGATAAAAGTAGATTCCTTTGAATTTTTCTCATGAAAGAGAAAACTGAAGTTAGGAAACTGATAGTGCAGTTCTATACTTATGTTGAAGTTCATTTTTCAAAGAAAATTAAGACTCTAAGGACTGATAATGGTAAGGAGTTTGATATGAAAGATTTTTTTAGTGACAAAATTTTTTTACACCAAACTGCTTGTACTTATATTTCTCAACAGAACAACAATGTTGAGAGAAAGCATCAACATATTTTAGCTGTAGCAAGAACCTTGAGGATTCAAGCTAGTTTACCTTTAAGTTTTTGGATTGACTGTGTCATTCATGCTACTTTTTTGGTAAATTTGACTCCTACTCCTGTCTTAAACAATAAATCTCCTTTTGAAATGCTTTATGAGTCTAAGCCAGATGTTAAGAACTTGAAAGTGTTTGGATGCTTAGCTTATGCATCTGTTTTGCCTAAGCCAAAAACAAAAATGCATCAAAGAGCTGTTAAATATATTTTCCTAGGATATCCTAAGAATTAAAAGTTTTCGGTTATATAATTTAAAAACTAAAGCCATTTTCATTTCAAGGGATGTTTTTTTTTCTAAAACAGTTTTTCCTTTTTCAAAACCTAGAAATGTTACTAAAGACATTATATTTCCTATATATAATGGTGATATTTCTCTTGATGATGATATTTATAATCCTCACTATCTGTTGATGTGCCTATTCCAAGTTTAAGTCCTGCAGATTGTCATTTTCCAGAAAATGATACTTCAGTTCAACCTCAAGTTGTTGATGTGTCTTAGCCTCAGTCCGTGGATGTTCCTCAACTTAATCAGCAAGTTAATCAGTCCAGACCTTCCAGAAGCAGACAACTTCCACACAAATTTAAAAAAAAATTATTTCCGTACTAAAAGTAAGATCTACTCCTCACACTATTAGTCAAGTTCTTTCATATGAAAATATTTCTACTGGTTATCAGTCTTATCTTAACAATGTTACCATCTTGTCTGAACCTAAAACCTATAACCAGGCTATTAAGAATGAGTGTTGGAAAAAGGCAATGCAAGATGAAATTAATGCCTTAGAGCTTAATAAAACCTGGGAGTTAGTTCCTCTTCCACCTGATAAAAAGACCATAGATTGTAAGTGGGTCTATAAAATTAAATTGAAGTCAGATGGTATATTAGAAAGGTATAAAGCAAGACTAGTTGCTAAGGGCTACACTCAACAGTCTGGTATTGATTTCTTTGATACATTTAGTCCAGTAACTAAGATTAATATTATTAGAGCTCTTCTTGCTATAGTTGCTGCTAAACAATGGCATTTGCATCAACTTGATATCAATAATGCATTTTTACATGGTTATTTGCAAGAAGAAGTTTACATGAATTTACCCCCTGATTTTTCCTCTCTTAAACCTGGATTAGTTTGCAAATTAAAGAAAAGCTTGTATGGTTTAAAACAAGCAAGTAGGAAATGGAATGAAAGACTCACTGAATCTTTACTTTTACTTGGTTTTAAGCAAGCAAGTTCTGATATTTCATTGTTTGTCAAAGGTATTGGTTCTACTTTTATTGACCTTGTTGTATAAGTGGATGATATCATGCTTGCAAGTCTAAATTTGTCCGAAATTTCTGGTGTTAAGACTGTTTTGCATAATACTTTTAAAATAAAGGATAGAAGAGCTTAAATTTTTTTTGGGATTAGAAGTTGCTCGATCAAAAGAAGGTATTAATTTGTGTCAACGTAAATATACATTAGATCTCTTAGAAGACACTGGTTTTTAGGGTCTAAGGCTGCATCCACTCCTATTGCTTATTCAACCCAATTAACTAAGACTGATGGCACTCCTCTAAGTGATATAACAGAATATAGGAGATTAATAGGCAAACTGTTATATTTGACCAATACTAGGCCAGATATTACATATGATGTGCAACAGTTGTCCCAATTTCTTGATATTCCTACCACTGTTCACCTTGCTGCTGCTCATCGTGTCCTACGATATTTAAAGGGTAGTCCAGGACAAGGCCTATTTTTTCCTACTGCTAATACCCTTAAACTCAGTGCTTTCTCAGACTCGGATTGGGCTTCCTGCCCTGATTCAAGGAAGTCTCTCACTGAATTTTGTATTTTCTTAGGAGAAGCCTTGATTTCGTGAAAGACAAAGAAACAACAAACTGTTTTTAGATCCTCCACTAAAGCTGAATATCGAGCTTTGGCTGTTGTCACTTGTGAACTCCAATGGCTAACATATTTGCTTTTTGATTTGCAGGTACAAGTTGATTCAGCTAATGTGTTTTGTGATAATCAATCCGCGATAAAGATTGCTGAAAATCCAGAACAACACGAGCGTACCAAGCACATTGAGATTGATTGTCATCTCATACGGAAGAAGATTAAAAAATGCCTGATCAAGCTCTTTCCAGTTGCATCTCAGAATCAGCTAGCTGATTGTTTTACTAAAGCACTTCTTCTAGCTGTTTTTTCCAAATCTGTACACAAGATGGGCATACAGAATTTATATGCTCCACCTTGAGGGGGGCTATTAGAAATGCCAGCTGGCTCATATTAGGATAATATTCTTTTATTTGTATTTTAAAGAAGTGTTTTCTTTATTTTCTTTAGTTGCTTAAATAAGAGGAAAGTCAAACTTCCTCGGTCAATTGTACTTTACCCGTATATTAGTAAAAACCTTAAATTCTCAATTCTCTCTTCTTCTCTCGATTCACAATATCGTGAAATTCCCTAATCTCACAAATCCTCGATTTACAATTCTGATAACACCAAAGTGTTGAGTCCAATCTGCTCTCTGCCTTTGTGAATGAGAGCACCACTGTGGCAGGAATCTGACAGGATTGTGAAACTCACTCCTTCTGGTAATCGGTTAATCAAATCCGTGTCTGCACAGGCACATCCATGTTTTTACTAATTGTTTGTAATAAAAAAAAGAATGGTTGTTTACCCTATTAATCAATTTACAAAACACATGAAGTTGGAAATTGAAAAGTTATACCGGTGATAATATTAAACACAAGACACGATTGCTTCATCCTCTCTGAAACGATCTTCACGGGCCAAGGCTGGAACTGCTGTTCCATGTCCACTGAAGTAGAAGAACAGGACAACTCCTGCTTTAGCACTTGTCACCATGTTGTTAAGTTCAGCCTTAATGTTCTTAAACGTAGGCAAAACCGACGACATCGGCCATCTCAAAGCCAAGCTCTCTGACAATCAAGCTTGACATGGTTTCTACGTCGTTTATGCATCCACGCAAACTAAATCGGGTCTTGTCGTAGTTGCAACCCACAAGAAGAGCTCGTTTCGCCATCGATCCTGCTATATATATATCTCGGCCTTGCTTGCCTTGTGCTGTGATTCTTTTCCGATGGTGCACTTGCAATCAATATGTACCTCTATTTATACTGCTTTACTTCAATGCTAGCGAGCGTGTATACTGACGTCGTAAATTTAAAATAAATTGTGTCTATCTAAAATTGTATGTATGCGCATTCTGAAAAATATTTCTAGATCCGCAACATTACGAGGTTACCACCTATTGGAAGGTATAGTCTAATAATAATAATTATTATAAATTTTTCTATAAATGTAAACATATAAACTATTACCGCAAATATATGACTTTTTCTTTGTTTTTCTTAATTAGATATATCACCACTTGACAAGAACGTTTTACTACCATATAATATTAAATATGACCAATCCAGGGATATGTAAGTACAGTCTTTGAACGTAAACAAAGGATAATTCTATAGTTAATGTCATGTATCTCAATTTACTATTATTTATATGTATAATAATGTATCATTAACTATTTTAATTAGTTTTAAAATCTTAAAGACCGAAAGTGTTATTATCTCCTTTTAGAATAAAATTTTAAAAAATATTTTTTATATTATTTTCAGATTTGCTTTTATTTTTTAATTTAAAAAACAATTAAACTTTTATTACTATAATAATAATTCCTAGTTCACTTTAATTTAATGGTAAAGTTTACAAATGGTCACTAAACTTTGATCAATTATTTAATTTGGTAATTAAATTTTCAATTGTTTCAATATTACCATTAAACTTTTAGTTTTGTTTTAATTTGTGCATTGACTCGTTAACAACTGTTAAAAAGGATGATGTGGCTATTAAAATATTTTATATAATAACACAATTAGTCCTCTACATTTACACATTCATACAATTTAGCCCTAGTTCGGAAGAAATAATACATTCAACCCTCATTATTTCAAGGGTAAAGTTCACAAATAGTAACTGAACTTTGGTAAATTATTCGATTTAGTAACTAAACTTCTAATTGCTTCAATGTTACCATTAAACTTTTAGTTTTGCTTCAATGTTACCACTGACACGTTAACAAACGACAATTAAAATATTTTGTATAATAGCGCATTTAGTCCTATATGTTTGTACGTTCAAACATTTTATTCATAATTCTAAAAAAATAATAAATTTAACTCTCATTATTTAAACATTATTTCAATTTGGCTATATTTTTTTATTAAAAATAATTTAACCCTAAATCCTTAAACTCTTAAACCCTAAACTCTTAAATTATTTTAATCCTAATTAAGGTTTATGATTTAAGATTTAGGGTTCAAGATTTATTAAAAAAATAAAAAACATTGAAGTTTCTAAATAAAAAATTGTATTGGGGCCATATACGGTTTTCTGTATGCATTTTCTTCGCTAAAATTGATGTATTTTGAGTTTTCAACGTATGATTGACACGTTTTAAGATGTGTTGGAAATGTAACTGGCAGTCGGTTGATCTATAAGAAGACATCTTGATCCAAAAATTATCAGTTCATGTATAAATATATTAAATACGATACTATCTATGAATCCAAATTGAACAAATCTAGTTTTTCCATTCAATTTCACAGTTCATGTATAGTGTTTTTTATTAAAAATTATTTAATCTTAAACTCTTAAACCCTAAACCCTTATATTATTTTAGTCCTACTTAAGGCTTATGGTTTAAGATTTAGGGTTTAAGGGTTTATGGTTTAAGAGTTTAAGGATTTAGGGTTAAATTATTTTTAATAAAAAGATCAAATTGAAAAAATGTTTAAATAATGAGGGTTAAAATTTTTTTTTTAACATTTGTTAATAGGTCACTGGTAACATTGAAGCAAAACTAAAAGTTTAATGGTAACATTGAAGCAATTATAAGTTTGGTTACCAAATTGAACAATTTACCAAAGTTCAAGTACCATTTGTGAACTTTACCCTTGAAATAATGAGGGTTAAAATTATTATTTCTTTCGAATTAGGACTAAATTGTTTGAAAGTGTAAATGTTGATGACTAAATGTGTTAATATACAAAATATTTTAACAACCACATCACTATTATAACGGTTGTTAACGGGTCAATGACCAAATTGAAACAAAATTAAAAGTTTAATGATAACATTGAAACAATTGGAAGCTTAGTTACCAAATTAAATAATTGATCAAAGTTTACTGACCATTTGTGAATTTTACCTTAAAATTAAAGTGAATGTAGAAATTATTATAGTAATAAAAGTTTAATTATTTTTTGAATTAAAAAAATTAAAGAAAACCTGAAAAAGTAATATAAAAGTTATTTTATAAATTTTTATTCTAGAAGAGGGTAATAACACTTTTGGTCCATAGGAATTCAAAACTAATTAAAACAGTTAATAGTACATTGCAGTACATGTCATTTACTGTAAAATTATTCAGAGACATGGGTTCAAATCGTTTTGTCTACAAGGTGTATGCGCATCGTTAAAATGTTAAAAATATGTATGAACAGATACTATCTTGTTATCACCTTTAGACCATTCAAAAAAAAACTTGAAAAGGTCAAAATAATAAGTAACTATGCAAAATTAGACTACATTAAGAATATGAAGGACCGCAATAAAAATTAATCTCAATATAACAAAAATCCCTCTCTCTTTTTTACAAATTTTCAGATAATCTGAAACTTAAAATATTTCGATCTGATTATCTAATTTTTTTCTTAAATATTTAATTTGAATTATCTGTAAATTAAAAAATAAATTAGATATCCAAATTTTTAGATCGAATTATTTTTTAACATCCCTACATCAAACCATATTTTCTCAAACATATCAAGAGTAAAGATTACCTCAGAACCATATCATGTTGGGGACTATTTCACCTTTTGTTTTGAATTTTAAAAATAATTTATTTGCGCATTGTGTTTTGATTTCGAAATTTCCATATTTTTAAGGACGTATTATACAAATTTTCAGAATTATAGGAGTGTTGGAACACCGAGGGTAAGTGTTTTAGGAAATATGTTTTCTCTAAAAACATCGCTTGCTTTGATATGCATTTTCTTGTTGAAAATTTTAAAATATTAAAAAATATCACATTCTTGTTTGAGTGGAGAAGTGTATACATAAATGATTTTTTCTTTTTCGAAAAATATCACATTCCTATTTGAGTGGAGAAATATTAAAAATATGAGTTGTCAATGTAACGCCCGAAATCGAGCTTAGAAGAATCGGTAGTTTGATAGGATTATGTTCAGTTCGGTGAAATCAGGTTAACCAATTTAGTATGTTTTGAGAAAATATATATTTTGAAATAGAAATTTCAAAAGGATAAAATTGGATTTAAGTTTTATAATGTGTAATTATTTTATTAATATTTTTGGTATTCGGCTTGAAAGTCAATTTGAACAATTTAAATAATATTTTGAATTTAGTGATTAAAATGTAATAAATACAAAATTTTTTTAAGTGATTACTTTGTAAAAGGGCCAATACTAAGAATCCTTAAAAAACTATTTTTTTAAATGTCTTAATTGGGTTTACCACCTTAATTAACAAATTTTTAACGGTTAATGATGTTTCTAAGAGCAGTTTCTCAATTTTTTTATTTTCTCATCACTTTCCTCCTTAATTGTTTTCAATGGGAAAGATGATTTGATTCCTCTTTTCTTGCTTTACAAAAACTTGCCATTATCTCCTAAAGGATCTTTTTAAATTCCATTTTCATCGATGATACTACAGTCGCTTGAGCACCAATTTTCGACCGAGATTTAAATCCAAATCGAGGATTACCCCACAACTCCAGTAGGTTTTTCGCCTCATTCCGAACAGTTTTCCCTTTAAATAAACCTCCGGTTACTAGCTCCGATTGATTATCAACAATTTTCTTCTCTAATTTTTTTCCCTCCACCATTTTTGCTGACAGCAAAAATGTAGAAAATGCATAAAATTGTAGAGAAAGTATAGGAGTTTAAAGTAGAAACAATGTTGAAATAGTACAAATCTTTCCTCCCTAGATAGCCTTTTTATAATAAAAAACACGGTTCCCCAAGAGTCTCCAACGTTTATATTATGAATTGACAACAATAACGAAACGATACGTGTATCCTTACATAGCCACAAATTGTTCTTCATGACTTTTACAGAAGTAGCTTTCTTTAAACGTTTTGACTCGTGCTATTTTATGACACTCATTCGACTAAGAGAGCAGAAGTGTTACACCTAATATCTATGCCCCTAAAGAATTCCATAAACAACCATCAACGCCCTCTAGCATCAATAGCTCTGGAAGTGACCCTCTGGAGGCAAAAGCTTCCAATAGAGTCTGGAGGCTCATATTACTTTCCGTCTTTCATTCAATGTTGAGAGCAGATATTCTCAGAAGCTACAGTTCTCTACCTACGTGATCAAACAACCAAGCATAACATTTGGAACTTAAACCTACCCCTGCCAATCAATCCATAGGTTGTCATTAGACCTGGCACTATCTCACCAACAACAATACTAGGGCCTATAAATACCCCTAAAATCGAAAACGATGACACGAAACATATACACCTCTGAGGCATGCACTCTCCACTATTCTCTATCCTTTAAGTCATCTCATCTCCTTCATCACTCCGACCACCATACTACTGCAGATCTCTGCCCTAACCAAGGTGAACTGCTTGAATTTACTACCAACTACCGTGATCCATTATTCTACCTTCTTTGTTTGACGTCTCATTATTTTGTCATCAACAAGCTCAAAATATGAAAAATGGGGAGGTGAATCTCATGCCACTAAATTATTGTCAGAAAATATGTATAGACCAACTCTTTTGAAAATATCATTTAAATATGGGTAAACTACACAGATGACCACTGAACTATGGGTTTGGTGTCAAAATGACCACTATATTATTTTTTGCCGCAAATGCACCACACAATTATTTAAATGGTTTCATTTTAGCCACACGCCGTTAAAAAACGAAAAAGTTGACGGAACTGTTAAAAAAATTGGTATAATTACACATTTGGTCCTCTATATTTATATAATATATCAATTTAGTCATAATTTTAATCTAATAAAATAAATTAATTATTCAATAAGATTGTGACACATGTCACCACCTTATTGGAAGTCTTTAATTATTTTTATTTAATTAATTTAATTAATTAATTTTCCACCTCCAATCAGGTGGTGACATGTGTCACCCAATTGGAGGTGGAAAAATGAGAGCAACAAAATAACCCCTATTAGGAATCGAACCCAAGACCTTGGAGTACCCAAGGTGTGTGCTTGCCACTGAACCAAGCATAAAAATATTGGATTCGATTTTCCTAAAACTACATTTCCTTCCTTTTTCAAAGCATTAAAATCTATATAAGACATATATTAAATGTTGTACTTTATATCACAAGGCATACACTTGGTGCAGTGGCAAGCACATGTGCTTTGGACCACAAGGTCCTTGGTTTGAATCCGTTCAATTGCATTTTCTTCTCTTTAATTTTTCTGGGCATTAACAATCATTAAAGACATATATTAATTGTTGTACCTTATAGCACAAAAGCGTGCTTGGTTCAGTGGTAAGCACATACCTTGGGTACTCAAAGGTCCTGGGTTTGATTCCTAATAGTTTCACCACCTTATTGAATAATTAATTTATTTTATTAGATTAAAATTAGGACTAAATTGATATATTGTATAAATATAGAAAGATCAAATGTGTAATTATAACAATTTTTTTAACAGTTCCGTCAACTTTTTCATTTTTTTAACGGCGTGTGGCTAAAATAGAACCATTTAAATAGTTGTGTGGTACATTTGCGGCAAAAGATAATATAGTGGTCAGTTTGACACTAAACCCATAGTTCAGTGGTCATTTGTGTAGTTTACCTTTTAAATATGTTGTATTATAATTATTTGATATATACATAAAATTTAGACAACATAATGTTGTTAAATTTATATTATTTTTCTTATCTAACGTATATGGTTTAAGATTAAAAATGAAGAAAGTTGTGTATGCATAACAAATAACTTGTCATGCTTGGTGACAACAGATTTGGTACTCGTGTCCTTGTTGAGGGCAAGACTTGGTCTACGGTGATTGATAACTTCATCTTTTAGACAAACATTAGAAATTTCTTGAATCCCATTTTGATTTTTATTAACTCCCTACAAAGGAAGTAGAAAAGTAGACATAGAAACGATATATAAAGTCGAGTAGTGAAGAAAACACCAAACTACAATCATCTGTATGTTTCTAAACAGGGCCACCCAAGAAAGGGGCATTGGCATTGGAATTATTGCAGTAAAGGCAAGGGAGCTGCTCAAATCCATTAGCCCTTAAAATCTGCCTAGCTTCGCTCACAAGCTGTTTATTGGTTATTGATTCACCCGAGTGTTTGATTATTACTTGCTGCACAGCGTGGGTAAATGCCCCGTACGCTTTACCATTGGGGACGATGTCAAACGATGTCTCCTTGGCTTCACACCCGCTCATCACAATTCCCTTGTCTTCCGGAACAAGATTATGGGTAATTGGGGTTTGGAATTTGAGACTCCTATCTTCCCCAAACTGATCCCGGAACACCGAGTAAACTTCTTTTCTTACTTCATAGAATAATCTTGACGTTTTCAACTTCTCACATATGACATTAAAATCAATGCTCTTAGCCCGAGTCATGTGCTGAACTGGTTTAGGTTTCATCTCCGAAATATTAAATCCAATCTGTTCTCTCTCTTTGTCAATGAGAGCACCACTGTGGCAGGAATCTGACAGTATTGTGAAGCTCACTCCTGCTGGTAATTGGTTAATTATCTCCTTCAAATCTGTGTCTGCACACACGTTGAGGTATAACATTAAATTGAAACAAGTTCACCATGAAGTTGGAAATTAAAAATAAATAAAAAAGTTACCGGTGATAATATTGAAATCACAAGGCACGATTGCTTCATCCTCTACGAAACGACCCTCATGGGAGGCTGGAATTGCAGTTCCATGTCCACTGAAGTAGAAAAACAAGACATCTCCTTCTCTAGCAGTTGTCATCATTTCTCTAAGTGCAGCCTTAATGTTCTTTCCCGTAGGCAAATCCGACGACCTCGGTCCATCAGTTAGGACCTTAACATCGCACATCTCAAACCCAAACTCGCTCACAATCAGGCTTCCCATGGTGTCCGCATCATGTATGCATCCACGCAAGTTGAATCGGGTGTTGGTGTAGTTGCAACCCACAATAACAGCTCTTTTCGCCGCCATCGTCCTTGCCTCTCTTGTGCTGTGATTCTTTTCCAATATTGTTGCACTTGCAATCAATTCATACCTCTCTATATACTACTTTACTTCAATACTAGCTGGTAGCTACCGTAAGCACTGACGTCCTTAAACGAATAAAATGGCGTACATGTATATGGTGAACTGGAAATTAATTTCTTATTCATATTTTAAATAATTATTATGTAGTATATATCATTAAATGCAACAGTATAAAATATTAGTGTAAATGCATGACAAGTTCCCAACTTGTCAAATAAAATAATTCTAATCTCTAGTAATTAATAATGGTAGGGTTTTTAACAAATGAAGAAGAATATAGAAAGAATGAATGAATTTTATTAAACTTGCACTTAACTACAATGATGAGTAGAGCTGTATATTTATACAAGGTTTGGAAACCTTTCGATAGCCTGGCAGTTCATAAACCCTAGCTTAGCTTAACAACTCTAATTGCAACTCTAACAGAGTTGGTTAGCTCCGTTGATTTTCTCAACTAACTGCCATCTCAGCTATATTCAATATGTTCCATGCTTCTTCCTTCTCTTGTTTCTTCAATCGACCACACTCCCAAGCATTGTCTGAAGAGCTGAAAATATGCCTTGGAAAGTGGTTTAGTGAAGCCATCAGCAACCTGATGAGCAGCAGAGACGTAGTTCACCTAAAGCTTGTTCTCTGCCACCTTCTCACGAACGAAGTGAACATCAAGCTCCACATGCTTCGTTCTGGAATGATACACTGGATTGACACTCATGGCAATTGCACAAGAATTATCACTCCAGATCACAGGTGGTGTAGCAACGTGAATTCCCATATCACCCAAAAGTGCATCCAGCCATGTTACCTCTGAAGCTACATCAGCCAACCCTCGATATTCAACTTCCGTAGTTGACCTAGACATCGTCTTCTGCTTCTTTGAGTTCCACAAAACCAAATTCCCTAGAAGATACACACAGTTTCTTGAAATAGATCGTCTATCCTCCAAGCTGCCACCCCAATCAGCATCGGTGTAAGCTACAAGTTGACAGGGATCCTGATTTGCAGTGAACACCAGCCCATAATCTAGTGTACCATTAAGATATCTCAGCACCCGTTTAGCTGCAACCATATGATGTTCACACGGATTATGCATGAACTGAGCGAGCTTGTTGACACTATAGACAATGTCAGGTCTCGTGTGACAAATATACAATAAGGCTCCAATAATACTCATGTAGTCCTTCGCATTAATCAGTGGACTCCCAGCTCCCTCCTGTGTAAGCTTTGGTGAAGTAACCATGGGAGTAGGCACATGATTAGCATTTTGCATTTGAGCTTTGGCAAGGACCTCCATGATGTATTTCTTCTGGCTGAGCATAATCGAATCACCAACCTGTTTCATTTCAATACCTAAGAAAAAATTCAGTATGCCCAAATCCTTTAAAGAAAACTGCTGACCAAGTTGAGTTACAACATCCTCAATTTCATCATTCGAACCTCGTGTCACTATTATATCGTCCACATACACAAGCACATAAGTGACCCATGCATATGTTCTTTTGATGAAGAGTGAACTATCTGCCCTTGAGCTGTTAAAGCCAATGCTTAACAGATGATCTCGTAACTTTGAATACCAGTTGTGTGGGGCTTGCCTAAGGCCATAAAGAGCCTTTTGCAGTTTACACACAAGCTGAGATCCATCTGGAGCCAATTGCCCAAAGCCAGGTGGCTACTGCATGAAAAATTCTTCCTCGAGATCACCATTGAGGAATGCATTATTGACATCGATCTGCCTCAAACGCCATTTGTGAGTAACTGGCAGTGCAAGGATAACATTCACGGTGGCTGACTTGACCACGGGGCTGAAGGTATCGCGAAAATCCTGACCAGGAACCTGCGACTACCCCTTGGCCACGAGCCTGGCTTTGTAACGCTGCATAGACCCATCAGCGTTCTTCTTTACTCGAAATATCCATTTGCAACCCACCGTTGACCTTCCTTCTGGTAAGGGAACCAGAGTTCAAGTACCATTCTTCACCAAGGCATCATACTCAGCGTGCACAACAAGTTTCCAATTTGGTGAAGCAAGCACCTCATTAATAGAACATGGCTCAGTTTCTTCAACAGCATGAGTAACCACGTACCCTTTTGGCTTAAAAATGCCATTCTTGCTCCTAGTAATCATGGAGTGACCATTAACCCTCAACACACCACGAGAATCAGTACCAGACACAGTAGGCTCATCTTCGCAAGGAGGCATTTGCTCAACAAGAGAAGGAGGAGAGCACCCAATAACCCCCAATTGACTAGGAAGTGCAGTTGCTGAGGACTCAAATTACATAGGTCCATTGACAACAGGGCTACTACTCCTAAGGGGCATAGCAGCACCTTCTGGGCTTGGTGGCTGTGATTGAGCATCTTGAACGGCACAAGGTGTCACAATACGAGACGAACGTGGACTCGAAGCACCATGATCAACACCGTCAGGACTAGGTGACTCATGTCTCGCACGAGAGCTTGACTCAGCAGCTGGTGTGTCAACACCTTGAGTTGGACGTTGCATGCCCATGCAAACACGTGAAGCACCACTAATCACTGGTAACCTGACACACTTAGCTCCTTCTTCACGAGTCAGCCCTGCAGTAGGTCTAGAGGTTTCTGCAAAAGGAAAGAACTTCTCATCAAACACAACATGACGTGAAATATATATACGCCCATCATGAGCAAGGCACACATATCCACGATGTTGAGCACTATAACCAAGGAATGTGCAGGGAGTTGATCTGAAGCTAAGTTTGTGATTATGATAAGGCCTAAGATGTGGGAAGCAATGGCATCCAAATACCCTCATAAAGCCATAATCTGGGAGCCTCTTATACAAAACCTCAAAGGGTGATTTCCCTTGTAAAACCTGTGTGGGAAGCCTATTGATTAGATATATTGCCGCGCTAACTCCATAGGACCAATACTTCAAGGGAATAGATGCTTGAGCCAGTAACACCAGGGAAAGCTCCATAAGATGCATGTGCTTCCGTTCAACCACACCATTCTGTTCCGATGTGTGTGGACATGTCTTTCGATGAGTAATACTAAGGGAGGCTAGCACCATGGACAATTTCCTGTACTCACCCCCCAATCACTCTGCAACTCCTTGACAATTCCATCGAACTGAGTTTTTACCATGCTATGAAACATATGAAAAGGTTGAAGTGTCTGGTCCTTAGTCTTAAGTAAGTACAGCCAGC